>JAHHUM010001085.1:12500-60173 GCA_036173005.1 Crenichthys baileyi | reverse complement strand
TTTGGGCAATTTTGCTCATCTGCTGGTAAAACAGAAGCTGCAGGGCGATCAGTCAGTGCTTGATGATTTCATGCTGTTGGTAGAATTCATTTTCCTTTTCCTTCTAGTGATTAGTTATCTCTTCCTGTTGGGTGAAATGCTTTCCTTTGAAGCAAAGCAAAGTGTGTTAGTTTTGAAAATGTGCTTTTTGATCTTCAGTTTTGTGTTCAAAATCAGGAAAAATATGACCAGATTTTGGCTATAGTGTCAAAATAAGTCAGAACCTGTAATTTATGCAAACTGTATTATGTCTTTGACATCACCTCCACGTGTAAATCAAATTACTTCACCTTTATGTTTTCCCTTGTATTATACTCTGCATCGACTAAAAGAATAAAACTAAAATAATTTTAAATGAATTATTTTGAATAAATACACAGTACTGTCCAAAACTCAATTAACCTCAGAGGAAAAAAGTTGCATTTGTAGCAAAAAGCAAATTTAGTCCACACGCCTGATCTATTCTGTGATCCTGTTGCTCCTCATTGCTGTGCTCTTGTTAACCAGTTGGAGCAGACACCAACACTGTCAGCACAACCAAAAGCTTACAGAACATCGTGGTGCTAGAACTATTCACACTGAAATGCCACCAGGCCACGAAGAGTTTAACCGAAGTTAGAAAGAAATTTACCAGACTAGTAAGGTTGCATGGATGATTCCTGCAAGTTATAGCTATAAATGAGGGTTTAACTAAAGTTTTAATTCAGTGGTCTACTTTTATTTTATCTATCAGGGAGAAGAAGTGGAGGTGGTAGAGGAGTATAAGTTCCTTGATGTTCACCTGGACAACAGACTGGAGTGGAGATGCAACTGTGAATCCATCCACAAGAAGGGACAGAGCAGACTGTACTTTTCGAGGAAGCTTAGGTCCTTCGGTGTTTGCAGCAAGATGCTGCATATCTTCTATAAGTCTGTGGTGGAGAGTCTGATCTCTTCTCCATCATCTGCTGGAGAAGCAGCATCAGAACCAAGGACTTAAAAAAGCTCAACAAGCTGATAGAGAAGCTGGTTCTGTTCTGGGGACTGTTCCGGATCCTTGCTGCTTTTACATAGTTTACTTTTTTTACATACATCTCATGTTTTCTTTCCTTCAAGCTAATTAATGAAATCACTCAGCTGTTGTGTCTGATGTACACTTTGTTTTTTAATAAAGTAAAATGCATACCTTTAATCACCGCAGCTAAAAATGAATCATCATGATGCTTCAGGATGGATGCTTCATTAGTTTACCATACCTACTGAACAGGAAGCAGATAAGCAGTTCACAACTTAATTTCAAGCTAACAGAGGTTGTTCAGGGACTGTGAGCATGATTACAGAGAGTCCAGAGACCAGAGGCCCGCAGGTAGGTGATGGTTGGATAATCAGACTCGATTGTTCCCTCACACACTCACAAGCGTACAAGTACAGCAATTTGAGCTACCAAGCATAATCAGGCCAAGTCTGAAGCAACTCTGCCACTGAACCGATCTTTCTCTGAAGTTTATATTTCACATTTTATTTCTATTTCATGTACATTGGAATCATAAGAGGGGCCAAAATAACATAGGCTGTTTCTGCACACATTTAGATGATTTTTTTGTACTATTCTTTTCACCAAACAGGAACATCTCCATAAAACCCAGGTCTGAATAAGCACAGAGCAAAGGACAGGCACAAAACTGCAAATATTTCAAGGTAACTGGGAAGAAAATTGTTTGAAAGGAAAAAATAAAACTTTCATATTCTCTTATCTGTGTGACTATGTCAGGTAGTTGCTGATCATAACCTTGACAAAACTGCTATGGTTGCTGTGGCAACTGTACCTGCCTCATTATTTTGTGGGTGTGGTGAGGAGATGCTCCATGGCTCCCCTAACTTTGAAGAAAAGCAGATCTGTCTGATTGGTTAAATGGTTTTAAATCTACCTCACAGAACCAAATTGTCCTTAATGGGTTGTTCTAAAAGTTGGGCTTTTATTACTTTAAAATGTTATATTAAACAAACTGAGAAAACAAAAAAACTGCAAAAAACATAAAACCTAAATTCTTGAAGTATTTTAAAATGAACATAAAGGAGCAAATCTGGGGGATTAAAAAAAAACAGTTTTCTGAGTCTGAGTGTGGGTTGTGGCGGGGGTGTGAGGTGTTTGGGCTGCTATCTGGTCCCGTATCACCAAACCAAAGAGGGTTTTCATTTTCTTGGCTCAAAGTCCAGCTAGCTCCAGGTTCAGGTTGGACTTCGGCAGTGCTCCCTTTGTCATTGATTTTGTTTTTGGTGTTCATGGACAAGAACTCAAGGCACAGTCCTGGAGAGGAGGCTCTCCTGTGTTCTCCTCCTGGGAACTAGAGGGTCTCAGCCTTAGTTTTTAGAAATGATGTGGTTTGGCCATGAAAGTCGGCTCCTTGAAGTCTGAGGCAAAGTTTCTCAACCAGACACAAGGAGACAGCTGCCTGCAGGTTGGGGAAAGTCTTTACCAGAAAAGGAGGAGCAAAAGTATCTTGTGGTCTTGTTGAACGCACAACTTGTGACTGTGTCTGCACAGATGTAGGTGCTGCTGCAGTCTGTCTTGCTGAAGAAAGGACAAAATCTAAGGTCAAAGCTCTCTCATTACAAGTCAGATTTCATTCAAACCCTCAACTGTAGTCATGAGATATGAATCAAATGAAATGATTCCCTTCTGTAGCGTGATGGGCTCGGTATCAGGCAGCAGCTAAGGTAAGTCCAAGCTATTTCATGCTGGCTGTAGCCAATCAATGAGTGTGTAGTTTAAGCAAGCACACACACAGACATGCAGAAGACATAACATCAATTCATAGTTCACCTGTTTTCAGCAAATATAATATTCTTCTTTACACTTGTCTTCTTAATAAAAGTATAGAATACAGTCACTGGCCAATTTATTAGGTACAAGTTGCTCAGATCAGTTTGTACCCTCTTTGTATGAATGATTCTGAGATCGGTCTGAGAAACGTTTGTCCCACTCCTAACTTTCAGCTGTGAGATGTTTGAGGGGTTTCTTGCATGTTCAGCCCATTTCATCATCCCACAGTCATCCCACAGAACCTCAATAAGATCAAGATCTGGGTTTTGACTAGGCCCCAGAGTTTCCAATTTATAAATTCTCAGCCAGTACTTGGTGGACCCACTGGTGTTTTGGGTAACTGTCATGTTGCCGGGTCCAGTTCTACTCCAGTTTTTATTTTACTAACAGATGGTCTCACATTTTCCTCAAACACCCTCTGATTCGCAGTGAAGGTATTGATAGATTCTATGACGGTGAGCTGGTCAGGTCCTGCTATAGCAAAGCCTCCACAAACCATGACATTTCCACTTCCATGCTGCAATGTTGGAACTGTTTCTGGAAGGCTGAATTGGGTTATGTCAAAAGTGTCCTCGGTTTGAACATCTGTGGAGGAAAACCCATTTACAAGTGCATATACCTACCCATCTCAGAGCTTCCATTTACTGCTAAGATCTTAGAGAAGGTTGTGGTCAAGCAGTTACCTGATGCTCCGGTTCAGCACAGCATTCTTGACCACTTTCAGTCAGGTTTTTGTAGATTTCATTCAACTGAAACAGCTCTTCTGGGAGTATCAAATGATATTTTGACGCAGAGTGACAATAAAAACTTTTCTGTCCTGCTTAAGTAGGACCTTACCTCCACGTTCGCTGCAGTTGACCATCCAATTTTGCTCAATTGGCGGAGGTACTGGGTTGGTGTATCAGGATCTGCCTTGGAGTGGTTATCGTAATGCATATCATATTGTTTTTTTGTAGCTACTTCTAAGTACAGATCTCCCCTTATCCATTCCGCTTTGATGTACCTCAAGGTGCTGTTCTGGACGCTTCTCTGTTTTTATTGCATTTGTTTGTACATTCTGTCGACGTTTAAAGACATCTCATATCACTGCTATGCATATGATATTTAGTTGTACATCTATTTTTACAAATAAGAAAATTCTTAACTCTAAAGTTTGTTAAAGTGCTTCGACTCTGTTGGACTCTTTTGAGACCTCTAAATCCCTTAACAGTCTCAAAGCTGCAATAAATCTCACCATGGTTTTCACTCTTACTATAACAGTCAGAACCACCAACCTTAAACATCTGAGGTTTAAACAGAAAAAAAAACCTTGATTTCTCATCAGAAACTCATTTTTATTTACATTTTACAGGAAAAAAGTTTTTTTCTCAGTTATTATTGTTTATTTATATGACTTTGAAAAGAGACAACTGAGGTGGTTCAGCAATTGCATCAGAATGTTTGTTGTTAATTTGTCTGCCAGTGATTATGACCTCCGACTTCATTATGCTCATGTTGACATGCTGACAGTTCTAGGGTGAAGAAAAGGGCAGCTTAAATCTCTGCAGACCCCACACATCCTGCACACAAACAGTTTGGGCTTTTACCTTCAGGTGGCGCTACAGAGCGCTCTCTGCTAAAACCAGCCGCCACAGAGACAGTTTCCTCCCCCAGGCTGTTTCTCTGATGAACACTTGACAGTCAGAGCTCCAGAACAACATCATACATACTTGGACTGATCTCACATAAAATTCTATTGTAAAGTCAATTGTGTATAAATGTACATTTAAAAAGATATTCTTTATTATTGAGGGCAAAGTATACCAGAGTCAAATTCATTGTTTGTCTGTACAAACTTGGCATAAACCTGATTCTGTTTCTGATGTTGATGTTATGAGTCATCTTAAGCCAGGATTTATTTTTAAACCCTCAGAAAATTCCTATACTATGGTTCACTTCTAGCTCTCCTTGTTGGACTGCATGAGTGTGCTTTAACCAGTATCACCAGGCATTACAAACTTTTTTTATTTAGGCTTGTATTAATGCCTAATACTGTCTATTACAAGGCTTTTCTACCATCTGCAAAACAGATACGATTGAGCAGAATGCTTTACAGTCAAAACAATTTAGATTTTGTGACCTCCTTGTCATAGTGTGTGTTTGAGGAGTCGGCCCAGGATGCAGGAAGACGCTCTGGAGCCAAAGAGTGGATGAAGTCGTAATTCAATGATGAATATGAAACAACATACAAACGAATGAAAACTCTTGAATCCAGGGAAATAAGGAACCAAACTAAAACAATACAAGACTGATCTAGGAGCAGGCAGGAAAAAACGGTAAACAGCAGTAAGTGGAGACGAGGAACAAGGAGAACCAGTAAGCTTAAATAGACGGGAATGTGAATGATAAGACAATGAAAACGAGAGGGGTAAGTAATCAGATGAATGCTAACGGGTGTGCTGGCCAGGTGAAGGAAACTGAGGTAATGGAGGTTGCTATGGTGACTAATAGAGCAGGAGGCTGGGAACATAGAGACATGAAACTAGAAACGTAAACGAAAGCTGAAGGTACTAAATCTAGAGACAAGGGAAGCTTGAAGGAATAAATAATAAGTCTAAACATAAGCGAACCTAAATAGAATTAAACTCTAGAATGTACTCTAGGAGAGAGAAAGGTCAACCCTTTCTCTTTGCTAGAGCTTTGGCCTGGAAAAAACTTAAGTAAACCCTTTTACGATGATCCCCCATGGCCCCTTCCTTTTAGTGTTTAAAAACCCTTTTTCTCTCTCCTAGAAATGGCGATTGACTGAGCTTTATTTCTGTAACCAACTCATTTTTGCTCTCTTTTAAAGACTCTAACCTTGAAAAATGGCTCAAAAAAAAAATTTTTATATGTTTTTTTCTTTCTAGATGAAAACGACTAAACGACCTACATCCATTAAACATTTTAATTTTCCTTCACAAGGGGAAAGAAAATCCTGCATCAGGTTTCTTTGCCCTTTTTCTTTGTGTCTCTGCTCCCCACTGAGCCCCTTGGTTCTGGTTTCGCTGGGGTTTTCTTTCGCCCAAAAGGGGGGTTTTTTTCCTCTCCACTGTCGCTACATGCATGTGGGGTTTTTTGGGAAAAAACCTTACCTCTGTTTGTCACCTGCCTGTCCAAACCCTTTAAAGGGGGGAAACGCATAGACTGAGTGGTCACTTGAGAGATAAAGGAAAAAAGGGAAAACTGTCGTCTCCTCACCACAACCCCTGCCAATCTCCATCTCAGGAAAAGACTAACCTCCCCGCCTTAACCAAAACCACTGGGCCTTTAATGGAGGTCAAGTTCCTGGAAAAAATCCTTCTTTAAAGAAAACACCTGGTTGAAATTCCCTTTGGGGAATACCCTAACCCTGTCACCTTTTCCCTTCCAAAAAACAAAAGAACCTTTTCTCCTGCAGTCATTGCCGGGGGCCCTGTCTCGCCTTGTTCTTTCACAAAGAAAAGAAAATCTTTTTTAAAAAACGCTGTCCTGAATCTGTGGTTGTGTTCTCCTCAGAGTTTTAAAAAGGAAAACGCTACATTATGACAGCTATAGACTTAGGCTGCTTGGAGGACATAATGGACCACTTTCACCCTCTTCGCTACATTCTCACACTACTCTCCAAAATTTTGCATTATTTTGCTTGTTATTACAGCCTTTTTAAAACATTGTTCCCCTCTCTTTTCTTTCCTAGAAGCTACACCTGGCCCCTGACTCTATGTCTACCTGGGACCCTTTTCGGAGAGGGGAAAAAATCCTCCAAGCTTCTGCTGGAAAAAAATTAATACTCACCTTCTACAAGATCCACTTGGGGCCCTGTCTTTCAGTGTTTACCCCTTTTCTCTCCCAGACATAGCTACTGACCTGGTTTTTTTTGACTAAAACTCTAGGGTGCTCCCCTTCAAAAACTCTATTCTTTGAAAAACTGGGCTCAAAGTTTCTTTTCCTTCTTTTTTTGGTAAACGACCTAAAGGGCTACATTCCATTTACATTTTCTTTTCTTTCCCCATAGAAAGGGCCCTCCTAGATCAGTGCTTCTTTGTTTCTTTTGTGTCTCTGCTCTGTTCTCTATCAAAACCCCCATCGGTCGGGTTGGCAGATGGCCCCCTCACCACTGAGCCGGTTCTGTTGGGGGTTTTCCTTCCTTTTTTGGAAAAGGGGTTTTTTTTCCCCACTTTTGTACATGCATGCTCAGTGATGAGGGATTGCTGCAAAAAGTCAATGCCAGTGACTTTTCCCACTGTCTCTACATTCGGCCCAAGGAGGAGTGAATGCTGCAAGTCACTGACCTGGATGCAATCTGCTGGGTTTTTTCCTTAGACAGAAAAATTTTTTAACCCAAAATTTAAATAAAAAAAATTGGAATCGGCCCGGGCACTTTTAAATGATAAAAAAATTTTTAAAATTTGTAATGTATCCCCCGGATTTTTTGGGGAAGTGCCTTGAGACGACATGTGTTTTTAAATTTGGTGTTTATATGAATAAACTGAAATAAATTTGGGAATTGAATTGGGGAAACCCCCCCGGGGGGCATGGGGGGGGAAGCAAAAATGATAAGAAACAGACCAAAAGGGGAAACCTATAAAAAAGAAACCTAACATAAAACACAAAAACTAAATTTTGGGAGAAACCACAAAATTTGGACAAAGAAAAAGAACAAAACTAATTTAAAAACCTGCACAAAAAACTACAGGGGTTGGACAATGAAGCTGAAAAAACCTGTCATTTCAAATATTGGGGAGGTTCATGGCTAAATTGGACCAGCCTGGTAGCCAGTCTTCATTGATTGCACGTTGCACCAGTAAGGGGCAGAGTGTGAAGGTTTTCCAAATTAGCCAAGGTTTTAAGAGCCAAAAAGGTTTTCTGCAAAAAATTTTTTCAAATGCACACAAAAATTATGGGTGACATACCCGAGTTTCAAAAAAAGGACACAAAATTTTTGGTGCACGTCTTGCTGGCGGGCTTTGGACCAAGACAGCAAGTCTTTGTGATGTATCAAGAGCCACGGTATCCAGGGAAATGTCAGATACCACCAAGAAGGACGAACCACATCCAACACCGGGTTTAATGGTGGATGCAAGAGGAAAACTGTCTGAAAAAGGGATGTTCGGGTGCTAACCCCCGGATTGTATCCCAAAAAAAAATAAAACCACGGCTGCCCAAATCACGGCAGAATTAAATGTGCACCTCAAAAATCTCCTGTTTCCCCCAGAACTGTCCGTCGGGGGCTCCCCAGGGTCAATATTAAAAAACACGGCCCGGGCTGCTAACCCCAAAACCTTTGGGCCCCCTTATGGCAATGAGTGACCAAAGGTGCAGAGGCACCTCATATTTACGGTTGATAAAAGTGAGGATTTAGAAAGCTCACTGTTTGTGGTCTGGTGACTTTAAGTTTCCCACTATGTGAGAAAATATGCAGATGAACTTAAGCTGTGTCTGTTTATATTTCCCAGAGTCTTTACAGTCAATACAGGTTCTCCTAAATCAATCTAATGAGAGATTCTCTCATTGGATACACCCCTGTTTGATTGGAGCCTACAATAATTGTCCCATCCACAGTAGACAGAGAGGTGGCGAGAATACAAATTGTCTCTGGCACACATGAGTGAGCAAGAAATGATTGTTGCTGCTAAAAGAGAGGAAATTACCATCTTAAGCTGAACTGATTGGTGTCCTGCTAAACGGAAGGCTTCACTTCAGTAATCAAATCACATCAACGCTTTAAATTCAGAGCCAATGAAACTGCATCACCAGGGGCAAAGTCTGTTCATTCCTCACTGGATGGAAATAACTCACCGCCAACAAACCTGCAGAAATTAAGGCTTCTGAGAGCTTTCCTGAAATGAGATGGAGTTTTCTCTAAGGGCCATTGACTGTTAAAGCTCAGGAAGATAAATTATATCTTTCAGCTAAGTGCACACTTTGTGTCTTCTCACCAGTTAGCTGAGTTAGACTATAGCCTGACTGGGTAAAACTATTTGTATACAAACTTGGAAATTAGGGCCCCTTTTGTCTCTAGACGTTTTCCATGTAAGAGTTTTTACCAAACATTATTTAATTTATTTAAAATGAAAAACAACATCAGGGCTGACTATGTCCTTTATAATCAAACAGAACAGACAGTAAAGGTTACATGTTAGCTGAAGAGTGAAAGTGTGGTTGACATTAAAATCTTTATCACCTCTGTGTTTAAACTGTGTCTTAAGAACCTTTAAAAGTATGGTCTACTGACCCGAAAGAGCCTGATGGTACAAATGCATGCAGCAGAGCCAACATCAAATGGGGCAAGACTATTAAGAAAATAATTTAATGATTTATTCAATATCTTTGCTTTCACAATAAGAACAAGTGCATGATGAAGACAGTGGACAGATCTGTGAACATTTTGATAAATCCTGTTTGAAGTGACTGCAGCCTCACAGAGCAGCCAGTAGGATTGCTGGCCTGGATATTTCTGTTCTCTGCCAACCTGTTAACTCTGTCTGCTCGCCACAGTGCACCCAGCAGGCTGAACAGATGTGGCTGAGCAAATGCTGATAGGATGCTCTGCCATGTCAGGACATCTACTACTGGACCTCCTTTTAGTTCCTCAGCAGCAGCAGCAGGTCAGCATGTATCAAGGATTATTTACCACTGGTCAATGGAAAAAAAAAATGTAATGATTGGAAATTTGTTTTGTTTGTCCAGATTCCCCCCCTGTCTGTGAAATTTCAGACATTCTTCAGTCACTGTGTCTTGTGCTGAGGCAATGTTACACTATAGTTAACAGCATCCTCCACCCACTCTCCTGGGTAGAAGGTGACAAATAGCTTTATGAACATAGCAAAAGCCTCCCAACAGCCACAAGGATGTTGCTCGAAATTTGTGATGCAACACAAGTCATCACCATGCAGGACCTGTGAGCACCAACCTGAATACTGCCTGTGTGGAGCAGAAGCTCCCAGGAGAACACAGCAAGCCTGAAAGGTGGTTCCCACACTGGAGGTCACCTGTATGCCATATGTGTGCGTTTTGGAAGAATGATGGGCCCTAATATTGATAACATGCTTCAAGAAGGAGGGAATGCTCCCTGCATGCTGAGATGCAAATGGTTTCCACAGCTGTTTTTAAGGAATGGGCTTTTATGCTACATTTTAGCTGAATTGATGCCCAACAGTTATTGTAATTTTCACCTGCCTTTCAGACATATGGACAGGGTCCTGAGTGGAAAGGACTAGGCTTGAAGGGTATCCTGCAGAACAGTAAAGTGTGTTTGTGTCTTCAGTTGTGTGTGTTGTCTCATTCCCCTGATGTCTTGGTTTCTGCCTCATTGCCTGCAAAACTGCTATTGATTTATGGCTGTTCATACAAACGGAAAAGACACTTGAACTACATTCTTGTCTGAGTGGGTCTCTGCAAGTGTGGTTTATATTGGTCCTCATGTCTGGTTTCTGCCGTAGTCCACTCACAGTTATTGATTTTTCTCTATTTTTCGGAATGAAGCTCAAACAGAAAGTATAAAAAAGTGAAGAAGCAAATGCAAGCAAAGAGAGATGAAGGAAGCAGGAACAGAGGGAGAGAAGGAACGGATTTATAACAGAAAGAGAGATATGATCACATTAAAAAATGATTTTACTTTGTCCTAGTGAAAAAGATGAGAATTTTAGTGTCATATTTGCATTCAGTTTCCTGACTCACAAACAAAATCACTCAGAGGATCCCGAATGAAAACGATCAGACGTTTATTTACAATAAAAATCATGGTAGATGCAGAGCTAGAAATTAAAATGCTTACTGTTCTTGAGTTGAAAGAAGGAGTTGGGGGATGGCTGTGAATGGAGATGTCACGGCGAGACCTTGAGTTCCAGGTGGGATTCCACCAAGAGCGAAGTGGTGGGAGACTTCAGTTCTGGACAGTAACTGAACAGAGAGCAGAACTGCAGTTGACGACCGTGGAGTGGGTGAGTTTGGAGAAGAGATCTGTCATGGAGAGGATTTCTAGAAGGATCAGGGGTAGGTGTGAACGCCAATGCAAGCTTCAACCTGGAAAGAAGAGAACACACAAGGGATCAGAATTGCTGAGGTAAGCGAAACATGCAAAATAACTTTCTACAAAAAGGTAGATAGCCACAGGAAATGCAAGGAGAAAAACACATGGAGACTTTACTTGACCACAGAGGCTGATCATCAGGCGAAGAGCAATCGTCCAGACAGATGAGCAGACTGCAGCAGGCCAGCCATGTCCTCCAGCAAAGATCCTCTGTTCCAGGAAAGATTTCACATACACACACAAAACTCCCACCCACACTCCAGGATCCTGACAACACGTCCTCCTCAAAGGCCACCACTGGGCAGCTCAGAAGAACCAGAAGGATGGGAAGCTTTAAAATCTCTAACAAGAGTGTCGTCAAGAAAAAATTATCAGGGAATCCAGGAACGATCAACACGCCCATAACCTTTCGATGAGATGTTGAAAAGAAACAACTGTTGAGAGTTCTTGCTGCTGAACATCTTTCTATAAGCTAATCCATGCTGGCTTCATCTTTGTTCAGTAAATAATAAAGTTGAAGCTGTTCTGAGATGTCTGATGTTTTGAACCTGTTTAAGATCATTTTTATTGTTTACTAAAATGTAAAACTCAGGATTTTCTTTACCTTGAGTTTATGTCACAAAACTTTGAAATTGATCTTTGCATCTAAAAAACAAGTTGGAAATAGGATCCTCTACTGCTCAGTTTATAAGCAGTTTCTTTTTTCCTGCCTACTCCATCTTCAGTTCAGCCAGCCTGCTGCCTCAGTGGCATTGACTCTTTGGCTCTGTCTCTTCATGAAGCAGCTAGAGTTCATTAAAAGTTTCGCTATATAACAGCCATAATATATGTGTGGTACTCTGGCATGTGCAGAGTAGAGCAGAAAGATCCAGAACAAGAAACAGAAAATGTGAATTCACAGAATGTTTCAGCATTTCTTTTTAAACACACCAATTTTAAAACTATTTAGCATAATGACATATCCATAAACTGCATCTTCTTGCAGCTCTACATTCAACATTTCATTGAATATTATAAATGCAATTTTATGGTGTACAGCAGCATGTGCTTGCTTTGGTGCCACGATTAGTCTCTGGTAAGGTCAAGCAGTAGGAAGTGATATCAAGGAGACAGCAGGACCATGAAGAGAAATCAGAACAGGTGGAAAGAGGGGTCATATTCCACTTGAGCATATTAATATGACGTCTGTTTTCAAACATTAGTTTCCTTAATTTTTTGAGTATTTTTCTAAATTAATCACATTTCTCAAAGAATAGGTTAATTTAATTTTACCCAATGTACTTTCGTTTGAATGCCTCTTTAATAACATAGTAAGAGGTCCTGCATTTGTTTCACAGCCTAGTGTCTCTCTGCATGAAGTTTGCATGTTCTCCCTGTGCATGCATGGGTTCTCTCCGGGTACTTCAGCCTCCTCTCACAGTCCAAAATGATGACTGTTAGGTTAATTGATTACTCCAAATAACAAGTATGAGTGTGTGCATGGTTGTTTGTCCTTTGTGTCTCTGTGTTGCCCTGTGATAGACTGGGGACCTGTCCAGGGTGGACCCCGCCTCTTGCCCAATGACTGCTGGAGATAGGCGACCCTGAAAGGACAAGTGGGTACATAACATGGATGGATGTAAGAATATTTAGAGGAAAATCACTAATTTAAAATCATCATTGTTAAATCTTCATGTGTAAATTTGCAAGATGTTTAAGTTGTCAGTGGAAATTCCCTGTCTTGCAAAGTTCCCTTTAGAGCAGCTGTTGTCAAAGTATGAGCTGCAACTGTTCTTCAAATGTGTCCTGTTTTAAAGGATGATTTTTGATTTATGATTGGTCCTTTAAAGCAACAGGCTTGGCGAGCTGATCTCATAAACATGAGTGGAGCCACTGCCAAATAAAACCACTGAAGTAGAGGCCCTTTAACTCCAGCTGCAGGATAAAAGCGACGCTGGTTTGATTTTGGACCTGACTGATGTGAGCTGGACTTATCGACACTTAACACACACAGTATCAGTGGTACAGAGCTGTATGGTGTAAAACTGCCTATTGGTGTGGTGAGCAGTGCACAGCAACACCGATACCTGTATCCATGGCAACCCTTCAAGCCTACAAATCCATCTTGGCAGCAACAACAGCTGCTTCGTACAATAGGCACCAGATCAGATGAACATAGTAAAGTCACTTGAATAAAATAATAGTTACAAACACCCTGGACTGTAAATCCAACAGATAAATATTTAGATCCATGAGGATCATAAACAATCTGAGACAACAAAACTAAAAAATGATGAGGTCAGCTAATAAATACAGCCAGTCTGGGGAGAGTTAAGGGTTTAGTACTTACTTCAGTTTTAAAGTCATTTTTGCTACATATCAATGAAGAAAAACAAACAAAAAAGTATAATTTTATTTTACTTTTTTCAACTGGTAACAAAGAGCGCAAAGTGTTGTCAGTATTTTCTTGCATTTCAAAAAATGACAACAATAGACTTGACTGGGAAATTGGTTTAATTTGGTAAGTTATTAAGGTCATAATACAATTATATTGTGCTGACCTTTGATAATAAAAAAGGTTTAAATCCCTATGTAGTTGTTTTGATACACAGAAAATCCCGTGTACAGGTTGTGCCTGAATGCACCGTGGAGGAGTACCTGCTGGGGATTGATGGACTCCCCTCACACAGTACCTGTTCAGGGTCGCACACCCATGGGATTAGAGGGAAGCTAGAGTTCTTGTTCGGTCCACCTTTCTTTGTCCTCTGTAGCTGCATGAGAAACCTTAATGTTCCCAAATATATAAGTTCAGTCCATTTACTATTTTACGTTCCCAAATAGCAGAGCAGGAGTCCTCTCTGTTTGGTTTGGTGTTGTACCGAGCCGACATTGCTGTTCCAGATATTTAAATAGTTCAATAGAAAACAAATTATTTTAAACCTAAGCTACAATGGCTTGGGGTAACAGATGAAACAAGAACAACTGCCAGAGGACACCAAAGTGGAAGGACAAAACAACAAGACCCAGATCTTGGATTTTCCTTTCCTTTTTATGAAACTCACAACAGTTCATGGAGTGTTGCCTGCCTCAAAGTGATACTAAAGTTCTGAGGTGTAAAATGTGTTCAAATGAGCAAGGCCAAGCTTAGTTTAATATCCACATCTTACTCAAATAAAATGAAACATAAAGAGCAATAAGACAAAGTTCTGGCTTTAAGCTCTGGACCAATCAAAGTACACCATAAAATCATGGTCAGGTGCCGCACATAAATGTGTTTGACCCCATGAGCACAGAAAAGAGACCGGATTTTTCATCTTGTTTGGAGTTCATAACCTCCTTTATCATGTTATTTGCTCCAAATATTTTAGTGAATGAAGGTTCAGGACTGCAGGAAGGTCATTTCAGTTCCTGGACCTTCGTACTGAAGTACTGCTGTGACTGTGGCTCAGTGGGAAGAGTCATCATCTTACAATCCAAAAGCTGTGGGTTTGATTCCAGCTTCCTGCTGTCACATGTTGATGTGCCCCTGAGCAAGGCATCTAACCTCAGTTGCCTTCTGATCTGCGTATCGGTGCATGACTGTGTGCATGTTTGTGATTGGGTGATATGCCTCTGGTGTAAAGAGTTCTGAGTGGTTTGTATGAGTGAAAAGGGCTATAGAAATTTATTCCATTTAAAAAGAGCTGCTCACATAAAATCTTCCATTAAACTGACAAACTGCTCAGAGTAAGAAATACATCTAATTTTAATCAAATGTCTTTTAGCTCCCCGTACGCACACGTGCAGCACAGGGGTTCTCAGGCTGGCTGGGTGGACGGAACGTACGAAGCATAGTCCTAGATCTCAGCCCTCAGGTCAACACAAACCCGTCTGCGTTGCTAAAGATTCTTCCCCCGGCCTCCAGCGACCACCCCGGCTGAGAAGCCAACTCTGGTAATTGGCAGCTCCAAGTCAGAACGTGGCACTAAGACACAGCGGGGACCATAGTCAAATGTCGCCAGGGGCCCAGAAACGGGCGACATCAAATCCTACCCGAAAACTCGCGGCTAAGGATCAAAGCGTAAATACAATAAGATTGTAATTCATGCTGGGCGGCAATGACACCTGGTTTACGTCAATTGGAGGTCACTAAAGTTAGTGTTGCTTCGGTGTGTAAGTTTGCCAAAAACATGTCTGACTCCGGTCAATTTTTTTGGTCCCCTCCCCGTTTAACCACAGTGACGACATCGTTAGCCGATGCTGTCATATTTCAACCTGCCGCTGGTGTCTAGGTGGTGTCAGAAGAGGAAAAACGATGTGGGCTACATTGATAACTGGCGAAACATTTTGGGGGAAAACGGTCTGCTCGGAGAGACGGCATCCATCCCAACTTTGGCTGGAGCAGCTCTTCTTTCTAGGAAAGCTGGCCGCCCACGAATTTATTAGTCCTCAACCACAAACTCTGACAAAACCAGGGTCAGACCAGGAGTTGGGAAGCAGGGTCGTAGTTTAAAAAACACTCCTCTCTGCAGCTTCTGTACTGCTATACCACCACCATTACCCTATTTAGACAGTGTGCTCGGCCACTAACCGGCCAAAATTAAATAGATTAAAACAACCATCTATTTATCTAAAAAGAGGAAACGAAATCTCAGGAAAATCTAATAATTGTAAAAACGTTCGACAATCTGAATAGAGATGCCGGCCATGTGAGACACGAAATTACTCTAACCTGTCGCAAATAAAAATAACGTTCAGGATATACAATGTTAGTAATTCGGTGGAGAGTGTGACCTTAGTGTGGCTTACTGAACATAAGCTCTTCTTCTTCAAAGGATCTTGGATAGTTAGATGGACTATGATTTCTGACAATCAGATTGATTATTTTGCCCACAGAAACCAGGCTGCAGCAAGAGGATTATGTTTACTATAAATGAGTCACTCCTACTAATTAGTATTACAACCTTTGTTTCAGATTCCTCGAAATACTGGGCGAGGAGTAGGAGTAGAAACCAATCTTTCGTTCAGATTTATTGACTAGTCCCAGACCCATCAATAGCTACAACTCTTTTGAATATTTAATCCTTAGTTTCCTCATCCAAATTGGCAAAGCCACTAAAACCACTTACCTGTTTGTTGTTTTGTTGGTACCGTCCACCAGGCGCTTTACTCTCAATGTGTTTTTAGATCAGGTTTCAGACCTTCGCGATGATCTGATTATGCTGTTAAATACAGATAAAGTTATTATAGTGGGGGATTTTAACATTCAGTTTGACACTGAAAGTGATAGCTTAAATATAGCCTTTAAGGTCGTAAGCTGCTAGACTTAAATCTGGCGTTTACTCAAAACAGACTTAACAAACCTACCTGACACGGCATCGTTTTGGCGAAGTGAGTCTTGTATTTCTGGACCTTGTGCTGACATATGGGCATTGAGTGTACAGACATAACAATATTTTCTATCAAAAAGAACCCTGGCGTCTGTACCATTGTTTTAATAACCAGTCTGAGTTTAATTGTTAAACCGAGTACTCCACACCTGAAAGGGAAAATTTCATTATAGTAGATCATTATCAGACAATGCTGTAACAACCTTTACAAAATCTGTTTCCACTTTTTAATCTCCTCATTATCACAGAAAAAACACAGTGGAGGGCAATAATTTTGTTTCTTCCCCTTCACAATTGATTCTCTTGTTCATAGTGTTACTTCATCATTGCGTGGTGCATTAGAACACTGCAGCCCCCTGAAAAAGAAGGTAATTATTCATAGGAGGCTGACTCCTGGTTTAATTCAGACTCCGCGTACTTTAAAGCACAATGTTAGAAAATCTGAAGCGAAAATGGTGCTCTACACCACACATAGAGGATCCTACTTAATCTTGAAAAATAGCCTACTGTTGTATAAAAAGGACCACTTCACCAAGCCAGAAACTGGCTTATTTCTCATCCTTAATAGAAGAGAACAAGAAATAATCCTAGGTTTCTCTTTAGTACAGTTGCTAAAACTTACTACAGAGTCATAGCTTCTGTTGAGCCATCCATTCCCTTGCTCTCAGCAGTCATGATTTTATGGGATTCTTCTAAAACACAATTGATTCTATAAGAAGGAACAACTTTGACACACTCCCCAGAGATGATTACTTCAGCCTCAACAAGTGAGGACAACATTGGAAATAACTGTAGAACTGGGATCTGTGGTTGACTGTTTTGATCCTGTGAGCTTCCTGAGTGTATCAGAAATATTAGCTTCATCAAACCTTCAACTTGTATGTAGGACACAATCCCAACCAAATTAGTTTAAGGAAGTGTTAAATCCTCTGATTACGAAGCCTCATTTTAGAAAATGATTAATTTATCTTTAGTAAATAAATATGTAACACAGGCTTTTAAGGTAGCTGTAATTAAACCTTTGCTTAAGAAACCTTCGCTTGATGGCTACGATGAACTTAATAAATTACAGATGGGCCCCGATATCCAAATGTTCTTCCGTTTTCCCTTATCTAAAATTCTTGAGAAAATAGTTGCTAATCAAATGTGTCATGAGCTATTTACACAGCAATGATACCTGTTTGAAGGTGTTCAGTCAGGCTTCAGAGCTCATCATAGCACTGAAACAGCTCTGTTGAAAGCACGAAATGATATTCTTATGGCCTCAGATAATGGACTTGTGTCTGTACTGGTTCTGTTAGATCTCAGTGCTTGCATTTGATACAGTCGATCTTAATATTCTCTTAGAAAGGCTGGAATATGCTGTAGGGATCAGGGGAACAGCACTAGGCTGGTTTAAATCTTATTTGTCTGACAGATTTCAGTTTGTTCATTAAAAATGATAAATCATCTTTAAACTCCAGGGGTTAATGGTGGAGTACCACAGGGTTCAGTACTTAGGCCAATTCTCTTTACTATAATATATGCTCCAAATAGGTAAAATTATCAGGCAGCATAGAATAAATTTCACTGTTACGCTGAGACACTCAGCTTTACCTTATCATAAACCTGATGAGCCCAACCAGTTAGATAGACTACAAGCATGTCTTTTGAAGAGATAAAAACTTGATGACTTTAAAATTTTCTGCTTCTAAATTCAGACAAGACAGAAGTTGTCGTCTTTGGACCGGAGTCCTTAAAAAGAAACTGCTTAGTCAATCACTTAACCTGGAGATGGAATTTAAATTGACCTCCGATAATAAAGTAAAAAACACCTTGGTGTTATTTTGACCAGGACATGTCATTTAACATACCCATATTAAACAGGGTTTTTTTTCCAGCATTTCCTTCTTAATCTCCGGAACATTGCCAAAATTAGAAAATATCCTGTCCAGGAGTGACGCTGAAAAACTAGTCCATGCATTTGTTACTTCGAGGCTGGACTATTGTAATTCTTTACTATCAGGATGTCCACAAAATGCAGTTAAAAGCCTTCAGTAGATTCAAAATGCTGCAGCAAGAGTTCTGATGGAAAATTAAAAAAGAGAGATCATATTTTTCCTACTTTAGCTCCCTTCTTTGGCTCCCTGTTAAATCCAGATAGAATTTAAAATTCTCCTCCTCACATATAAAGCCCTTAATGATTTAGCTCCATCATACATCAGAGATCTGATTGTTCCATATGTTCCTAACAGAGCACTTCGTTCTCAGACTGCAGGTTTACTGGTGGTTCCTAGAGTCTCTAGAAGTAGAATGGGAGGCAGATCCTTTAGTTATCAGGCTCCTCTCCTGTGGAACCAGCTCCCAGTTCTAGTCCGTGAGGCGGACACTCTGTCTACTTTTAAGGCTAGGCTTAAAACTTTCCTTTTTGATAAAACTTATAGTTAGAGTGGCTAGGTTATCCTGAGCTATCTCTGTAGTTATGCTGCTATAGGCTTAGGCTGCTGGAGGACATAATGACCACTTTCACCCTCTTCGCTACTTTCTCACACTACTCTCCAATTTTGTATTATTTGCTGTTATTTCACCTTTTAACTTTGTTCTCTCTCTTTTCTCTTCCTAGAAGCTACACCTGGCCTGACTCTGTGTCTACCTGTAACACCTTTCTGGAGAGGGGCATCGTCCGAGCTTCTGCTGGCAACAACTTAATGCTCACCTTCTACAGATGATCCACATTGCCCTGTCTTTCAGTGTTTAACCCTTTCCCTCTCCTAGACATAGCTACTGACTTAGCTTTTACTGTAACTAACTCTATGTGCTCTCTTCAGACTCTAAACTTGAAAACTGGCTCAGAGTTTATCTGTTCTTTCTTTCTAGGTGAAACGACTAAAGGAGCTACATCCATTAACATTTACTTTTCCTTCCCATAGAAAGTACTCCTAGATCAGTGCTTCTTTGTTCTCTTTGTGTCTCTGCTCTGTTCTCTCTAACCCCCAGTCGGTCGTGGCAGATGGCCGCTCACACTGAGCCTGGTTCTGCTGGAGGTTTCTTCCTGTTAAAAAGGAGTTTTTCCTCTCCACTGTCGCTACATGTATGCTCAGTATGAGGGATTGCTGCAAAGTCAACGCCAGTGACTGTCCACTGTCTCTACATGCTCATCCGGGAGGAGTGAATGCTGCAAGTCACTGACTGGATGCAATCTGCTGGGTTTCCTTAGATAGACAAACTTTTTATCCAATTTGAATAAATAACGTTCAATGCACTGTTCAATGATTTGGATTAATTGTAATGTATGTACCTGTCTTTTGTGAAGTGCCTTGAGACGACATGTGTTGTGAATTGGTGCTATATAAATAAACTGAATTGATAGGTTGAGTGTGATTTACTGAAATCTTCTTAAAGTTGTAAAACTGAAATACAACAAAATGCACAAAATATCATAATCAATAAAGCATGTGCAACAACATTATCGCTCACATCTTCTTTCTCTTAACAGAATTTCAATAATGATAATCAGACATATTTATAGACTTGTTAACCAAGCATGTATGCCTACTTACAGTGGAAACCACTGACAGCGGGTAAATAAAGGACAAACACAACAAGTTCACTTATTTCATATCTACATAACATACATAAGGCTTGACAGTGAAATAAATCAACCTACACTCACCAGCCGCTTTATTAGGGACACATGCTCGTTAACACAAATTTCTAATCAGCCAATTACATGGCAGCAACTCAATGCATTAAGGCATGTAGACATGGTCAAGACGATCTGCTGCAGTTCAAACCGAGCATCAGAATGGGGAAGAAAGGTGATTTAAGTGACTTTGAACATGGCATGGATGCTGGTGCCAGACGGGCTGGTCTGAGTATTTCAGAAACTGCTGATCTACTGGGATTTTCACGCACTACCATCTCTAGGGTTTACAGAGAATGGGCCGAAAAGAGAAAATATCCAGTGAGCGGCAGTTCTATGCGCGCAAATGCCTTGTTGATGCCAGAGGTCAGAGGAGAATGGCCAGACTGGTTCGAGCTGATGGAAAGGCAACAGTAACTCAAATAACCACTTGTTACAACCAAGGCATGCAGAAGAGCATCTCTGAACGCACAACACGTCGAACCTTGAGGCGGATGGGCTAGAGCGGCAGAAGACCACACCGGGGTCCACTGCTGTCAGCTAAGAAAAGGAAACTGAGGCTACAATTCACACAAGCTCACCAAAATTGGACAATAGAAGATTGGAAAAACGTTGCCTGGTCTGATGAGTCTCGATTTCTGATGCAACATTCGGATGGTAGGGTCAGAATTTGGCATCAACAACATGAAAGCATGGATCCATCCTGCCTTGTATGGTTCAGGCTGGTGGTGGTGGTGTAATGGTGTGGGGGATATATTCTTGGCACACTTTGGGCCCCTTAGTACCAATTGAGCATCGTGTCA
This sequence comes from Crenichthys baileyi, assembly GCA_036173005.1. Taxonomy (NCBI): domain Eukaryota; kingdom Metazoa; phylum Chordata; class Actinopteri; order Cyprinodontiformes; family Goodeidae; genus Crenichthys; species Crenichthys baileyi. The sequence goes on along the minus strand of JAHHUM010001085.1, from coordinate 39,529 downwards.
ACACCATAGCCTACCTGAGTATTGTTGCTGACCATGTTCATCCCTTTATGACCACAGTGTACCCATCTTCTGATGGTTACTTCCAGCAGGATATCGCGCCATGTCATAAAGCACGAATCATCTCAGACTGGTTTCTTGAACATGACAATGAGTTCACTCAAATGGCCTCCACAATTAGCTTCCCAATTAGCATTATTGTCAGGGTGTGACACTTTTTGGACTCTGTGTTGGTTTTGGGTTTTGTTTTTCCTCAGTTCTTTTGGGGGTTTTATTTTGGTTTTTTGTTAAGGTTTTGTTTTTTTTCCCCCTTTTCCTTTTTTCGTTAAAAAAAAGGTTTTTTTCCCTTTTTTTAAATTTTTTTTTTGGTTTTTTCTTTTTAATTTAGGGGTTTGGTTTTTTCCTTTTTTTTTTATTTTTTCTTTTTTATTTTTATTTGTTTTTTTTGTGTGGTTTTTGTGCTTTTTTTTTTAAAGGTTTCTTTTTTTGGGTTTTTCCCATTTTGTTTTTTCCTTTTTGGTGTTTTTTTTGGGTTTTGGGTCTTTTGGTTTGGGTTTTAGTTTTTTGTTGTTTTTGGTTCCCCCCGGGGTTTTTTTTTTTTGGCTTTTGGGCCCCTAGGTTTTTGTTTTTCCATTTTTGGAAAAAACCCCCCCTCTGTTTGGGGCCCCTTTTAAAAAATTTTGTTTGTTTCCCCCCGGGTTAAGGTGTTTTCTGCAACTTATTTTTTTGGCCCTTTTGTTACCTCTTTTCCGGTTTTTGTTCCCTGGTTTTTTCCGTTTGGGACCTTTTTTATTTTAAAAATTAAAAATTAAAAGGTTTCTAAAAATCCCCCTGTTTCTGGTTCCAATTTTGGGGTTTGAAAAAATGGTTTGTCGGGTAAAAGGCCCCTTTGGAAACTGTTTTTTTGGTTTATAAAATTGTCCTGGTTTTCCCCTTGCCCCTGCTTAAAAAAATGTCTTGTGGCAAGCCTTTTAAATTTTGGTTGGTCCTTCCCCTTTTTAAAACCTTGAATTTGTTTTAAAATTCCCCCAAAAAAAACATTTTGTAATTTAAAATTAAAATTTAAGGTTTTTTTTGGCCTTTTTTTTACCCCGGGTGGGTTTTGGTTTTTTTCTTAAAAACCCTTTCCTCTTTATTTTCCCTTCGGATTTTGTCCCCCCCAAATGGGATCCTTTTTTTTTAACCCCCCCTTTTCTGGAAAAAATCCTTCCAACCTCCACCCCCTCTGTAAAGGGAAACCTGAAAATTAAAGACGATTTTTTGATCCCCCCCTCCCCCCCCTTTCCCCCTTCCCCCCCTTTTCTTCCTTTTTTCCACCCCCCCCTTTTCCCCCCTTGAAATTTCCCCCCGTTTTCCTTGCTTTCCCTCCCCCTAAAGGCCTTTTTTCCCCTTTCCCCCCATTTTCCTCCCAATTTTTTTTAATTAAAAAATTTTAAAAACGGGGGAAAAAATTTCCCTTTTTTACAAAAGATTTTACTCCCCCAGGATGACAAAAAATTCCCCCCCTGTGGGAACCAAAAACCCCTATGTCCCCGGGCCCCCTCACCTTTTTTTTTTAAAACCCTATTTCTGTTTTTAAAAATTTAAAAAGTTTGTTAATTTTTAATTTTTCCCCCCTTTATCCCCCCCCCCCTAATTTTCCCCCTTTTTAAACCCCTTTTTTGTGGAAAAATTTTAACAACAAATTTTGGCCCCTTAAATCCCCCTTCCCCTTAAAAAAAAGGTTTGGGAAAAACGTTTTCCAACCCCCCGTTCCCAAAAAGCAAAAAAAGTTTTGAAAAATTTAAAAACCCCCAATTTTAAAAGATTGAAACCCTTTCAAAAAAGAAAAAATTTTTTGTCCCAAATGACCCCAAAAGTTCCCCCCCAAATTAACACCCCCGAGGGTCCCCCCCCCCCGGGAAGACCACCCAAGCCTAAATTAAAAGCTTTTGAAAGGACCCAAAAAGGGAATTCCAATTAAAAAATTTGGATCTAAAAAAAGGGGGGGAAAAAAGGGAAAATTACCTTACCCTTTTGGTTTCCCGTTCAAAAGGGGTTTGGGGAAATTTCCCATGGTCCCCGCCCCAGTGGCCCCCGGGCCCGGGTTTTCTTTCCATTTTGAGAGTTTTTTTTAATTCTCTCTCCGTCTCTCTGAAATTCCCTGAAATATCTATTTTTTTTTTTAACCCCAATGAGACCCGTGGCAAACACTGGGTAGTTAGTAGGACGAGTCAAACAAACAGACTAAGAGACACACAAAACCATAACTAAAAAGAGAGCTCAATCTGATTTACCTAGCCTTTGTTAAAAATTTACTCTGTAAATTTACAATGAAAATTATAATATTTAAAATTGGAACAAACCTAGCATATGCAGCAAGAATATTTATTTAGTATGGCTCCAGATTTCTTTATTAATCTCATGTATTTTTGTGTTAAAACAACTTCTCAGCTCTTCGACTTTGTGATGTCATTCCCAGATTTTTGAGTTTCATGCATCTGCTCCAGTAAAACAGTGCAGCTCTGTTACCAACCAGATGGAGATGGAGGGGTGGAGCCTGTTGATGTCACAGTAGAATAGTTCATTATACTGGGACCAACAGAACACAGGAGGGACCAACAGTTCAATTCAATTCAGTTTATTTATATAGCGCCATTCACAACACATGTTGTCTCAAGGCACTTCACAAAAGTCAGGTACATTTTACATTCCCGTTTAGTCCTAATCATTGAACAGTGCAGTCAGATTCAGTTATTTTTAAAAATTGGATAAAAAAGTTTTTCTGTTCTAAGGAAAACCCCAGCGTTTTGCATCCCGGTCAGTGACTTGCAGCATTCCCTCCCCGGGGAGAGCATGTAGAGACAGTGGGACAGTAAATGTTAAAATGGATGTAGCTCCCTTTTAGTCGTTTCACCTAGAAAAAAAGAACAAGATAAACTCTGAGCCAGTTTTCAAGGTTAGGGTTCTGAAAGGAGAGACATAGAGTTAGTTCCCCAGTAAAAAGCTCAGTCAGTAGCCATGTCTAGGAGAGAGAAAGGAAAACACTGAAAGAAAGGCGCCCCATGTGGAAATATCGGTAGAGGGGGGAGCATTAAGTTGTTGCCAGCAGAAGCTCGGACGATGCCCCCCTCCAAAAAGGTGTCACAGGTAGACACAGAGTTCAGGCCAGGTGTAGCTTCTAGGAAAAGAGAAAAGAAAGAGAAACAAAGTTAAAACCCTGAGATAACAGCAAATAATGCAAAAAATTGGAGAGTGGTGGGGGGGAAAATTTGTAGCGAAGGAGAGTGGGGAAAGTGGAATACAAATGAATAAAGGGGAAGGTATTCACATTATAAAGAAGCAGCTCTGCTGAAAGTCACAATTTAATCTTATGGCCTCAGATAATTGGACTTGTGTCTGTACTGGGGTTCTGTTTGATCTCAGTGCTGAATTTGATACAGTCGATCATAATATATCTTAGAAAGGCTGGAAATTTGCTGTAGGGATCATTGGGAACAGCGCTAGGCTGGTTTTAAATCTTATTTTTTCTGACAGATTCCCAGTTTGTTCAGAAAAATGATAAATCATCTTTAAACCCAGGGTTAATTGTGGTAGTACCAAACCGGGGTTTCAGTACTTGGGGCCAATTTTTTTTACTATATATATGCTTCCAATAGGTAAAATTATCAGGGCCAGCATAGAATAAATTTTACTGTTAACGCTTGATGACATCCAGCTTTACTTATCCATAAATCCTGATGAGCCCAACCAGTTAGATAGACTACAAGCATTTCTTGGAAGACAAAAAAACTTGGATGACCTTTAAATTTTCGCTTCAAATTCAGACAAGACAGGAGGTTGGTGTCTTTGGACCGGGAGTCCTTTAAAAAAAAGAAACTGCTTAGTCAAATCACTTAACCTGGATGCCTTTAAAAAATTGGTCCTCCGATAATAAATTTAAAAAAACCTTGGTTTATTTTTAAACCAGGGACATGTCAATTTAAATCCAAATTAAAAAAGGTTTTCCAGGATTTCCTTCTTTCATCTCCGGAACAATTGCCAAAAAATTAGAAAATATCCTGTCCAGGATTGATGCTGAAAAAAAACTAGTCCATGCATTTGTTACTTCAAGGCTTGGGCCTATTGTAATTCTTTACTATCAGGATGTCCACAAAATGCAGTTAAAAGCCTTCCCGGATTCAAAATGCTGCAGCAAGAGTTTTTGATGAAAATTTTAAAAAAAGAGATATCATATTTCTCCTATTTTAGCTTCCCTTCATTTGGTCCCCGTTTTTAAAAACCCCCAAAAAGAATTTAAAATTCTCCTCCTCAAATATTTTAAAACCCTTAATGATTTTTGCTCCATCATACATCAGAGAGCTGATTGTTTTCCATATGTTCCAAACAGAGCACTTCGTTCTCAGACTGCAGGTTTTACTGGTGGGGTTCCTAAAGTCTCTAGAAGTAGAATGGGAGGCAGATCCTTTAGTTTTTTTCAGGCTCCCCTCCTATGGAAACCAGCTCCTAGTTCTAGTCCGTGAGGCGGGACACCCTGTCTACTTTTAAGGCTAGGCCAAAACTTTTCCTTTTTTTATAAAGCTTATAGTTATGAGGGCTTGGTTATCCTGAGCTATCTCTGTAGTTATGCTGCTATAGGCTTAGGCTGCTGGAGGACATAAAAGGCACTTTCACCCTCTTCGCTATTCCCTTTTCACAAATACTCTTCAATTTTTGCATTATTTTGTTTTTATTTCAGCTTTTAAAAATTTTTTTCTCTCTTTCTCTTCCTAGAAGCTACACCTGGCCCGACTCTGTGTCTACCTGTGACAACTTTCTGGAGAGGGGGCATCGTCCGAGCTTCTGCTGGGGAAAAAAACTTAATGCTCACCCTCCGATGATCCACATGGCCCTGTCTTTTTCAGTGTTTAAGCCCTTTCCCCTTTTCCCAGACATGGCTACTGACTGAGCTTTTACTGTAACTAACTCTATGGGCTCCCTTTCAGACTCTAAACCCTTGAAAAATGGCTCAGAGTTTATCTGTTCTTTCTTTCTAGGTGAAACGACTAAAAAGGAGCTACATCCATTAACATTTACTTTTCCTTCCCATAGAAAGTACTCCTGGATCAGTGCTTCTTTGTTCTCTTCGGGGTCTCTGCTCTGTTCTCTCTAAACCCCCAGTCGGGCGTGGGGGGATGGCCCCCCCTCACACTGAGCCTGGTTCTGCTGGAGGTTTTTTCCTGGTTTTAAAAAGGGAGTTTTTCCTCTTCCACTGTCGCTACCCCATGCATGCTCAGTATGAGGGATTTGCTGCAAAGTCAACGCCAGTGACTGTCCACTGTCTCTTAAATGCTCATCCCGGGAGGAGGGAAAGCTGCAAGGAAACTGACTGGATGCAATCTGCTGGGTTTTCCCTTAGATAGGGAAAAAACTTTTTATCCAATTTGAAAAAATAACAAAATCTGACTGCACCTGTTCAATGATTAGGATTAATTGTAATGTATGTACCTGAGTTTTGTGAAGTGCCTTGAGACGACATGTGTTGTGAATTGACGCTATATAAATAAACTGAATTGAACTGAATTGAATTGAATTAAAGACAGGTTATCTTGCATGGGTTGTTCACTGATAGAATCACATCTCACTCAAAAGAAAACTTTCTCTACGCTTTTAAGTGTGAAAAACAAATATATCTTGATTTCTCATTCAGAAGATCTATTAAATTCATTTGGCTGCCATTTTATTCAGAAATGCATCGTGTGATTGTTTCTTTTTCATTCTAAAATGGACTTGAGTGGATTCATATTTTACTGGAAAGAACAGGCGCTGATTGGAAAGGGTACTGGAACCAGTCCTGCACTGATTTTCAGCAGGTCATGAATACATTCCACACAACACAACTTTATGTAGCCAATATAAATGTGCACGTGCAGGGTTCAAAAAGAAAGTTTACTCTTTCAAACTGGAACTTTAAATTCATGGGACTGAGTTTCATTAGAAGGTTCCTAATTATTTCACTCAAATTCAAAAACCAGGATATGTTGGTGGTCCAAAGAAGCCAGGTGTAAAGAGATGAGAGACAGATAATCTACTCCACAGACCTTTTCCTGTATGACATTATAACATTAACATTTAGAAATATGTGCTCCCCATTCCTTATTTGCATTTCTTCATTTTGAGAGATGAAAAGAGAGACACAGAAATTGGAAATGAATGAAAAGGCTGATTTGGTTTGCAAACGCCACAACATCACGATGGGGAAAAGCTAAATTGAAATGTCATTTTGTATTCATGATAAAGCTGTAATAAGCTTGTGTGTGCCAGAGAGCTGCTGAGCATGATGGTTGTTTAGTTTGTGGACATGTGTGACAAGAGGAAAGAGGGACGTTGTTTCCAACCTCTTGAGCAAGAGATTCTAGCCTTAACAGTTTTTATGAATGAATGTAGAAAAATAATTGTAAATGTCTTTTTTAGAGATTATTTGCATTTGGGTTTGGTATTAAAATGGTCTGTTCTTATTCCTTATCAGAAACCAAAAAAAAAAAAACATGCAACAGATGAAAATAAGTGGTTCCTTGATTTTTATTTTTAAATACAAATTATGAAATTAAAATAGAAGCTGTTTTACTTCTTTGTGGTCAAAGATGGATGAGCAGTAACAAAAATGTTGGTTGGATTTTCTTTTTAAAAAGAAAATAAAAACAAATAAACATCAGCAAAGAGAAACAAAAAACTAACCCATTGCCTCACCATCTGAGCTTGGTCTAGCTGTCCATCTCATGATGTCATGATTTTGGGGTGTGAGTGTGCTGGGTGTGGCTGTTTACCTGTCGCCTGAGATGTGGATCTTCCGCTTGGGGGCGTGGCTTTGGCGTGTTGTACTCGCGCCTGGATGCAATCTTCTAAACTACCACCGAGTGTATAAGGAGCTGTTACTGGCAAAAATCAAGCCAAGTCCAGATTCGTTTAGATCTCCTTCCAGTGATCTACTGTCATCTTGTTCTACATGTTTCTACAGAAAAGATTTAAGGACAGATTCACGTGGTCCGTCCACTGATCCCTTGAGCAGTTGTTGAACTCTAGTCCATGACACCTCCTTTACCGAGCTCATCCTCAATACTCATCGTCACCCAAATTCATCAAAACTATTTAAGATAAAACTATTCATTTATTTTGTATTCTTCTCCGTCTATATTAGTTCTGTGGTGAAAACTAAATATGAAGTGCAACACCTCTGAGGCATACAGTTGGAACAGCACCTCCTACAGTCCTATTACGCAATGGTTGCAGAAATAGGTGCCAGTCAAGGAATGTAATATATTTATTTTGACATTTTACTTTGGTATATAGAGAAGTTCCTGGTCCACTCAATAACTACAAGGTACCCAGGTCCTGTGCCTGCAAAACAAGCCCAAATCATCAGCCCTCCTCCACTGTGCTTGACAGTTGCTATAAGGTGTCTGACATGCTGTGTTTGGTTGTATGGTTTTAAAATGGAGATGCAATTAACAAACATCTCTACTTTGGTTTCATTTCTTAGAAGGCCATTGTTCCAAAGATCTTGTGATTTACTCAGAGAAGGTTTGCCAGCCTAAGTCATAGCACTGTATTATTTTAGGTGGCGTTTTACTTTAACTCTTCCGGTCATACATGTTTAGCATTTTTCTAATTGTCCTGTCATGACCTTTAGCCTTCTATCTGATGCCTGTAGAGTCTGAGGTGGAGTTCTTGGGTTTTTTGTCCTTTCTCCGAACTTCATGCTCTAACCTTGCAGTGAATCTGCTATTGATGTCCACATTTGGTAAGACTGGCTCTACTTTTAAATGCTTTCCACTTGGAAATTATTTTGCTCTGTGGAATAATGAATTTGAGATAATTTGAAAATAGTCTTATAAACTTTCCCAGATTGAAGAGGTCATTGCTGGTGTCTTTCCAACTTCTTTCTAACTTATCATTCAAAGCATCCATGTAGCTTCTCATCATTTTTTCAGTTTTCTTTCTTTATTGTATGGATTTTTGCAAACTCGAGTTTTGATTTAAATAGTTTTAGAAGCTGGTAAAGACCACTTCTCTTGCATCAGCTAAAGGTTGTGAACTGGAGATTTTCTCCAGGTGGCAGCCAAAACAAACAGTGGGAAGTTTTGGCTTGTGGGCCTTTTTTGTGTTTGAATGTATGCCATTTGCATATGTGGGCTGTCTCCAGGCTCTGCATGTAATACTTGTGATGGACTGGCAACCTGTCAAGCATGTACACCATCTTTTCTCCCATGGCAGCTTGGATAAGCTCCAAATCCTCCTGAAGTGGATAGAGTGGGTGTAGAGACTGAGCAGATAGCAGGTGGGCAAACAGCGCTCTGCTGCTTTATCACCATCAGATGACATATGTGTACCAGGGGATTAGGATTCTAACTACACTTTCACTTGGGTAAATGAGTTATTATTGGGTAAATCTTCACAGCACGTATTTCTGGTCAGGCTTTTAAAAAGACAAAGTATTTTGGGACTGCAGCCAGTTAAAGTCTGTGCATGTTTGGTCGTTGAATTTTCTCCTCACATGAAAAAACTAAATTATATTTTTATTTCAAAATTATAAAATTAAAAAATGCAGACATTTTTGTTTTTTGTGCTCCAACAGGATGAGCAAAATATTTAATTGTGTTATTTTTTTTTTCCTTTATAAAAATGAAAACAAAATCACTAAATTACCAAAAAATTACCTGCTGTTCCACACAGGAATCCGTCTAACACAGGAAAGTGTTTCATGGAAACCAACAAAAACCTGAGCTCTACAATTTTGCATTTTATTTTTCTATTTCACTATTTTAAGCATCAGGTTTATGTCTCCTTATTTAGGTGAGCAGGAACTGAAAGAGAACTGCGATTATAACCTAGTTTTAAAAGGGATCTTATACCAGCACCCATGGAGTTCATTCCACCAGGTTTGTTAAAAACAAGTTACTGTATCTAGTGCTATGAAACAATATTAAAAAAGGGCATACTCTTTAAATGTTTGAAAATATGGCATGAGGACACTTTAATACAGCACACCTGCTGGTTGATGAATATCCCCTGTTTGCACACTGCAAAGATTAAACATTTCCTCAGCAGGTAAAAAAGCTACTATGTACCTTTTTAATTCACTTCTTTCTGCATTTACTACCGCATTCTTGTTAGAGGCGATCGCAAACTGAGGAAAATGTGCTCATTTTGATACAAATACATCATGTCTGATACTATCTGCTATGAACTTAATGATTCTGCATAAACCCCTCTTTCAGAACATGTGGAGTGTCGCCTCTGCTGGGCCGGGGGAAAAATTTGTCCTGCCAAGTGAACAACCACCACAAGAATTATTGGTTGGATGGACGGAAGCCCAGGCAGGTTTTTTCATTTCCAAGCACTCTGTCTCGGAAATCCGGAAGGACGATGGTTTATGATACAAACAGTGACTTTAATGAGGTTATCTGAGTGAACTTTATAGAACCTCACTGTGAAAATCTGTACTAGGTATGAGAAATCTGAAGAAGTTGGCATGTGTTCTGAACTTAAATTGAGGCTGATTTAGCACCAACTAGTGGAGAAATAAGTTGCTACTTTAGTCTGAAGTCACTGTTTTAATGCTACTCTAGAAAAGTGGTCAAAATTATCAATGTTTTTTACATGAATGATTTGATGCTCATTGATATGTCGTTGTTCATGCATTAAAAAGTGTGAAAGGAGGGATTGTTAGGCTTGAAAGTTTTGTTTTGTAAGGAGATTAAAGGGGTATGAATACTTGCAGTGAGACGGATGCTTTGTGCAGGACATGATCCTACCTAACTGATAGAGGCTTGCTTTGAGCTTCTGAGCCTAATATGATAAATGTTAACATTAATCTGAAGTACGGTATGGAGTGACCAGCAGAGGTCAAGATGAACTTGAAGCAGAGATGAAGGAAGGTTTAATCTCTACGAATGGAAGGTCTGAGGTCTGACCCATCAGACTTCACTGCCCATATCCCTGGAAACCAGTCATCCACATCCACTGATTCCACCTCACATCTCTACATCCAATCATCGTAATGTTGACACACATTTTCTGTTGTAAAAGACATGTATGCATTGCATGAAACATTGCCTTCTCTTTGGAAGACGCTTGAACAACCGAAGCCTGAACTTCATTACATCCTCGTCCCAAAGGAGAAGTTAATGTTTGTCTCAGATCAATGAGCACTCAGTTTTTTTTTAACCAGGGAATGAAACATGATTAAAAACATAAATCATGTTTCAGTTATTCCTTTCTTTGCATAAACTGACTTTTCTTATAGTAAACAACATCTACCTGTTTTTCAGTGCAGAGGCTGCTTACAATGGAGCAATGCTGGAGAACTATAAGAGGGTGCTTCTGCAAGAAATGCTAGACATAAAATATATAATAAAAATATTTCTTTTAAAATAAAAGAAGCATATTGAAATTACCCTGAGAATTAACGCTTTATGTGTTTGATGTCAGATTTTTTGCAGGCCGGTCAGGAACACCTAATCATCAGAAGCTCCAAATGTGGCCAGAGGTCTGTAGAATGCCCAGGTCTAGTCTATATGATTGGGTTCTAATGGACTGATCTGATACATATTTCTGTATAATAACAGAACCTGTTTGTGTCTTGGGGCTGATTGCCTGTAGGGGGTCCATCTTACCAACTTGGGAATGTTGGTTACAATGGTTTTCTGCTGGTGCACAAGATAAAGAGATAAGGCGATGAGACAGAGTTGCTGGTGATGGGTAGAGGAGCAGCCATGTAACAAAACAGAGTGAATAAAGAGCCATCAGAAGTTCAGCAGGGAAAGAGGGGGGGTGTGGCTACCTTGGGAAGGAGCAGCCAGTTAACCTGGGGAGTTTCAAAGTAAAGGTTTAGTTAAACTTATGGATCCTTCTCTCCAACAATATCCTGTTCTGTCAATATATGTTCTCGTTTGTCCCTGAGTATTTGTCATGCACTGTTTACCTCCCAGGCTGCAAAAATGCTGCATTACTAATTGTGCTGTGTGTGTGAGCCTCTCTCAGTGTAAATGCCAGCTGCATCATTCAAAGTGAAGGCCAGACTTTACACCGACCTTTAGACCCTCATCAACCTCCCTGTCTAAGTATACACCCACGCACCCACACACACACTCACTCACACACAGACGTCAATACGTGGAAGCCAGTAATCCTCCATCGTTTTTACCACCGTTTAACCTGGAGGTAAATATCACTTGTCTACTGCCAGGACTCCCTCGTCCTCTCCTTCTGTCGCTCTTCAGTTCATTAAAATTCTGTTTCAGCAGCAGTGGTGCTAAATTATTATTTACTCTGGTGAAATCACCTTTCTGACCTACCAGCAGGAGGCTTTTGTGGACCACTGAAAGAGAAAGAAATTAAAAGAAAAAAAATGAGAGTAAAAAAGAAGTTCTGTTTCTATTTATATGAGAAGTTGTATTAATCTGACAAATGAATCATTGTTTTGGCTCACATAAAAGTCAATTTGGATTCAAACTGGAATACCAAAACTGGTTCTGGAAAACAGCAAAGCCCAGTATATTCTGCTGCCCCTGTGTGTCAGTGATGTTTGATTTATGCTTCCTTTTCAAGTCTTTTAGATTTGACCTAAACAACCTGGTATTCCACCAGGTGGGGTCCTTAAATCTCAAAATTTAGACAGTTGTTATGAACTTTGATGACATCCTATTCTTAATCTAAAAGGTCAAATCTGTTGATGGACCCACCGTTCCCAACAATAGCAGCTTTAACTATTTTGTTAAAATTGTCGACAAGCTTTAGGTGTGTTTTCATAGTTAGGTAACAAAACCAGAACTGCAGCCTCTGCTCTGATTCATCCCAAAGGTGTTGAAAAAGATTGAGGTCAGGACTCTGTACGGGTCAAGGTTCTCCACACCTGCATCCATGGAAGTGATTGGAACCCAGGGATCATTGGTTTGATGGTGGGAGTCAATACTTATGTTAATACAGTGTTTATTAAAGTTTATCTTATTTGAATGATCGTATTCTACAGAATGCTGTTAAATTACCCATAATTAATCATAAATGATTGATTTATGACTACTACATCAATTATTACATGTTCAGATCTTTAAAAGTGAAAACTGTTATGATCCTTAGGTGTTTGCCCCATTTCCAAAACTACAACACACGACCGGGTTCTTATTGGTTCTGAGGACCGGGTCTTACTGTACGAGCCCATATTTTTAAAATTGTCATTCTAACATGATGTCCACAGAGAGCCCGCCTCTAATTGGTTTATCAGCCCAATGTGATTTCTCATGCTTTGGAAGTGCAGGCTGCCAAGGACCATAAAGTGGGTTCTGATTCTAAACAAGGATGAACCTTAAGACCCAACTTGACAGCTTGCCTAACTGGGTAAGAGCCAGCATTGATCAGCTTGGCTGAAATAATTTTTTTGGTTTGTGTTGTTAAACGACATTCCCTGGATTTTGGGAAAGTTCCTGTAAGATCTTGTTTTGTGTTTCCTCCACTCTTTGGACTTTTGTGTGTCAGTCACTATTAAAACATCAGCTGGCTTTGTATATCCGATGAGGCTTGACATGAACTTTCTTTTAAATGCAAACATAGACCGCTTCATGCGCCATGGTTAGTTCTTCCTGGTTGTAATCCTTATTCCACTTCAAGTCCTTGCAAACACTGATGCCTCTAAGACACAAAATCAACAAATTAATAATTTTTTATTCAAACAATGCTCTAATAAATACCAACAGAACAAATTGTCTTTGCTGAAGGTGATGTTCACACATACTCTTTACCCAGGTAGACTTTGTTGGAGATGCATTTTCACAGCTAGGACTTCTAAAACAAAATGCTGACTTTGTCAATCTCAGACTTTAAAGTTCCCTCCGTTCTATCTATGTTAAGGCCCCTGTTGTCACGTGTTTTATTGGATATGTATGTTAGGTGGACTTGGACATGTGGTTTTTGCCTGCTGAACTGACTTGATGTTTTACTTGGTATCTAGGTTGGTTTGCATTTAAGGCTGTTGAAACTGGCAATTTACATGAACTGTATACATTGTTCCTCAATGTCTGGCTTGGTTTATTTAATATTCTTTTTTTTTTTTTTTGCTAAGTGCCAGAATAATAGAGAAACTTTTTTCTAGCGAGTTTCCAATAATATCCTGAGTATTTGTCAGATTTGCCTTTAAACTATCTGACTTGGGTCAAACGTTGGGTTTGCGTCCACAAGTTTCTCACGGCAGATTTTGTCCCATTCATCCTAATAGAACTGGTGGAACTGAGCCAGGTTTACAGGCTGTCCTGCTCACACAGCGTTTCAGCTTTGTGAAGGCCACTCCAAAATAGGCACTTTGTTGCCATTAAGCCACTTTGTAACTATTGTGGTTGTAAGGTTGTAAGGGACATTGTCCATTTGGAAGACCGGTTTGTGTCCTAGCTTCATCTTTATTGCTGATGTCTTGTGATATTGCCTCAGTATTTCTACACAATGTTCCTCCCACATGATGTCCTCTATTTTGTGACGTGCACAAGTTATTCCTGCAGTAAAGCTTTATGTGTAATTATTTGGTTTCAGTTGTATTATTAGCACGTTGGGTTGGTGAGCAAAAGTTTAATAACTTTTACTTTCATATAAATACAACTGATTGATTGACCAGTCCCCGGTCCAGTGACTGGTCCTATCAGTTTAGCTGGACTTCCATGTCTTGGTAGGTCTGCAGGTGGTCTATCCTCTCTCTATGTTCAGATGATGGATTGAACAGAACTCAGTGAGATGTTGAAAGCTTGAGATGGTGTTGTAGAACCTAACCCTGCTTTAAACCTTCCCATAACTTCCTTCCTGACCTGTCTGCTGTGTTCCTTGGTCTCCATCAAGCTGGTTGTTCTCTCATGTTCTCTAACAAATCTCCGAGGCCAGAAACAGAACAGCTGCAAACTTTATTCAGGGGTAAGGTGGTCCTAAAACCTTTGCATGCCGCACTTTTCAGATTCAGATTTGTAAAACCCATGCATCATTTTCCTGTATCATGATACGTTTCACCTTCCAGGTTTCACTGCAATCTCTTTCTGCAAATAGAATATGAAATACAGTTTAACCTGATAGTAATTTGTTACCAAAAGAAGAAATTTTAACACAAATGTTGTCAATGTTTATAATAACAAAAACTTTTCACATGGCAAGAATTATGAAGCAGCAAGGCTGCATACTTGTTGCTAAAAACAGGGCGTAAAACCCTCTCATTAACTTGAAACATGCAGATAATTTGGAATGCACCCACTCATTCACTCCACACAATTAAAAGATACTTTAGTTGTTTTGATTATTTTAAATTGAAACCCTTGAAAGTCAGATGCACCTCTCGTGCCTGCGCTCACCTCTAAGGGTTAAGTTGCATATAGACATTTACGGTTCTGGGTGGGGTGGGGGGTGTAACAGACCCTTTTCCCCACCCATTTTTCTTTTTAAATGCACACTACAACAACACACATCAACACCACATTTGAGCAGGCGGAGGTAGGCTTGGGGTCTTTTCCCACCCTTGTTTGCTGTTTGCCGTCTGGGGTTGGACCTTCTGGCTGGGATCTGGGCTGGGGTTGAGGTTGAGGTTCGTCACACTCCCTGCCAGTGGCTGGTATCTCTGCCCGCCGGTGTACTTGTGGTTCTCGGTATCCGGGGCTGGGTGCTTTGGTGTGTGCTGGCTCACTCCTGGTGGCTGCTTGCCGGGTCCTGGACCCCTGGGCTCAGTCGGGCCTCTGCTTGGAGAGTGATATGTCCCCGGGTCTCGGACCTCTGGGTCCATGGCTGGATCTGCTCGGGCGTAGATGGCTGCCGGCGGGTCCTGTTGGCTCGTCGCTTCAGCTCCCTGAGGCTTCTGCACTGTGGCTGCTGGATGGTTCCCCTGGGATTCTCACCTGCTCCTCTCTGAGGGGGTTACGGTAGTCCCGGCGGTGGTTCTCCTGGGGTTCCTGTGCTCTGGGGGGCCTTTGGATGTCTGTGGCTTGGATCTCCTCCGTATCTGTCCCGGGTCCAGGGGCCGGGTCTGTGGCTCCTCACACTCACTACTGCATATTTTTATGGAGAAACCTTGTATGCACATGCGCGTACACTCAGATCTGCAGGTGTTTAGATTCAAGTGTTAACAGATACACAAATGTTCTATATTGAGCCGCATTTACCACTAAATACATCTTGCATTCATAAGTACTGTGCACCTTTCAGTAAAAATTCTTTTATTCTATTTTCCCTTCCTTCCCCTCCCTTTTCCTTTTTGCCCCTCTTTCCCCTTTTTTTGTGCCTTCTTTTTTTTTGCCGTAAAAATTTGAATAACCCAAAAGTAGTTTTTCTGAAAAAATTTTCTTTTTATGAATTATCAACCCAGAGCTTTAAAAAAGCGTTAGCTGTAATGCCTCCATTTAAGTAAATCTGTTTTGGGCTTTTTCCTGGCACTCAGACACCAATTCTGAGTGCTACTCTGCTGGACAGGAGGGGAAAAAAAAAAAAAAAGAAAGTCAGATACATCCTGAAATTAATATATTTATCTGATCGAATGTTTTTGGGTGAATTTATTTTCTGTTTTGTTAAACTGTGTAGCTATTATGTTAATAATCAGAATCAATTAGCAGATGTGTTACTAAGAAATTATTTTGTTTACAGACGAGCTGCCTCTCTGAGGTTGTATGCAGTGCTGAGCTCACAATAACAGAGATATCACAGCTTAGGCACACCACAAGCTTATTACTGGGACAGGTGCCCGAGTATTCAGCTCTGTGGCAAAAAGTGATTTGAAATAAATTTTATAGACAGAATCATTTTACACTAATCCACAGAATCAAATAATTTACTTTAATATAAAATAGAAATCACAGTAATTAGAGAAGAAAAGCTGACTGGACTGAACATAGAACAGCATTGTACATGTTGCATTCAGAAACTGCAACTTTTCCAGCTTTAATGATTAGGGCTGAGCAACTGATGGCAATGTCACAAACTGAACTGAGCATTTCATGCAGTTAAACCTCACATTAGCTATACCCCTGGCAGATTTTTAAGAAAATAATTAATAGAAATAAATATAATAATATGATAAAAGAAATATATGAATCTAACGGTAAATCTCATGTTGTAACCATCAAAACTAATAGTAATAATTTTACAGAGGTTTTCTCTAGGCAGAGTGTACAGCAGATAATAGTACAACAGTACAGATAAGTAGCCAACATAACAGTACAGATGTTGTCTTTACTAACATCCTTTAAAAATTTGTTGAGTAATTTTCTTTACCAGAATCAGGATTTTGTCAAAGAGGAACATTATAGTGTTTTTAAAATGACTGCAATTAAAAATATGGTCTAAACGAGTAATTTTTCAGTCTAAATTTGAGACTTGTTTTCTGATGATGTTCTAAGATTTTTTATTAGGAAATATTTTGGGAATTGTCCACAAAAAAAATATTTATTATGTTAGCAAAGACAACAGGTGGGAATATAAGGCGATAACAAGGTAGGTTACAAATATTAGCTCATAATGTAAACACTATGCGAATTGGTGAATGAAGTCATGATCTACATGCATATTTTTAAGCTTCATTTCAGACAAAATATGATAAATGAATAAGAGCCAATTCATGTTGGAGCTGTGGACTTAGTTCAGAGTGTTTAAGTGGTGAACTATGAACATCAATCAGTTCATTTTAAGTGTGAACAAACTTGGAACAGATAAACTATCAGAAGGCAACACTGCATGGGGGCAAAATTGTCAATGAGCTTTAATATTATATGTTTCGCAGAAATAAATCAATAAGAAAATAAATTTCTAATTTAGTATTCCTTCTTGCTTTGTTGCACGCATCTGTGAGACCCTGACAGATAAAATGGATTTTACTCTTGTGCTCTCGTGCACAGTGCAGCACTCTTCATTGTGCTCACTTTTTCTTCTCCTAATTAATAGAAAACAAGTACTTCACTTGGCTCAGTAATAGTTTGTTGCCACATGTGCAAGCAAATGATGTGCTGAAGGCCAGCCAAATGTTGCAGTTGCAGCCAGTTGTTGCAATGACAAACATTGCTTCTGTAATAATGTGATAAAAATGTGTCCCTGGGTGATTGGTACTGCAAGCCACATACAACAACACACTGAGGAAGAGTGACTCTTATCTGATCGCATAGCTGTTGAGTCATGAAACTGATTTTATGATTTGCAGTTATTTCTCAAGCATATCATGTTAGAAAAAACTACTATATGCATCTTTATTAATGATAAAAATATTTTAACCGTCCCGGAAATGAAAGTTATTTTATGATGTCATTGCAGAAAAGTATTAAATTAATATACAACAGTTGTTCTGTCATTTAGTGCCCTTTGATTATTTATTAAAAAGGTGTCTTTCAGAAAGGTCTGGTAACATCTGAAGCTCTAAATAAGTTTTATTTACCTGGACTAAAGGGAAAAAGGTTGTTTGGATTGTAGTGTGCAGAGAGCCCTGGATTAGGGTGATGGCAAGTAGGCTTCCAATGTCAAAAACCTTGCTCATCACCAAAGATTAATCTTCGGAAGACCAAATGAAACATGTAAAAAGCTGCTCAGCTATTAGTAGAAGGGTTTTCTTGCTGTAAAGCCAACAAAGATTTACTGCAGATCATTGAGAAGGGTATGAATATTTTATACATGCCATTTTAATAAAATGTGATTAAAACATTTCTTTGTATGTTAACATCCCATTTGCATTGTTGTATGGAACCACCCTCCAGGATGGAACAGCAAGGATCCTGGGATACATCACCGTGATGGCCCACAATGAGGAACAGCCCAATGTGCAAGAGGAGGACCAATGTTTCCACTGATTACTTAGAAAGGTATTTGTTTCTTTATAAGCCATTTTTATTAATTTCTCAATAAAATGTAAATAAAATGTTCTTTTGATTAATAATATAATTATTTATATTCCTTTGTTATTTTTTACTATCTTTTGAGAGATGCATGTCTCATTTTCTATAAGAAACAAACTTCGTGATGGAATTCCAATAATTTGAAACCTAAATCTGCTAGGGGTATGAATAGTTTCGACTTAACTTTGTACAACAAAAGTGCTATAGCATGGGGAAGCCAGGACGATATATAAAATCATCAGGTAATAGTTACCCTTGAATTCAAGGAAAAACTTGGACCTATACTCTTTTCCAAGGTTACATAATAGAGTATGTTCTTAAAATGTATTATTAGATGTGAATGAAGCACTGTGACCCTGTAGACCTGAATTTAATAATTAGGTCATAAGTACTGCTCCAAAGAACCTAATTGCATGCTGAGGAGGTAATTCAGCCATTTGATTGCAGCGTGCTGAAGAAAAAGAAACATCCAACATAATCGCCCCGAAGCCGTACGGAAGTCATTTTCCATGGCCTCTCCGAACTCCTCCCACGCACGAGTGTTTGCCTCAGCAACCACCCACTGTTGAGCTGCATGCCGCTTGGACTGCCGGTACCCATCAGCTGCTCTCGGAGTCCCACAGGCCAAAAAGACCCAACTGGACTCCTTCTTCAGCCTGACAGCATCCCTCACAGCCGGCGTCCACCAGCGGGTTTGAGGATTGCCGCCGCGACAGGCACCAACAACCTTGCGACCACAGTTCCGGTAAGCTGCCTCGGCAATGGAGTTGCGGAGCATGGCCCACTCTGACTCAGTGACCCCAACCTCCCCTGGAACGTGTTTGGAAATCTCCCGGAGGTGGGAGTTGAAGCTCCGCCTCGCGGCAGACTCTACCGGGCATTCCCAGCATACCCTCAAGATTTGTTTGGGTCTGCCAGGTCTGACCGGCATCCTTGTGGGCCCTCACTGTGATGTATTCCAGGCTCCCTGCTGTTCCATCCTGGAGGGTGGTTCTATACAAAAATGTATTAATATATAAAGAGTTGTTTTAATTATATTTCATTAAAATGCCATGTATGAAAGTTTTAATACCCTCCTTAATAATCGGTGATAAATCTTTGGTGTCAGTACAGCAATACAGCAGCTTCAGCTTGTTTCTTCTGGTGTTTATTTTTGTATGTTTTTTTTTTTTTTTTCCAGCAGAGTAGCTCAGAATTGTTGACAAGTTTTGTTGAGTGAGATTGTTGAGTGACAAGAGAAAGTCCAACAGATTGTAAGAATTATGATTATTGATTAATTAATATTTATCAAGAATTATAATTTAAAATCATAATTTGAAAAAGATTAATTTGTTAACCAAAAATCATTACTTTGAAAACCCAAAACGAGATGCCCTTGTGTTGTAATTATGGCTCAGGCCCTTGATAATTACAATTTTTAAGTTCTCAGTTAAAAATTGATAACAATTCTAGATGTCACTGTTTAATCAAAAGCTTCACAGAGGTGGGGAACTTTTTAACTATTTTGCAACAAATCACTCTTTTCTAAAATAAACACAAACGCCTTCTCTTTATCTACGTGAATATTTATTAAATCAACAGCCTTGATACACCTCGCTATTCTGATTCAATAATCTTCACCTAATCAAGCATGCAAAAGTTCTACACAAAAGGGGTAAAATAACTAACTAAACAAGATAAAACATCAGTGCAGGTCTGTTCTTGTCTTATGTTGATGGGATATTTATCTCCAGAACAGTTTGTAGGTGAAATCTGACTATGAAGAAAATGTGTGTTTTTTGTTCTATGAACTGCTGAACAGGATAGGTTTCATTGTAATCTATATAAGTAGCACACATTCAATGTAAACCAGAAATCTTCTTGATGAATATAAGTTATGTTGGAAGATTTGTACATAAATCATCATTGCTTAGTTTAAACAGGTTCTTTATCCTAAATGATTTATCAGTAAAATACATTTTCATTTATTTAGTTTGGTGAACTCTGATAGAAGTGGTTTGAATACTTTTCACATTTATTTTGAGTGTTTTGTGTACTATTAACAGAATTGTCATCTTGTCTTAGAGCTGCATTTGGGTGGTTGCTATGCAGACTGAGCAGGAACTTGTGTGTGTGTGGAGGAGTTCAGGGAAGTAGTCTGTTCGCACCCCAGCCAATCTTTGTGTCCTTGAATGCCAGATGTGGACGTGTGTGCTGTATCAGTATCTGGCCAGAACCAGTTTTATTCAGTACGACTTGTAGTTGTGAAACTGTGTGTAGCCACACCCACGATGCTGTAACATGAGTGTTTTTTTTCTTTCTTTAATAAAAGGCTGTGACACAGGGCAGCTCTTCTGAGAGAATGGACTGTCTCTCCCTGGCCAGCCAAAGATAACTTTGACTCGCTTGTGTCTTCATTGCCTCCCTTCTCTGAGTTTATCGGTGCGTCTAACTCTGACAAGTTACCTAAGTTTATTGATGAGCATACATGTAGTATTACTTCCATCCCTAGGAATTTGACTCCGGTAAACTTTGCTTTTAATAATAGAGAAATCTTTTAAAATGTATATATATACACAATCAACTCTACAATGGAATATAATGGAATATAACGTGAGATCAGTCCAAGTATGCATGGTGTTGTTCTGGAACTCTGACTGCCTTGCGAAATGAGTGAATCAGCGAATCAGCGCTCTCGAAATTGAGCTTCCCCTCCTTGAAAGACCAGCATCCGCCACTGCTCTGCACCAACCTTCATTTATACAAAAGCAGATTCTGCCGTCTGACACAGAGTCAGGCCAGGTGTAGCTTCTACGAAGAGAAAAGAGAGAGAACAAAGTTAAAAGCTGAAATAACTGCAAATAATGCAAAATTGGAGAATAGTGTGAGAATGTAGCGAAGAGGGTGAAAGTGGTCATCATGTCCTCCAGCAGCCTAAGCCTATAGCAGCATAACTACACAGATAGTTTCAGTTCAGATTATTTAGTTAAACTGCACTTATTTACAACAATGTCGTTTCAAGGCACCCCACAAAGGGTCCCACTGATGGTCATTGTTATACTAAAAACACAAAGATTGGGATACCTCTCTCTGTCAGATGGATTATAACCATTGGAAAAGAGAAGGGGTCACACAGGTAGCAGAAATGGAGGGTGTGTTTGCACCTCAACCATAACTGAGCCGGTTTAGGCTAAACCTGACTCCCCCTTACTCCATCCAACCGGGAGGGAGGAAGGCTCCCTCCCTGATAAACTAAGCCACCCTAACTATAAGCTTTATCAAAAAGGAAAGTTTTAAGCCTAGCCTTAAAAGTAGACAGGGTGTCCGCCTCACGGACTAAAACTCTTATGACATTTGGCTGGAGTTACAAAAGGGCAGGCCTGAACCCCAAACAATGGCTATGTTAAGAACATGGCCCCTTGAAGATTAAAGGTGAGTGGTGGCAGTAAGGCATGAAAAAAAGCATAATTTTAAGCTTATGCAACAAGGTTGTGATGCTGGCATTGTAGATAAGTTGTGGTTTTCCTGTGGACTACTCTGAAATAACCTTGAAAATTAAGGATGTGGTGTGGGTAAGTTTAGCTAGATCTGTTATTTGAGTTGAGGAATGCTAGTATGAAAAACAAACTGATGTTGAAATGAGGCTCTTCATAGGAAGTGGAAATGATGAACGGTTTCCGGGAAAACCTGGTTAGCAATTAGATTTCCAGGGACGACTGCATCCAGGAGTTGTTGTGCATACATTTTTTGAGAAAGGAAAGTTTGAAGACAAAAGGGATGTCCAAAGAGGATGAACAGAAGTTGGAAAGGCTCTTCTGATGTCACTGAGGTCTGAGAGTGGTTTGACTTGGTCTTATTCCTAGAAAGGATATTCTTCCATAATACCACAAAATGCTGGAGCGCTGAGTCAGTTCTGGCTTCAGAGGGTCTGACAGGGAGCAGGTGAAACAATAAGGAGTTTATAAGCAGAGAGCCACAGGTGGAGCAGCCAGAGGTACAGAGAGTGGTGCTTTCAGGAGCAGCTTGGTGAAACCAGACTTAAACTGACAATTTTGGCATTTTTTGTGCTATTTGAAATAATATAAGGAAAGCAAAATACACAAATTTGTGAATGTATATTTCCAAGCACAGCTCATTATGTTTGTTTTCGAAGTGACCCTACAAATCTCTTTGTTGACTGGATTAATTGGTCTACATATGAATTGGATATTTTATTTTTTAGTTTTTTTACATTGTAATGAACCTTGAGATAATATTTGTTGTGCATTGACACTATATATTTAAACTACACTGAATCACTCCTTTCCCCACTCATGCAACAGAAGAATTAGTGTACACAACCCACGGATTTGGACTTGCTTTTATTTATTATGTGCTCCAATAACGGAAGCTGGAACTTCCAGGTTCCAGGTAATAAAGGTTAACTGGACCTGCTCCCAATCCATAGATGTTTGGGTTTGGTTTTTCTTTTGTGTTTTGAACATTTCCTTGTTTATTATGTTTGAGGCCTTGCCTTATTCAGTGCATTTTCCTGTGCTACTTATTGTTAGTCAGGTGTTACCTTTTTAGTTAATATCTTTATATTTAGTTTCTTAGTTTATTCTTGTGTTCATTCTTTGTACATTTTGAATTATTTCCAGTTATATTTTTCTCCTGGGTTTTTTGTGTTTCTCTTTAGCTCCATTCAGGTTAATTAGCCTCAGATGCCCTGCTTTCACTCTGCCAATGGTGCTCCACATTTCCTCTGATTAGCTCATCTGGTTTATTTGTCTTCTTTTAACCCTGCCTTGGCATTTATGGTCCTGACTTCTTTCTGTTCAATGCTTTCTGTTTGCAGGACCATTGTTTAAATTCTCATCATTCTCAGTTTCACCTCCATTAGTTTCTGCATTTGAGTCCATCAGCAAACCGAACCATGAAACAAAAAATTGAAAATTGAAAAGCTTCAGGTTTGGCAGCAACTCTGACATCAGAATCCAAACAGCTGATATAAAATAAAGATGCAGAAATATTTATTATTAGTATTATAATAATAATTATTATTATTATTGAAGCTTATTTGCACTTTTGATGGTTTGTTAGCATAAAATACAGAAAACCAGCTTATATCAGCTTGTACTGCTAATTTATTTTAATGTGGTCACTTAAGCATGTCTCATAGGGTCCCACTGCTCTTAGAACACAGTTAGGTTAAGTCCCAGATTTGTATTAAAATGTGCAAGGCAAACAGAATGAAGCATAACTGCAACTTTCTGAATATCAACACATCCAAGAATCTCTGTGTTTGTGTTGTTGCTTGTCTCTTCATGGTACACATACATACAAACTGGGTCGCTGTAAACCTTTCCTGGGTCAAATAAGCAGCAATTAGCAATTTCACAGACCATCACATTAATTAGAATGGAGGATAGGGACAGACACGTTAACAAAACCACACCGCATTAAAATGCAGAAGTAGCACACACACACACACTCTGAGAATGAACAGATGTTGGATGGATGCTCACTGGATGATGGGAAAGTGAGAAAAACACTGGATTGGAAAGGAGGGAGGGCAGAAAAAATCAGGAGAGACGATAAGAGAGAGGTGAGAGCAATAAGAGCATCACCCACACCAGAATCAGGACGTCACAAAGCTATCCCACACACTAATGAGGGTCCATGTTAATTGAGTCAAGTAATTACTCAGCCTTGCTGCTAAATTATCCAATTCCTGCCTCCATGTGAGTCTGTCATAACATTAGTTTTAGTCACACATAGCAGCCTTCACATGCAGTAAGAATAAGCAGAGGAGTACATGGTGACCTGCAGAGATAATCAAAGTCAGAACATCGAGTCTGAATCTGCAGCTGGATTTGCTTAATATCTGGCCCAGTTCAGCATCAAGCTAACTAAAAGAGTAACATTTATCATTATTATTATTAAAACAGAAAGTAATGCTTTATTCATTTATATCTAGACTTTAAATAATAAGAAATGTATAGCAGAATGAAGCTGCTGCAGATAGAGAACCTATGGGAACTTTCTAGGAAGCCTTTGAGAGCTTAGCTGTTCAGCACTACACTGTGATCTTGCTGAGTTAGTGAGAGGTCCCAGCTCAGTGGGAAGCCAAGGCTCACTTTTCCCTTCTGCCTAATGCCTCCCATGGTTCAGTGAGGGGCCACATCAGTAACGTTTATACGATTCTTAAAATAAAGGCATATTCTGTTCATTCATTTTAACTGTAATTGTGACATATAATTTTTGAGAGCTGGTTATTTTGTTCCTTTGTCTGAGGCAGGCCTGTATGTCGAACACCTACTGAGTAGAATTTAATTGGCCACAAATGCGACAAAAATAACCGGCTTCAAGAGTTTTAGGCAGTACTGATTTTTTTCCCCATAATCTTGAGAGAGTCACAAATGATTCATATTGCACTTTGTCAAAGTTTTCAGAAACTTTCCTCTGACAGTGTAATAGCTTCATGTCATAATTCATTTTATACCAGAGGAATCTGAGCCTATTCAGAACAGCAGAACAGAGTGAGTGCAATGCTAACAATGACTTCTGTATAGAGCCATTAAAATGTAAATATAACAGGGCTGCCATTTCTTTCTCCTTCTCAGAGTTTAATAACTGAATGTTGAAAACAGTCCAGTGTTGTCCCTACTGCTGAAAAGTTCAGACAAATAACCTTTCATAATAATAACTGCTTATCTAACGCAGGATTTTGTACAACTATGTGCTCAGTTTTTTTGTACTTGGCAGGTATCAACATGTATAATACAACATAATTTTCACTTTATCCAGAGTTAAATCAAGATGTAGCCATGTTTATGATTACTGACAACACCTCTGACCTTAACAGCACCCACAAATCATTTGAAATAATTAAGTGTATAAATCAGTCATTGAGTGCAGCAGCATAATCTCACACTGAAAAATAAATCCATTCATCCGTCCGTCCATCTTTTAAGGCAGTTTATATGATGTTACTCTGATACTGCAATCCTGATGCATCTTCATTGTATCTTGCTTTAGTGCTTTACTCAGTTTTACAGATGTTTTTTACACTAATCGAGTTTTCCAGTGTGCAGTATGTTAATCATGGACTGAATATTTTAGTGTTATCCACAAATATGTTAAAGTCGATGATCTGTCAGCAATACGTGTTTACCATCCTCTCAAGTATAATGAACATTTTATTTCAGATTTTTCCAGCTTTCTATCTAACTTTATTGTTCATTATGACAGGATTTTAATGGTAAGGGATTTTAATACTCATTTATGCTGTAAAGATAAACCACTGGTCAAAAACTTTTTGAACATAATTTACTCTTTTAATCTGCATTGTGATGGGCATACTTCAAATCTTGTTTTGGGTTTTGGGCTGTTTATTTTAGTTAAAGAACTTTGTGTCTTACCAATGTTAGACCATTTATGAGTTTTATTTGATATCTATTCCACACACATTTTTCTCAGGGAGTGGAATGGTGACATCAAGGCTATGTTGGTATATCAGTCCAAGTGCCTTGCAGGATTTAAATTTTGATAAAATTTCAGTCAGATTGCCTGACTTGGCTGATTCAATTTTTAGTAATGATTTTTCTGTGGATAACTTGAGAAGTTAATCTTGTCCTCCGTGGTCTGCTGGATTCTGTGGCCCCAGCAAGGGTTATGAAATGTCATAAAAGAGTCCTACTCCCCAGCTGAATGAAAATGTTTTAAATCTTAAAAAAAGAATACAGAATAGTTGAGTGTCATTGGCGTCGATCCAGACTGGAGGTATTTTTTGCAAGCCTGGAAAGATAGTCTGCTTACATATTAGTCTGCCATGTCAGTTGCAAAGAAATCCTTTCTGTCTCATTTGATTGAGAATAATCGGCATGATTCCATGTTGTTGTTTGATCCTGTGTCGAGACTCACCCAGAGCAATCCTATGGTCAGCTGCTCTACTTTTACAGCACAAGATTTTCTTGTGTTTTTTCATGACAGGGTTAAGGACATCAGAATGGAAAATCCCCAGGTTCCACATGGTGATATGTTACTTGCTGCTGCTCCTTCTATTAGCAGTGGACAAGGGTTAACTGATTTTGAGTTCCCTTCATTGTCTGATTTGTCTAACATTCCTATTTCAGCACGATCAACAACCTGTTCTCTGGATCCTTTGCTATCATTGCTTATAATTGATCTTTGGTCTACACTTGGTCCATAAATCAGTATTGGTTAAACCTTTATTAAAGAAGTCTGGACTGGATGCTGACTCACCATCACACTACAGACCTATTTCAAACACTCCTTTTTTATCAAAGGTGTTTGAGAAAGTGGTCTCAAAGCAGCTCGTCCAGTACTTACAAGCAAGTCATCTATTGGAGCCCTTTCAGTCTCCCTTTAGAGCAAATCATTCTACTGGGATGGCTGTTAATGACTTTGTTAAATATTGAATGTGATCATGCTTCAGTTTTATTGTTGTTGGACCTTAGTGCTGCCTTTGATACGATTCATCACTGTATCTTGTTTAAGAGACTTTAACATCATTTTTGCATTTAGGGTAAGGTGCTGATGTGGTTGAAGTCTTATTTGTTTGATAGAACTCAAAGTGTTTTGGTAAACAATGTTTTGTCTGAGCCTGGTGCAGTCAGGCATGGAGTTCCACAAGGCTCTGTTTTGGGTCCCTTGCTTGTCTCCCTCTATCTTGCGCCACTTGGTCATTTACAATTTTCTTTTGGAATTGGTTGTCACTGTTGCGCTGATGGTTTGCAATTGGTTTTGCTTGTCTAAACTTGAGCTCTGTCTTTCAGCTGTTGGGAATATGTTCTCAGAGAATTTGTCATATTGTTTCGAACAGATTTGACCCACATGAAGAAAGCAATTCAGGAGACAGAGTTTAACGGTAAGAAGTTTATTTACAGTATGTTGAAATGTGTAGGAAACTGGAACCGGGATACAAACTGTAAACATAAACAGAACGGTAAGCAAGGGGAAACTCTGGACCTATAATCTTAAATGATAATTCTTTCTTACTGAATTGGAGGAGAGAACGCCAGAGGGGGGTGGATAGACCAGGAGGTTGTTTACCCATGGAACTGGAGACTGAGAATACTGGTGTGCCAGGATGAATAGATGGTCCAAGAGTTTCTGTAGTCGGTGCAGTGGAAGAAGGATGGTGGAAAGGGTTCGCAGAAGGAGATCCAATGAATGAAGGAATCAGGAGACTGCCAGCTGGTT
>JAHHUM010001085.1:0-7500 GCA_036173005.1 Crenichthys baileyi | reverse complement strand
CTTGTCTGAACTACTAGGAATATTTATCCTACACTTTTTATATGTAGCAATAAAACTCCTAATCTCCAACTTAGCTTGGAGCTCCACAGAGCAAAGCAGGCATGATCATTTTTATGATGCCCATCAACCATTATTTCATAGTAATATTTGATACAATATTCAGTATCTGTAAATATTAAGACAACAAATTCATAATGTTTAGAATCCCACTAGTTTGGCTGTTTGTATTAGACTGAATACAGTATTAGAAGAGTAAGGAAAACTACAACCAAAAACTAATATAATGTCAAACATATCTCTGTAATTAAGGCATGACTGAAGATTTATCACAAATAAGGGAATTAGCAACACAAATGTGCTGTTGGATTACTGTTTTGTGGACAGACCTAAACTAGCAAATCATACAAAACCATTCAAATATATCTCTGAATGTGCAGCTGAGAGATACTATTAGTAGCAAAGCTGACTGAAACCCACCTCAGCAAACATGACAAATACACCTGCCATGAAGAACAGGAGCATAAATGATTACAAATTCTTTAAAAAGTAATACAGTGCAACATTTCGGACTCTCAAACCTGTAAGTGTGCAAGCAACAGGCAGAAAGTGATCAGAGAAAATCCACCCACTCAGCTGGGGTGCAAAGCAACATCAAGAAGCTGGTGAAACGGGAGGTAAACAGAAACCGAAAAATTACCTGAATGTAGAGAAAAACAAGTAAATGTGGGGATTTGCCTTTCTAACCCTAGAGCAAAATGTTTTTAGTATGACAAAGTTCACTTTTCAGACAAGACCAGTAAGGCTGGATTCAGACACACCCAGATGTTTCTTCTAAATCCATCTACTGAGCTTAATTCTGACATCAAGTTTTATGTTTATGTAATTCATTTTTAGTTCCTTAAGGTCTCCAAATACTTTATGTGACAAAATTAATTGTGTAAGATGTTTTATAAAAGTATGCTTCACCATTTCATTTTAGTTGACACAGAATGACTCTTTAGTAACTTGTTTGGCAGTTTGGATCCCAGTTATGTTGCTGCAGCTCATTACTATAAGTGATACATATGACGATGTTCCATCTTCATTGAGTTGGGTCCTTATGAGTCATTTGAACCCCTTTCGAGGGCAGGTTGGGTAAATATCCTGTTTGAGGTTTTTCTCTGATGCTCCCTTCACCTTGTCCTCACCCCAGTTTATTTCTCCGTCTCACTATCTCTGTCTAGAACAACCACATCTTCAGCTATATTAAAACATACTGTAATACTACTTTAAAAGAATGAAAACATCACTCAGCGTTTTCTCGCAGAGGTGACACCTACATGCACCATTGTGTGACTTCTCTCACACAATCAAGGATGAATTTAGTGCACAGCTGAACATCATTTGAGGTTATCTTTAAAGTTTACTTCATTTGTCAAAAACTGTTGGAGTAAAATGGTTTGACTATATAATTCTTATAGTTTTTTAGTTGACATCTCTCTAGATCTATAGACATATTTCTACTTTAAATAACGTTTTCTGTGCATATCTCCTTGATACATCCATTTAAATAGCCATTAAATGGTGTCCCACATTACCTGAGACACAATGTCCAAAATCACATCACATTTGGTCATTTGGGACCGCAGAAAAAGGATGAATAAAAAAAAAAAAAGTACCTACAGTTCATTAATCATATAACCATCATGCATCAACATTTCTGTCTGTGTTAACTGAAGCATCTACAGTATGATAACTGTTAACATAGAAGCAGCTCCTTTATACTGCTTTGCAGCAAGACAAAGGTTAAATATTGGAACACTTTGCACCCATCATGTCAATGGCATAAAACCATCAGAAACAGACTAAAGTCATCACAACTCATAACCAAACTTCTTAACAGCACCTAAATAAATAAATACTTGCTGAGCATGAGTATGTCACAGTCATCAAATGGATCCTGCAGGTTCGGTGTTAGTCACCTTTATTGTTGAACAGGCTCTAAAATCCACAATTTAATTACATAAGAAAATGTCATTCATTTACTTAATTTTTCCCACAACAGTGTTATGAGAATAGGTTATCTATACATATTTACCCATCATTTATTAAATCAAACCAGTGAATGATACATGGTAGCATCCTTATGCTGTTGTACATTAATTGAAGCTGGAGTACCCGGTGAGAACCCACGCACCAAAAATTCATAAAAACTATGAGCAAGTTAAATGTGGCTCTATAAAAACTGCCATCTCCCCCCCCAAACTTTAAAACACCCCCCAAAAAACCCCTTTTGGGGAATGGGGGAATTTTCCAGCAAATTTTCCCAATATAGCACCAGTTTTTGTTGTTGTTTTTTTTGTTAACCTGTGGCTTTCCCCCTTTGTTTCGCTGACACCACCCCCAAACCCTTTTTGGGAAAAAAATAGCAAAAATCATTTTTTTGCCACAAAAATCATGGTCCACTGGGGGGGGCTCCCCAAAAAAAACAACTAAAACTTACACCAAGGGTGGAGTGGTTAAATTTTTTTTTTTTTTATATGAAAGGAGAGGGGGGGCTCACCTGCCACGCAGCACCCCAGCCTGCAGGAGGAAAAAAACTCATGTGCACAAAACAGGCGTGAAAAATGAGCGGTTACGGTCCGGTACTGCGTACCACTAAAAGTCTGTGCCAATACGCAGTATTCCGGGGAAGAAGGGGGGGGGGAAGTACGGCTGTCTGCTATGAAGCCGTCATCCAGAACCAGTTACGGCTGCAAAAATTCACGAGCACACAAAGAAGATCAGATCCGCTACTAATAGACGGTCTAAAACACGACTTAATCTGTTTATAAATATAAGTTGTTTCTGTCCAAATTGTTTCTGAACTGTTCTGCTATGCTGGAGCCTCAATGCTCCTGCTTTGCTTCTCTCCCCTCGGAGCTCGAGGCTGTTGTGAACGGCCAGCCTTTAAAACGAGCCCCGCTACGTTTAATGTCTGTCTGCTCGCTGCTAAATATCCCAGTTAAAAGCAAAGGGAGAGTAACTAGTTGTGTTTCATGTTATTTTGCTGAATTACAACAGTACAGTACAGCTCGAAAACAACGCTTATGACCAGAGATGAGATCTCACATTCACTACACGAGAGCGCATGCGCGTTTACCTCCAAAGCAGATCTACAGACTTTTAAATAAAAAACACGAATACAACCAAACTTTAATTTTTAATTTAAATGAAAACAAACTTTATAATTATATATATATATATATATTATATTATATTATATATATATATATATATATATACCTTTGTTATCAACATTTTTCCTTCATTTCAACACATACACACACACATATACAGGGGTTGGACAATGAAAACTGAAACACCTGTCATTTTAGTGTGAGAGGTTTCATGGCTAAATTGGACCAGCCTGGTAGCCAGTCTTCATTGATTGCACATTGGCACCAGTAAAAGCAGAGTGTGAAGGTTAAATTTTAGCAGGGTAAGAGCACAGTTTTGCTCAAAATATTGAAATGCACACAACATTATGGGTGACATACCAGAGTTATAAAGAGGACAAATTGTTGGTGCACGTCTTGCTAGCGCATCTGTGACCAAGACAGCAAGTCTTTGTGATGTATCAAGAGCCACGGTATCCAGGGTAATGTCAGCATACCACCAAGAAGGACGAACCACATCCAACAGGATTAGCTGTGGACGCAAGAGGAAGCTGTCTGAAAGGGATGTTCGGGTGCTAACCCGGATTGTATCCAAAAAACAAAACCACGGCTGCCCAAACCACGGCAGAATTAAATGTGCACCTCAACACTCCTGTTTCCACCAGAACTGTCCGTCGGGAGCTCCACAGGGTCAATATACACGGCCGGGCTGCTATAGCCAAACCTTTGGTCACTCATGCCAATGCCAAACGTCGGTTTCAATGGTGCAAGGAGCGCAAATCTTGGGCTGTGGACAATGTGAAACATGTATTGTTCTCTGATGAGTCCACCTTTACTGTTTTCCCCACATCATGGCATTTCCTTGGCCCAGTACTTGTGCTAGATG
Source organism: Crenichthys baileyi (assembly GCA_036173005.1). NCBI lineage: Eukaryota > Metazoa > Chordata > Actinopteri > Cyprinodontiformes > Goodeidae > Crenichthys > Crenichthys baileyi. Next base: position 3,477 of record JAHHUM010001085.1, on the reverse strand, counting down.
GGCGCGTCACTGCCAAGGACTACCGAACCATTCTTGAGGACCATGTGCATCCAATGGTTCAAACATTGGATCCTGAAGGCGGTGCCGTGTATCAGGATGACAATGCACCAATGCACACAGCAAGACTGGTGAAAGATTGGTTTGATGAACATGAAAGTGAAGTTGAACATCTCCCATGGCCTGCACAGTCACCAGATCTAAATATTATTGAGCCACTTTGGGGTGTTTTGGAGGAGCGAGTCAGGAAACGTTTTCCTCCACCAGTATGACGTAGTGACCTGGCCACTATCCTGCAAGAAGAATGGCTTAAAATCCCTCTGACCACTGTGCAGGACTTGTATATGTCATTCCCAAGACGAATTGACGCTGTATTGGCCGCAAAAAGGAGGCCCTACACCATACTAATAAATTATTGTGGTCTAAAACCAGGTGTTTCAGTTTCATTGTCCAACCCCTGTAATATATATATATATATATATATATATAATATATATATATATTATATATATATATATATATATAAAATATATAAATATATATATATATATGTGTGTGTATGTGTGTATGTAATATATATATATATTTTATATATATATAAAATACATGCCATGCATATTTGCCCCCAGTGCCTCCCCAGCCCCCTCTCTAGCTCCGCCCCTAAGTACCGGCAAGAATTTAAAACTACTTTCACCCCTGGACACAATCAAATATGATCAAAGTAACTTCAAATTCCCACCAATGCTGATACAGATGTGTGTAGTTTTGTTAGTTGTTTAGAAGGATTCAATTAATTACAATTCAGTAAAACTAAACTTTAATATAATCAGTTTCAGATATATTTTTACGTCAAGATGGTTGAAGATGAATATTTGGGTATAAGGGAAGTTCTTGTGTAGGTACACTCATCTTCTGAAGGAGGCCTCACTGACAAAAGTGGGAGTGGGGTATATTTTAATTACTTCCTTCTGTTAGTTTAAGGGTTCTTGCTTACAGCTAACGAAAATCCTAAACAAGTTTCAGCATAACATAAGACAAGCTAAAAGAACATTTTAATGCACAAATATGGATCTACTAAAACAAATGTTCAGCTGGACCTTGTAAAGCTCCCAAACTCTTTAATGCTCTTTGCAATCCTCTCAAGGCTGCAGTTATCCCTGTTGCTTGTGCACCTTTGTTATCACATTTTTCCTTCATTTCAACTTTCCATGATTAAGCTTGAATACATCAGTCTGTTAACAGCTAGCTTCTTTGGGGATAAGTTGTGGCTCAACCTCCTTGTGTATTGTGTCCAGTACTGTCTGCTAAACATCTGTCAGTCAGCAGTCTTCCTCATGGTTGTATATGCTATAATATCTACAATACATAACATTTCTGCATTAAAAATACCTTTTTATTTGTCTACTGTAATATTGAAATTTTCTGAGAAACTGAAGCTGTAAGCCATAATCCTTTGGAAGAGATCACCATCTGTGCAATAAATGTACCTTTCAGTGATGGACTAATTTAGTGAGATGGACTTGTTTATGTCAATTTTGAAAGCATTTTATCTTAACTCTTGGTTCCATTATATGAAAGTTTTGGTATTTTGATAAAATAATGATATTTATTTGAACAACTATTGTTGCTGACATAAAAACTTTTAACAAATACCAGTTTCCTTTGAGCAAACTTTAATTAATGTCAAGATGATTAGATGTTTGTTGAACACCTAAACTGTTTGTGGTCATAATAGACTTACTGTTGATAGTGGCACCATGCTTAAAATTTAACTGTAATATATCTACATTTTCTCTGGTTTGCCAAACTGATTATTTAATGAAAGCTAAAAGAAAGAGCAGACCCCTTAATGCAAAGGTCCATTTAAACCCTAATTATCTTTTTTTTCCTCACTGATTGTTTTCTTTCCTGCTCCTTGTCTGATTTTATCAAGCAACATACAAACGTCAGCTGCAGCCGTCACTTAGAAACCTCTGAAGAAGGGTTGGTTCACAGCATGCCACCCATTAAATGGTGAGGAGAGATAGATGTGAGGAAATGGATGCAGACTGTTTAGTTAAATAGGGATTCGTTAAAAGCTCACGCTACATGGCTTCATGCATATTAAACCAAAGGTATCAAGTACAGTTTCATTTTCCACAGGGCATGCAGAAGAGCTGATGTGATGATTTATCAATGTGAGCAAAATAAAGTTCAGTCTGAAGAAGAGTTCAGAAAATCAGTTTAATTTCTGTAACTTCAATCTGTTTGACAGAAAAATAAAACGATAAAAAAGTATATACAAATATAGTTTTTAGATTTGAGTCTAACGGAAAATTTGTATTAGGTTATAAATAAGCCCACTAAAAACTATGACAATGGCAAGGTACTAATCCTTAACTACATAGTTGCTCAAGCAAATTAAGACTGTGTCATCCATTTTGGTTGAGAATTGTTTCATTTCAAGCTGCTGTTTAATTCTCTCATTATATTAAGTCTGCAGAGAACCAGAAAAGAGGCATTTAACACTAATCCTCAACAAATAGTGCATTTGTTTGTGAGCAGAGTGGAAGGATTTAACACCAGCTCAAAACAACCCCAAAGACTGGTTGAAGATGGATACCAATATGTATGTGAGTCTGTGTGTGTTAGTGAATCAGCTTATAATAATTAATATTTCTTTAAACTCACTCAATGAAATGAGATCCCTGAGATGTAGCTGATTTTAGAGCTGTTTCCAAGCGTGAGCAACAGAACATTTGAATGATTTTATTGTCTAACTCGGTAAGTTAAGGCACCAACAACAGGAACTGATTTTAAGAGTAAATAAGGAAATAAGTTACTCCACTTTTTTAAAGAATAAAGGATGTTAGATATGAAGTAAGAGGGCCAGAATTAGCTTTAATAATGTTGGTTTCCATGCTAGATTACAAAACTCGGTGATAAGTCAAACATTTAAGTTTTTTATGAACCTCTAAACTTTGTGATAGGCTCTGTCCAGAGCATTAAAGCATTGTGAAATGCTTTCATATGAACTATACCTCCATAATCCAGCAAAGACATTAATGTTAGAAACACAAGTCATTGCCTTAAAAGAAATCTAAGACTTAATTTGGAAGAAAAAGCAAAATTTTGACAGTTGGAGGAGAGACTTGCAGGACAAGCAGAGAATCAGCAAATAAAATTAATTAGTATTTGTATTCAGACACTAACTCAATGTCTGACGCATGGAGAGTGGTGACAGATGGAAGATTTAAATACATTAGTTTTCCTTTTTTAGCTTTCAAACTAGTCTAAACTTGCACAAAGTCTGGATCCACAACTCATCAGGCACTTTACCAGCCCCAGCAACCATTTAATATTGTTCAGCAAAAACAGACTACATCACATAAAAACCCTAACAGTAAGTCAAGTTCTTTATTAAACCCCAGTTAATATACAAACTAAATAAGACCGGCCCCAGAACTAATACCTGTTGAACACCTTTGGCTACATAAGGAA
>JAHHUM010001084.1:0-61493 GCA_036173005.1 Crenichthys baileyi | reverse complement strand
CCCCAGAAAAAGATTTAGCGACTTGTCTTCGGCCACCCCTCTCAGCAGGTTCCGGATGGAAGAGATGAGGCATTGGGAAAAGGGGGTTTTTTTATACAGCCATTGGCAATGGGAAGTCTGTGTTCCCCCCTTTTTCCCCCCTTTTGAAGTTGTCTAAAAGTCTTTTAAATGCAATTTTTTTTAACAACTTCCAAAAAGTGTATAATGGAGTTTTATTTTGAAATCCAGGGGCCAAATCCCCCTTTTTATTTCCCGAGAATGGGAAAGTCCACAGTTTTTGGGGCTAAAAATCCGTCCTCAGCCATGAGAAAAGAGTCAGGGTCTGTAGGTAGCGAGTTCAACATTTCTTTTTTGGTTCAGATTTTAGTGTTTGGACGAGTGGGGCAGATTTGGGGACTTTTTTTTGAAACCGTGTGCGTTGCAGGGCTGGAGAGAAAGTAAAACAATCCCGGTGCCAATTTCCCCGCTCGTGAATGAATACCGGTACACAAACAGAATTCATTCAATACTCAATTTTTGCAAGATCGGTGATCATATGAGACTCTTGGACATTTGAAGAGTTTGCCACAAAAAGATTCGCGCGCTTTTTTTTCTTTTCCGGCCGCCCTCAGCGAGTTCCGGATGGAAGAGATCGGGGCATTGGAAAAGGGGGGGCTTTTAACCCCAGTGGCATCGGGGAAGCTGCTGTTCCCCCTTTCCCCTTCTAAGTTGTGCGAAAGTCTTTTAAAATGTTTTTATTTTGACAACTCCAGAAAAGTGTATACCGGAGTTTTAAAGTTGAAATCCATGGTCCCAACAACATCACATCATAAACAGGTGTTAAAACATACTCCAAACTGTACAATAGGACGAAAGCTGTGAAGTTGGGAATGGACGCAGACGAAGCTAGAGAGGATCTCCGGGAGCTTTCAGGAAACTGCATCCAAGCTGGAGATGTGGTTTCTCCCACTGCACAGCTGTCTGCATGAAAGAGCGGAAAAGACAAAGTAATATACACAGTTTCTACTCCATGATTTAGATTTATAAGAAAAGTCAGCTTTAATGAAAACATTTTACTGCTCTAACTGATAGTAAATAGTGCTGTAATAACACAAAACAGTTGAATGAAAATGGCTGTAATTCAACTCTGTCCTTGACAATTTAAAATGAAAATATTATATTCTACATTCTTGCATATAATCACACCTGTAATTATACATCACACTGACAGAGCCTGAATTATTTTGCAATGAAGAATGTGTAATAATTTCAGTCTGTAGATGTGCGAAGCTGGTAGAGACTTTTGCAGTTGCATCATTTTCCTTCCACTTTACAATTACATACTACCTTGTGTCGGTTTATTAAATAAAAATTCAATAAATATGAAAAATATAACTGCTCTTTACAGCAGTATTTATCCTGAGCTGTCCAACTTATTGAAACTGTAACTATTTTGTAGTTATTGAAGTTAGAACATGCAAAACTGTTACATTTTTTCCCTCGTCTGGATTTATTTGGTTTTTGTTTTAATGTGACTGTACATTGAGTGCTAAAGATATGGACTCAGAAATCGAATTGAAGCATTAGATACAAGTCTTACCTGCCTCAAGCTCAAATTTGATAATGATAACACAAAAATGACTATTTTGGAAAGGTTTTTCTGTGGGTTTAACCAGGCAAAGTGTCCATTTGGTCTCCAAAAGGCCAGCTTGGAAAACATCTTGATATATATACTCAAAAAGGCGGTAATTAATGAATCCTTCAACATACAGTCATACAGAAAACTAAAAGTCTAAAAAGTGTCAAAAGACTGTCTTGTACAACTTAGCACAGTTAGCACAAAAATCTTCCCTCTAAACAACATATATTCCCTGCTAAACAAGATGTAAACAAACTCTAGCTGTAGATAAAAATATTTCACGTGCTGGTCAAAAATAAAATCCTCTCCTTCTTCCTCTGCCGAGTCAGTAAACAATAAGTGGTCTGGTTCAGACCGTTCCTCCTCTGAAAAGTTGCCCTTCCTTCTGCAGACCAACTCTACCAGCCTCTTTAAGGGTTTAGCTACCCTTAACAAAATGTTTTGCTGCGATTTGTTCAGTAAAACACTCCAAAAGTCGTCCGGAATGTAATATGCACAATTATGCAGCAAGGGTGCTGAAGTAAACTGTTTATGCTCTTGTTCTCTAAAGCTTGTTTCAAGTTCAGTTCCACATGTCATACTTTGTTATGAGAGGCATTTTATTGGCTGCCGGTATCGTCAGAATCAGCATCAGCTGTATGGATAAGAGTTGGTGGGACCTGTATCACCTGATAAGACACACAGTGGATATGATGGGATGTGGAGAGAGCATGAACCAACACAATCGATCGAAGAAGGGTCAATCAGAAGAAGAGGAGTTGGTGGTCATTTTGGCTCAATGTGGTAAGAATTCTATTTTATATTTTAAATGGAGGCATTCTGAAAGAAAACTAACATACTTCTGTCCCCTGTACGGGCCACCATAATTTAAGGGGTTAAGTACTTTTAATTTAAGGTCCAAAATCTATTAATACAAGGAAATGTACATTATCTTTTGGATCAGTTACCATTTTTGAAATCCAAAAAACTTTATTAGACGAAAAACAAATACCGATTATGACGACTGTCCAGTTAGGTGTTTAACCAGTAGAATAGCACCTATAAATGAATGGGTTTTATCAAGCAGCAAGAGAACATTGTGTCCTTAAAGTTAATTTGTTAGAGGCAGGCAAAATAGCCAACCAAAATGTTTGGAGTGGGTTTAACAAGAGCCAAATTGTAATGGATCGACAACTGGGTCAGAGCACCTCCAAAACTGAAGCTTTTGTGTGGTGTTCCTGATCTGCACTGGTCAGTATTTACCCAAAATGACCAAAAAGGAAAGGGAAAATGTAAAAAGGCAAAAAAGGGGCATGGGAGGCATATTCAAATTAAAAATTCTATTCAGTTTTTTTATATAGCGCCAATTCAAAAACACATGTCGTCTCAAAGGCACTTCACAAAAGTCAGGTACATACATTCAATTAATCTTAATCATTGAACAGTGCAGCCAGTTTCTGTTTTTTATTCAAATTGGATAAAAGTTTTTTTATCTAGGGAAAGGAAACCCAGCAGATTGCATCCAGTCAGTGACTTGCAGCATTCACTCCTCCGGGATGAACATGTAGAGACAGTGGACAGTCACTGGCATTGACTTTGCAGCAATCCCTCATACGGGCATGCATGTTGCGACAATGGAGAGGAAAAACTCCCTTTTAACAGGGAAGAAACCTCCAGCAGAACCAGGCTCAGGGTGAGCGGCCATCTGCCACGACCGACTGGGGGTTAGAAGAAAAAGAGCAGAGACACAAAGGGGAAAAAAAAAGCACTGATCCAGGAGTACTTTCTATGGGAGGGAAAAGGTAAAAGTTTTAATGGATGTAGCTCCTTTAGTCGTTTCACCTAGAAAGAAAGGAACAGATAAAAATCTGAGCCCGTTTCAAGTTTAGAGTCTGAAGAGAGCACTATAGAGGTTTGTTACAGTAAAAGCTCAGTCAGTAGCTATGTCTAGGAGAGAGAAAGGGGTTAAACACTGAAAGCAAGGGGGCCACGTGGATTCCGGGAGGGGCAGCACCAAGTTGTTGCCAGCAGAAGCCCGGAGGACTCCCCTCTCCAGAAAGGTGTCACAGGTAGACACAGAGTCAGGCCGGGTGTAGTTTCTAGGAAAGAAAGAGAGAGAACAAAGTTAAAAGCTGAAATAACAGCAATAATGAAAAATTTTGGAGAGTAGGTAAAAAGTAGCGAAGAGGGTGAAAGTGGTCATTATGTCCTCCAGCACCCTAACCTATAGCAGCATAACTACAGAGATAGCTCAGGATAACCTAAGCCACTCTAACTATAAGCTTTAAAAAAAAGGGAAAAATTTTTTAAGCCTAGCCTTAAAAGTAGACATTTGTCCATCTAGAGCCCACTGATGGCCATTGTTATACTAAAAACCACAATGATTGGGATACCTCTCTCTGTCAGATTGACCATAACCATTGGAAAAGAGAGGGGGTCATACAGGTAGCAGAAAATGGAGGTGTTTTTGCACCTCAACGAAAACTGAGCCGGTTTGGGCTAAAACCTGACTCCCCCTTACTCCATCCAACAAGGGGAGAAGAAGACAGAGGTAAAAAAGGAAGATAGCTCAGGATAACCTAAGCCACTCTAACTATAAGCTTTATCAAAAAAGGAAAGTTTTAAGCCTAGCCTTAAAAGTAGACAGGGTGCCCGCCTCACGGACTAAAACTGGGAGCTGGTTCCACAGGAGAGGAGCTTGATAACTAAAGGATCTGCCTCCATTCACTTCTAGAGACTCTAGGAACCACCAGTAAACCTGCAGTCTGAGAACGAAGTGCTCTGTTAGGAACATATGGAAAATCAATCTCTGATGTATGATGGGGCTAAACTTAAAAAGGGGTTTTTATGGAGGGGGGGAAATTTTTAAAATTCTATTCTGGTTTAACAGGGAGCCAATGAAGGAAGCTAAAGTAGGGGAAATATGATCTCTCTTTTTAAATTTTTCATCAGAACTCTTGCTGCAGCATTTTGAATCAGCTGAAGGCTTTTAACTGCATTTTGGGACATCCTGATAGTAAAGAAATTACAATAGTCCAGCCTTGAAGTAACAAATGCATGGACTAGTTTTTCAGCATCAATCCTGGACAGGATATTTCTAATTTTGGCAATGTTTCGGAGATGAAAGAAGGCTCACTGATAAACACTGGAAGGGGAGGCTGGCAACAAACAAGCTACTATAGCTCAATTTGTCAAAGAGGCTAATGCTGGTTCTGCTCATGGATGTGTGGACACAGCCCTTGTTTTGTAACAGTAATGGGATAAAACATGGACTGAACTATACACAAACAAAGAGACTCCTAAAAACTCTGAATCCTTAAATGCACCATATCAACCTATTTTTAGTACAGCCCAGGAAGGTGGAGCCACTCTGGCTCCCTGTGATGTCAGGGAGCCACTACAAAACACTTCTCTCAGCCACGCCTCTTTCTCTTTTACCTGCAGCAGTGCAGCTGATTGCATCGAGGAGGAAGCGCGCAAGTACCAGAATGTGTTTAAACTCGCTGGCAAGTAGGACTCTAATTCAAAAAACCCTTGGATCCAATGTTGACTATGATCTGATGTTAATGTATTTGTCGATTGAAGAACAACCAAAAGTTAAGTTATGATCTGCTGTATGTGAATCCAGCAAATCACGGGGTATTATTAATGACAAGCTGTCTTTCTTTCTGAGCTTCTGCAGAGAATAAATATGAGCCAGAGATTCCCCCGGAAGAGAGGAAAAAGCGGTATTCTCCACTGCCTGAAGAAGAGGGCCTGAAGAAGAGGCACCTTTGCATGTCTGAAGCGTACAGTCCGAGCAGAAGTTTCCCCCCCTGCTCCACATCTACTAAGAGCAGCCGTCACGGCTTCTTTGTTCACTGTCTGCGCAATCCCCTTTGGACTTTCTTCAATCCTATTCATCCGGACGCTTCATGTAAGAGGTGGTGTCTGGGTAGACAAAATTAGTTTAGGATGAAACAATCTAAATTTTGTTTATTTCAGGGTGTGGTGCTTTTGTTTGTGGTGTTAAAAGTTAGACCATTTGAGCTCAGCAGGCTACCTGCTAAGCTAGTGCTAATGGCTTATTGAGCCTTTTTGTTGAGTTTTAAAGTTATGACAAACTTTGTTTTATTGAATAGTTTAAACATAGGTCAGCTGTAACGCGCTGCCAGCACTCCCTTGCACAGTTATATTTATATTCATAAAGGTACATGTGTGACTTAAAGGAGTGGTGAATTAGCTATAAGCGTCCCTTTTTTTAACTGAAACCGTTAACTGCTAGTGCAAGTGCCAGGAAGGTCAAATATTTATATTCTGCTTGTCGTCATTTTGTGAGTCCATAGACTTTCCTCTCCGACATTCTAGTAGTCCATTACTCCATCTGGTGACTAGTTAAAATAACATTAAGATCAAGTATCCAAAAGATTATCGATTTCTAATTCAGCAAATAATACTTTCTTAAATACTATTTTACTACAACAATAGTGACTTTAAAACAACATTAAGAATTAATTCTCCAATAATATTACTGATTTCTAATTCAGCAAATAATTATTGTTAATTATTAATTTATTAAAATAATGTTTTACTTACCCTTCTGACTTGCATTGTGAATTGGTAGTTTGAACACATGCAAATTGTTCTTAATTAGATTAAAACTAATTGACCTAATTAATGCTTGGTTTTAAGCATAAATATCCACACTGAATTGTCGTATCATTGCATCATTTTTATTGGTCCCCTTTTCCCTTTTTTTGTATAAAGCTCATTAGTTTCTTTGCTCTTACAGGTTTGCTTAGTAGTTTAAGTCAAATTTTAATAGCCTAGTTAAAGAGTTTGTTAATTGAAATATTTAACTTTGAATTGCTTTGTTAATATGTTCCTATATTTTGGAAATAAGCTGTTGTGAACGCCATGTTTATTCCATATGTGTGCAGAGTTTGCTGTTTTGAAAATGCCAGTGCTCTTCTGAACCTTAGAACTGAAGGAGAGTGTGCATACTTTTACCATGATTGTACTCTCACAGCCTCTAACAATGTCACATTTAAGTAACACTACAAGATCAATAAAAAGCTTCTGTTCGTCACTCCTGCTGTCTTTAGTTTGGTTGACTGAAACATAAATTGGCTCAACAGGAGTATTCTGCAGCTCTCAATAAAGTGGACTGTTTTACCAAATCACTGGGTGATTGAGAGCTGTGAAACTAGGTGTGGAACTATAGCAAAAACCTGAAAAGAAGCAAAACTGATGGAAGATGAAGAAAAGACAGCTCTGAACAAGATAACAAGTGATTGCAATGGGAGCATATGGGCAGACATAAATGACTCTCACGCTAGAGAAATGAGCCTGCCTTTGAAGGAGGAAAAATTGCTCTCATTGCTGATAGAGCTATGTTGGTGTGAGTGTGAAAGTGTATGATTGCACTGTTTAATGTAGCTCAAATTCCATTCACAAGTGCTATTTTCATCTTCTCATCCCTCTAAAGGCTGTGCTCCTAAAGGACCCCAGATGTAAGCCGTGCTTATCTTGACAACTGTGTTACTGTGCCATTGCTTTTTTTAGGCTCTCACCTTGGCTGCCAAATTAATGTCTTCTTGTGACATTGTGAAAAAAAATTTAAAGACGGTGATTGGCCTGTGAAGTCTGGAGTGTCATAGAACATCTTTTAAGCTTTAAAAAGTCATAGGCAGCCATGACAGACTGAATGCTGATTTAACATATTGTAAATAAATGTATAAATAAATTGTTATGTGAAGGTAGTCAGCTGAAGGATTACAAGTTGTGAATATTTATATAAATATCAGCTCCTTTAAATGACTTTAATTTCCATAATTCCTCTAGTCTGACTGGTTATCAAAAGCTGATTTTCCCTGAAGGTAAATTCTTCACCTTACCAATAAGGTCTTAAAAATGACAACCTTAATGGAATAAGAGAAGATTTCGTTTAATGATTGATTTTATTTAAAGAATAAACATAAAAAATAAAAGTTTTCTAAATATAATGGAGAACAATATCACATTTAAGACAAATAAATCCCTACTGGCAACCCTTCAAGACAGTTCTGCTTCTAATCTTCCCAGTATTTACAGTCATATTCAATAAATTAGAATATTATTAAAAAGTTAAATAATTTCAGTAACTCCAACACTAAGTGAAACATTATATAGATTACGACACACAAACTGATATTTTCAAGCCATTCTTTGATTTTCTGCTTACAGCTAATATTACATCAAACAATAAAGAATAAATTTTTAATACAGAAACGTTGGCTTAATAAAAAGTATGTTTAATACCTGCTTAAAGGCTGTTATTTTCAAAACACACTTTTAATCTCACAAACAAGCTTCATCAGAACGCATACTCCAAGTTATTTAAAATGATTGTATGGTGTAATAGCTTGGCCATAGCTCTTTTTAATAAGAACGAAGGTTATTAAAGAGATAAACTTTGTCTGCTTGACTCATATCTCAAGTGGAAGAATGATTTTGGTGGTCTAATTCAGGTTAACACTCCTGGTATCATGGGTGGCATAACATTTTCACAGGTTGTTAATTTTTTGGGCCATTAAACTAAATGAAGCAATCTATGTCTTTTTGGCATTTTTATTTTCTGCACTTCTGAGTGGTAGTACACTACCAATGCAATTTAATTGTATTCTTTTTATTATAACTTCCTGGTGCTGGAATCTCTTAATTTCATGGGTTATTACCACTAGTTGAAGATACCACTCTGGACAGGACCAAGATGCAGGCTGTGGACAGATAATACTGAAGCAGTTCAGCACAAAGCAGCTAGGTGCAAGATGCTGGGAGGTAAAGGGTACATGGAACGCCATTGCCTGGTAGCAAGAAAAGTGAAGAGGAACAGCTATGCCGAATATGGGCTAGATGTCCCCCAGTCAAAGTGGGAAACATCATTGAGACTGATGGAAAATGAGGGCTTAGATCCTGTGGGACTTCCAGATCCATACTGATAAACTGGTGATAGATAGCCAACTGGACATTATAGTGGTGGACAAAGCCAAAGTGTTCAGTAGTGATAAATGTAGTGATCCCAAGCAACAAGAACACAAGAGGCTTGACAAATACTAAGGGCTCAAAGAGGGGATAGAGAAGTTGTTCGGAGTCAAGGCTTCAGTGGAGGCAGCGGACATTGGTGCACTTGGAGCTGTGACCTTTAATGCTATCTTAGACTCAATTGGCTTTGCTCAAAACATTAACAAACCTGCCCACCTTTGTCTTCATTCTCTGGAAATGTTCTGACATATGGCATTGAGTGTAAAGACATTACAATATTATCTCATAACCCTGTCCTGTCTGACCATTTCTTAACAACCTTTGAGTTTAATTTAACCGAGTACTCCACACCTGAAAGAAAATTTCATTATAGTAGATCATTATCAGACGATGCTTTAACAACCTTTAAAGAATCTGTTCCACTTTTAATCTCCTCATTATCACTGAAAAACACAGTGGAGGGCAATAATTCTGTTTCTGCCCCTTCACAAATTGATTCTCTTGTTCATAGTGTTACTTCATCATTGCGTGGTGCATTAGACAATGCAGCCCCCTTGAAAAAGAAGGTAATTATTCATAGGAGGCTAGCTCCCTGCTTTAATTCAGAGCTGCGTACTTTAAAGCACAATGTTAGAAAATTGGAGAGAAAATGGCGCTCTACACACCTAGAGGATTCCTACTTAATCCGGAGAAATAGCCTACTGTTGTATAAAAAGACACTTCACCAAGCCAGAACAGCTTATTTCTCATCATTAATAGAAGAGAACAAGAATAATACTAGGTTTCTCTTTAGTACAGTTGCTAAACTTACACAGAGTCATAGCTCTGTTGAGCCATCCATTCCCTTAGCTCTTAGCAGTCATGACTTTATGGGATTCTTCTTAAATAAAATTGATTGTATTAAAAAAAAAATCTTTGACATACTCCGGAAGATGATTACTTCATCCTCAGCAAGTGAGACAACATTGGAAGTAACTGTAGAACCTGATCTGTGCTTGGACTGTTTTGATCCTGTGGAGCTTCCTGAGCTATTAGAAATATTAGCTTCATCTAAACCTTCAACTTGTATGTTAGACCTAGTCCCAACCAAATTATTTAAGGAAGTGTTCCCTCTGATTACCAGCCCCATTTTAGATATGATTAATCTATCTTTAGTAAATGGATATGTACCACAGGTTTTTAAGGTAGCTGTTATTAAACCTTTACTTAAGAAACCTTCTCTTGATCGAGATGACTTAATAAATTACAGACCGATATCCAATCTTCCATTCTTATCTAAAATTCTTGAGAAAATAGTTGCTAATCAAATGTGTGAGCATTTACACAGCAATGACCTGTTTGAAGAGTTTCAGTCAGGCTTCAGAGCTCATCATAGCACTGAAACAGCTCTGCTGAAAGTCACTAATGATATTCTTATGGCCTCAGATAATGGATTTGTGTCTGTACTGGTTCTGTTAGATCTCAGTGCTGCATTTGATACAGTCGACCATAATATTCTCTTTAAAAGGCTGGAATATGCTGTAGGGATCAGGGGAACAGCGCTAGGCCGGTTTAAATCTTATTTGTCTGACAGATTACAGTTTGTTCATGTAAATGATAAATCATCTTTAAACTCCAGGGTTAATTGTGGAGTACCACAGTGTTCAGTACTTGGGCCAATTTTCTTTACTATATATATGCTTCCAATAGGTAAAATTATCAGGCAGCATAGGATAAATTTTCATGTTACGCTGATGATACTCAGCTTTACTTATCCATAAATCCTGATGAACCCAACCAGTTAGATAGACTACAAGCATGTCTTGAAGATATAAAAACTTGGATGACTTTAAATGTTTTGCTTCTAAATTCAGACAAGACAGAAGTTGTCGTCTTTGGACCGGAGTCTTTAAAAAAGAAACTGCTTAGTCAATCACTTAACCTGGATGACATTAAATTGACCTCCGGTAATAAAGTAAAAAACCTTGGTGTTATTTTTGACCAGGACATGTCATTTAAATCCCATATTAAACAGGCTTCTAGGATTTCCTTCTTTCATCTCCAAAACATTGCCAAAATTAGAAATATCCTGTCCAGGAGTGACGCTGAAAAACTAGTCCATGCATTTGTTACCTCAAGGCTGGACTATTGTAATTATTTACTATCAGGATGTCCACAAAATGCAGCTAAAAGCCTTCAGCTGATTCAAAATGCTGCAGCAAGAGTTCTGATGAAAATTAAAAAGAGAGATCATATTTCTCCTATTTTAGCTTCCCTTCATTGGCTCCCTGTTAAATCCAGAATAGAATTTAAAATTCTCCTCCTTACATATAAATTCCTAAATGATCTAGCTCCATCATACATCAGAGATCTGATTGTTCCATATGTTCCTAACAGGGCACTTCGTTCTGAGACTGCAGGTTTACTGGTGGTTCCTAGAGTCTCTAGAAGTAGAATGGGAGGCAGATCCTTTAGTTATCAGGCTCCTCTCCTGTGGAACCAGCTCCTGGTTTTGGTCCGTGAGGCGGACACCCTGTCTACTTTTAAGGCTAGGCTTAAAACTTTCCTTTTTGATAAAGCTTATAGTTAGAGTGGCTTAGTTGGATGGAGTAAGGGGGAGTCAGGTTTAGCCTAAACCGGCTCAGTTATGGTTGAGGTGTAAACACACTCTCCATTTCTGCTACCTGTATGACCCCTTCTCTTTTCCAATGGTTATAATCAGTCTGACAGAGAGAGGTATCCCAATCCTTGTGGTTTTTAGTATAACAATGACCATCGGTGGGACCCTTTGTGGGGTGCCTTGAAACGACATTGTTGAAAATAAGTGCCGTTTAACTAAATAATCTGAACTGAAACTTTCTGTGTAGTTATGCTGCTATAGGCTTAGGCTCCTGGAGGACATAATGACCACTTTCACCCTCTTCACTACATTCTCACACTACTCTCCAATTTTGCATTATTTGCTGTTATTCCAGCTTTTAACTTTGTTCTCTCTCTTTTCTCTTCCTAGAAGCTACACCTGGCCTGGCTCTGTGTCTATCTGTGACACCTTTCTGGAGATGGGCATCGTCCAAGCTTCTGCTGGCAACAACTTAATGCTCACCCTCTACCGATGATCCACATGGCCCTGTCTTTTAGTGTTTAACCCTTTCTCTCTCCTAGACATGGCAATTGACTGAGCTTTTACTGTAACTAATTATATGTGCTCTCTTTCAGACTCTAACCTTGAAAACTGGCTCAGAGTTTATCTGTTCTTTCTTTCTAGATGAAACGACTAAAGGAGCTACATCCATTAACATTTACTTTTCCTTCCCATAGAAAGGACTCCTGGATCAGTGCTTCTTGTTCTCTTTGCGTCTCTGCTCTGTTCTCTCTAACCCCCAGTTGGTCGTGGCAGATGGCTGCTCACCCTGAGCCTGGTTCTGCTGGATGTTTCTTCCTGTTAAAAGGGAGTTTTTCCTCTCCAATGTCGCTACATGCATGCTCAGTATGAGGGATTGCTGCAAAGTCAACGCCAGTGACTGTCCACTGTCTCTACATGTTCATCCAGGAGGAGGGAATGCTGCAAGTCACTGACTGGATGCAATCTGCTGGGTTTCCTTAGACAGAAAAACTTTTTATTCAATTTGAATAAATAACTAACTCTGACTGCACTGTTCAATGGTTAGGATTAATTGGAATGTATGTACCTGACTTTTGTGAAGTGCCTTGAGACAACATGTGTTGTGAATTGGCGTTATATAAATAAAACTGAATTGAATTGAATTGAAACTGCAAACTGTGTGGTTACAGCTGAACCCAGGAACAACCTCTGAGGTCCATGTCCGGAAGACTGCAGTCCTAGAAACAGCTGAGATACTGTACAGGTCCAAAGGACCCAGCTGGTGCAATTTCTTTACACATGGCTTTGCACAAAAAACATAAAAATTAATCAACCTGGCTTCTAGTGTTTGACACTCCGAATGCTCGGAAAATAGCCTGCAAAGTACCAAGCGAACGTTTTGCTTACTGAACAGCCATGGTTCTTCAGATTGACCTCTGTCAGGTCCATCTTCTTTAGTGGGCAAAATATTTCTAAGAGTTCAGTCTTAGTACTTGCACTCCTGTCTGACCAATGAATCAAACACAGATTTGAGACAGAGTGGGGATTTTGCCGTAATATCCAGCCAATTAGAAAAATTGTAGCTTTACATTTAGAATTTTCATTAATTTTTTTAACCTAGGGAATTTAACATTTTCAACATTTTAATTAAAATTAAATAAAAAGTTGACCTTCATGACCTCGTGTTGTGTCATATAACAGCAGCAACATCTGGCTCTGTCATGATCCGCACCTTTTGTGCTTTTTTGGTTTTGTGCTTTGCTAATTGTACTCACCTGTTTCCATGAAGTTCTTTTTATCTCACTTGTATTTAGCTTCCTGGCTTCTGTTCCTTGTTTGTTGGATTCTCTGTTACTTCTGTTCATTTCCTGGTTCCGTTATCTATCTACAAGTTCTTCATTGGTTTCATTAAATATCCGTTTATCAATATATGTCTGCCAATGTCCTGCTGCCACTTTGGTCCTTCAGAAACTCAAGTTATGACTCAATGGCTCAATCAATTTCAATTTCAAATTGGTGCCATGGATGGCCGCCTTGGTACTACTCTTACTAGTACTTTTTGTGTTTTTCTGTATTTACACTGTACTTTATTACTATACTACTATTTCAGCAACAGTACAATTCATAGCGTTTTACATGATGAAAATATCGACCTGTCAGTCGATCAGCAGCTTCCTGTCGGACTGGCAGCAGTAGGTGAGACTTGGAAGCATCTTCTCCTGCAAGAACCATCAGCAACCCCTAGAGGTGTGTTCTCTCCCCACTTATCTCCCGGTACAAAAATGACGGCACCTTAGCGGACATGTCTGAGAAACTCCTGAAGTTTCCACATGACAACACTGTCATTGGTCTGATCCAGGACAGGGATGAGTCTGCCTACAGACAGGAGGTGGATCGGCTGGTCCACTGATGCAGTCAAAACCACCTGGAGCTTTACCTCCTCAAGATTGTGAAGATGACAATAGACTTCCACAGAATGTTCCCCAACCCCCCCACCCCCCTCCCTTCACTATCCTCATTGACACTGTGCCTACTGTGGATCACTTCCTGTTCCTCCTCCTCACACATAAAACACTGTTCAGAAGAAGGCCCAGCAGAGACTGTACTTCCTGAAGCAATTCAAGAAGTACAACCTTCCACAGAATCTGCTGGTCATCTTCTACAATGCCATTATTCAGTCTGTTTTGCACATCCATCACTGTGTGGCTTACCTTATCTGATTCATCTAAACAGAACAATACAACTGTTTGGAATGTCAGAAAATCTAGTTTTAAGTTTAATCTTTTCAAAAACTATGCTATGGTAACTGAGCGCTCATTTTGTCTAAATCATTAAATTCAGCTGGTTAGCTGAATGAGCAGAACAGCAGAGGCTTTGGAGATAAAAGGCCAAGGTCAGTAAATGAATTTACGCCACAAACATTACTGCATAATGCTAGTAAGAATGCATAAGCATAAAGATGTCTCTATTGAGAAATTCCTCTTTCTTACATAAAAATGTGTGTGACTCAGTAGGCTAGACAAAAATGAAAAAAAATTACAGCATCATGGTTAGTGTGAAAAGAAGTACTTCACTCTCACTGAAAAGTGTGTACAATGCATGAACCACAATAATAAAAAAGAAGAGTTGTGATTGCAGTCAGAGGGTCCAGCTCTTGATAAAATGGATGGGTAAATGCTTGGTGGAAGTAAGAAAGGCTGGGTTTTAAATAATTCTTCAACAACATGAAATGGCATAAAAGAATACTAAAGTTGCTAGCATGAATACATTAAAACATAAGCACCTTTATTCTCAGTCTTTTATGAAAATGGAAAATGACACACTTTATTATTTTTTTCCTGCACTATTTATTCAAGCGTTTTTCTCTTAGCTCCTCTGTACCGCCATTATTGCATCATTTAGGAGGTGGGCCTGTAATAAGAGGGAGAAGAGACGAAGGCAGAGGGTTGTAACTGTAATAATTGTGAATGTTTTAGAGGAACATTTTTAATATTAAAAGCAACACGCACAAGAGGGGACTGTGTCCACAAGACAAAATGCTGCAATGGCTGTTAGTAACATGCATCCTTGATTCGAAAACCATTTTAGGAGACATGGTTACTTAATTTCCTTGGAGTTTAAAGGAATAAGAACTATATATGGCCTGCATCAGCATTTTTTAATGGAACAAGTGGAGCACCCCCAGTCTTTTCATTTTTTTAAATTGAGGATGCAAAGTAAAGTACTCAATATACTCTGAAATTTTTCTCCCCCGCTTTTCTCACAGGTTGGGAGTTCTCAAAACTGTCTTTTTTTTGTCTTAAAGTCTTATCTCATCACTGCCTATATTAGTTTACTGTAATCGTTGAGATTATTCATTTTCAATATAGGATGTAAAATAAATATAAGTTTATATTATGATGCAATTTAGCGACATTAGCTGGACGTTAATGCTGAGCCAGGTTCTCCTGGAGGTTTCCTTCTGCTCAAATGTAGTTTTCCTTTCTACTGTCCCCACATGCATGCTAAGTATGAGGGATTGCTGCAGAGTTAACATCTCAATTCAAATAATTGGCCACTGTCCTAACATGCTTGATTAGGAAATGGTACTGCGGTAAAGTCAGTATTTCGATACAATCAGCTGGGTTTCCTTAGAAATGAGAGGGGGAGTTGAAGTCAAGCTGCCTCTGTCAATTAGCCACAAAGCAAGGTAGTTACAGCCAATCTTGGTTGACATTTGCAAGTTTTTGTTTTTTGAACGTGTCCTGTTCAGCAGAGTAACACTCTTGTTGTCTTAATGCCAAGAAAAGGCCAACAGGGAACATAATCACAAGTGGAGCTTTACCGCTAACACTATCATGCTCCACCTGATATATTATTACATATATTTATTAAGAACTGCTTTGGGAATATTTCAATTGCACAGAGACGGAAACGAAAAGGAACAGAGAGGTCTCTTTCTTGCTTGATCCAGGAGACATTTGCAACGTTTGGATAGTATTGTTGCTCAGGTATGTGCAACCAGCTGGTGAGGTTTTATTTAAGGCATTGAGACCACAGCAAAGTGTGGCACCGATATCATTTCTTGCCATTAACAGAAACTGAATGGGTTGTGTTGATACCACATACCAGTGTAGAAACAGAACCCTTCACAGTAACTGTGACTAATGAATGTAGACCGTGATGAATGTATGGACCACGATGAATTCTACTGCATGCCCCATTTGATTTTACAATGTTGGCTTGATTTTTGAAGCTCATATGCATGTGGGATATGGGTTGACTGGTGATTTAGAAATGACTATGAGAATACAGGCTGAACAACCTGCAGCAAAGTAAAATATATCAGAGATCCTTTAAAAAGATTATCCTGATGCAAAGAAACCGGAATTAAAACAGAGAAAAAAAAAATAAAGACCATAACACTCTCAATCTGTTTTAGACAAGCTTTCCCAAAATGAGTTGTTAAACATGCAAGATTCAGAATTTAAAAGGTCAGTGCTTTATAATTAAAGAACACATGTTCTGTCTTTGAACACAGCCAACCACCTACCCATTTTCTGGCTCCATACACAACAAATGATGGCATTCAAGCTTAAAAGGTCAAATTGTACAGTCAAATTTCTCACTATATATCAGATTTCAAATCATCATTTTAAATTACAATACCTTCCTAAAATATATTTATGTTACAGATAATAGATTTAGTTTTAGCTTCAAAACTGGTTTTGGTGCCCTACATCCACTATTTCTACAGCTTGAGTCAGCAATTGACTTTAGCTTGATTGAGACTAACAATAACAATGAGTTACAGCTCCTAATAGACTAATTAGTTTAGAGAGGATATCCCCCACTCTAGTAGCTTATTAAAGGTTGTTGAACTAAATGAACAATGAATGAACAATAGAGAAATGAGTCATCTTCTATGAGTCAGATGATTAGTCAGTGTCTCTGACAAGGACAATAGATGATAATATGATGCAGTAATCGGGTTGAAAGTAAAACAAGGCCTCTGCTTTGAGCTGTAAAGAGCATTCTGCATCTGGTTGCTCTGTGAATGTCAAGCTTCTCTTGATGTCCTTGACTTGTTAGATTGAAGATTGTTTTGAGCTGACAGCAGGACTATGGTCATGTATGCTGGTCTGTCTCCTGAATTTCTCTTTAAGGACTTCGAATCTGTTCACTGTTGGCTGGCCTCCTGCTACCCTAAACTGAACAAAATGGGCACAGAAAATTGATGGATTCACAGAAGTACACCCACTCCAAACAATCATAACATTTTTTCTAGGTTTGGTTTTTAAGAAGAGTCTCTTTCACTTCCAGTAATAATGTTCTTTTATTTATGAAAAAATACTGCACAATTATGATGAAAAATGTTGGTATACCCCTGTCACACTGTTTCATATCTGGTTTAAAATTCGATGGCGTAGGAAGATACACTGCCTTAGGTAAGAAACATTACATCATAGCCGTCCTGCAACAGCCAAGCTGGTCTGCCACAGATTTTTTGGAGATGTTGAAACATTTTGCAGCTCTCACATGCCATGTATCCTCCACCACTGTTACAGCATTGCTGCTTAAATATCCCAGCATTCACCCAACAGTAACATTATTTAACTTTACATAAACTATGCAAACTTTGTCTATGCTGATAAAGATTTATTTACCTTGGGATGCCAGATGCTTCTAACTGAAGGCGGCAGTCAGTTGATCCTTAAAGGGTTAGTTTGGCATTTTCTGAAGAGAGGTTCTAAGAAGTTATTATCAGTAACAGTTCCTTTACCTGTAATAGAAAGACGCCTTACCACCATGAGGTTGTTACAAAAGTAAATATGTCCTCAGGGTGATGGAGGTTAAAAAATGATTAAGAAATACGTTTTAGTAATCTGACTATTTAGCTGGATTTTCTGATTAGCTGATCGGGAGTCCACTCGGATCACTTTCAGAGACCTGCACAGCTGACACAAAATTCTAAAATTTACTTCGTCTTTGGCACAACCAGTGCTTACCGACAAATACATATAGAAACACAGACATTGTTCAGTTTAACGTCCATGAACCAAAATTACCAACAGCCTTTTATCAAATTCTGGACTGTTTATATCTGACTTTATAGTTGTATCCCATGTGAAGATTTTTAGTTTAGGTTCTCCTAAAATCTGCTTAAACTGATGATCTACATCTGATTAGCTTCACTCTGAGGATTTATTTAATTTCCAAGAAGATCACAGTAATATGACAGGAACTATAACCCATTATAACTTGAGGAACCTCTTTTCAAGAAAAATAGAAACTAACGCTTTAAATAAGAAAAATAAATGGTGAAGTAACAGCAAAAGTATCGTACCCTGTCCAGACCCAGTTGACCATTGGGAATGCCACAGCTGAAAACAAAAACGAGACAAATGCTTCAAAGACGTGAAAGGACTTGATGTTTCACAAACTCTGCTTAATTTCTTCACATACAGACATGGCCAACTTGTGTGTTTCAAGACGTCAACATAGGAAAGATTGGAAACAGTTTGACAGCAACTTCTGTAAACTGGAGAGTAGGTAATATTCAAATAATTATACAGTTTGATTCAAATAAAAAGTCACCTACCAAGAAAAAACATTATTAACACAACTGTGCATAATTGTTCTCTTTTATCTGTTAGCAGATCATTCTTACATGATGGTAAATCATTTAGGACAGTAGTGTCTGAAATTTTTGTCGTGTGAGCCAACTACTAGGAGACCAAAGAAATATAAAAACAAAAACTAAATACACCAAATATTAAACAGTGATTTTTTTTTTGACTGCTGAGCAATAAACTAAGCATTCTATAATTTAATTAGACAAACAAAATGGTCAAACCTTTGTTGGAAAAGTAATCTTGCTGCGGGTTGGTACGGGCCCTGGGCTACTGGGGGGTGGCTGGTTCACAGGCTTGGCCTCTGCAGCTGGTGGTGTCGGTGTGGCTGAGTTGGGGGTGCTCGGTACTCTGTGTCTCGCTCTGTGCCTCTTTGGCCTGGGGGCTGCTGCTCCTGTGCCTTGCTGGGGACCTACTTCTGTGCTGGGCGTGTGGCTGGCCTGGGGTAATGCTTTATGTCTGACTGCCCAGGACTGCTGCGGCTATCTGAAGCCAGGTCTACCTGCACTATGTTGCTCTTAGCTGCTTTAGATTGCAGGCCTTCTACCGTTCTTGCCGCACTTATAAATGTACACTTCCAGGTGACAAACTCTCACACACACCCACTCAACACAAACACACTTATTTCTACACATACTGTATGTGTCAAGGAGAGGTGGTTTCTTTTTCCTTTAATAACAAAACTGATAACTTACAAAGGTGTGCATAGGACACAGAATATAGGTGATGAGATAGACATGGAACGGGCAAGCAAACAGTAGAATCAAGTAATCGGCGTGAGCAAGCAGAGAGCGTATATATGCGGGGAAAAGGGAGGAGAAAGGCATGGCTAGCAGGTAAGAGTAATCAGGTGAGACCAATGGAGTGAGAGATGAGGAAGGAGAGAAAATGGGCAGGAGCAGACAGAGAGGAACACAGAAACACTGGAAGGAATCCAACAGACATCTAAACGTACAGAAACACCAGAATAAACGTAAAAATAAGTAACTATAGAACATAAACAACAGGGAAGAAACACAGATCAAATAGGAAACTTGAAACCCCTACAGATCGTGACATTATGCCCACCCACCAACAAATACAGTACAAACACTCATGCACCAGCACACAATTATTTAAAATGGTTCAAGGTCAATCAAATACAGGTTACTGTAACATCAATGTGGTCTCCCTACTTTGATGCTGGATTGAATCTTGAATTAATAAAGTTAATCACACAATTAGGAAACTGTCTTGAGATATCATTTTTGTAGAGCAAAGCTGCCTTGGCACATGTAGGCAACCATCTGCTCCATTTGGCATGCCTGAAACGCCAGGAAAGGACAAGTTAAAATAAACAAAAAGAAAAAATATCTGTAAATCATTGTAGATCCAAAACATAAAATGTACTTTTATTTTAATAAAACAAAGGCACACGGTTAACAAATTTCTTTTGGGCTCGACTGAAAATAATATGAGAAAGAATGTAATCTATTCTCAGGAATTAGAACAGGTCACTCTTTCTTTGAAAAGATTTACTGTGTTCAGTCATGTTTAATATATTAATAAAAAGCAGATTTGGGTTAACCTGTTTTTGAGTAACAGTCACTGCATAGATATGGTCCTATACAATGAAATTAAAGAGAATGCTAAAAGTGTGGTTATTAAAGACTAAAATAGTGTGTTATTCCTCACATTTTCACTGTAAGATTTAAATTTGACAGTAATTTTGCCTTTATTAAAAATAAAAGTCTCCACCTGCATCAATCACTTGTGTTGGCAGACCATATTTGCATCAGTCTCTTTGTATGATCCTAAACAATAAATAAACAAATAAACAAAGTGAGAAATGTATTTATTTTTAAGTATAGAATGGCTATTCATTTACTAATTCCTTGTAAAAGAAGTAAAAAACATCAAAGAAAAGAAAAAAAAACAGCTAAAAAACAAGTTGCCTTATTGCACTACGCGTTGATGTTAGGTTGATGCAGTGGAACATATTTCCAGGCAGAAGGCTGGGGTTAACAAAATGAGATGTGGCTGTTAATGTAGTCAGAGGCTGCTGTAATATCTATTAAACTGATGATAGGGTGTGTGTCAGGAGCAAACCTCAGAAGAAATCTGCTTTTTTTTCCTTTTGCGGATTTATTCTCAAATCCTTTAGTACATTTTATACACAGCTCCAAACAGAGGAAGGGACTAAGCTGTGATAAGATTGGCAATCATGGCTGAAAAGAGTGTTTTAAGAATCTCCCTAACAGTAAGTTGATATTAAAACACAGCTAAAAGGTAAGTTTTATGAAGAGACATCAAGTTAATCCCAGAGCTGTCCCTTTAGTATTTTTCTTTATTTTAGATAGGAGGTTTGCTTTTGTTTACAACTAGAAATAAACCCATACTGCCTGAAAAACCTTAGATGTTAAGTCCAGTTGTTCAAGGTTTGTCAGGCAGTTTTGTACAGTAAGAGCAAGACTGACTGTCTTATTCTCTGTGAATCAGCACAAAAGAAGCACTAGTACAGGTTACTGTTGCCATCAAGTGGAGAAACATGAACAGTACACAGACTGAAAGCTTTAATAATGATAATCTTTTTTATGTGTATCATTACTTTCAGTCAGAAGCAACTGATATTTTCTTAGGCTTCTCAGGCTTTTTGTGAGGCTTTTTGATTGTTATTCCAATATTTCTGATGATCAGAAAAGAAAAAAAGAAATTAACGTGTATCTCAATAATGTGTGTCCAAGGCCAAGTCCTTTCTCCACTTTAGACTTTTTCCAGGGCATGAGCTGAATGTGGAATTTTACTATTTATCATGTCTGTTTTCAGTTGATGGTGGGAAATAGGATCATAAAGAAAGGTTTTAAGAGCTGCACAGGGATAGTTTTGCAAATTGCTTGATTTTACACAAAAATCATACAAGAGTCAGGAATATGTTGGGCTTTACTTGTGTTAATATTTTGATTCCTGTTCTTTAAATGTTTCTTATCTTGCTTTGTGTATTTGCATCATGAAAATGGGTTTTATATGGGTCCTAACATAAAAAAATTAGTGGAATTTAGTGGAACATCAAGTCCTGTTAAGTATGTATGTCCCTCATGCTGGAACACCATTTTGTATAG
The DNA here is from genome assembly GCA_036173005.1 of Crenichthys baileyi. Classification (NCBI taxonomy): domain Eukaryota; kingdom Metazoa; phylum Chordata; class Actinopteri; order Cyprinodontiformes; family Goodeidae; genus Crenichthys; species Crenichthys baileyi. The sequence goes on along the minus strand of JAHHUM010001084.1, from coordinate 40,103 downwards.
CTTGTGTGTATTGGGGTGAAAGGAGTAAAATTCAGAGTTGTGCAGCAACAGGAAAGAGCATGTTACTTTTGCTCTAACCAGTGGAACTTCTGAGGTGTTCAATAAAATTCTGTAATAAGCAAACTATTTTTTGTTTTAAAATATGTAAGATAATTTAAGTAATAATATGAGGAGGATTCTGTTTGTTGGTTTTCAGAAGTATAATGAAAAACAGCGAAGTAAGCGAAGACAGTCATTTCAGCCTGCCTGCTGCTATCTTTTTCTATTACGGTTTTCCCAATCTATTTTAGCTTAGCAAATGAGTAACTAGCCGTTACGTTGTATGATTATTTACCATGTCTTGCATGGTATTCGAGCACCCAAAAAGTTTCATTGTTGGAGCTTTTTTTGCAACAAAAGCCCCAACGTTGCATTGACTCTCATAACGTCGACTGTCCCACCCAGAAGGGAGGGAAAATTGATGGAAGTGACACGATGCTGAATTCATCTATGTTCTGTACACAGACTGAGTGCCCCCAAGTGGTTGGATAATAGTTAGCTGAATTACTCCAAGAATAGATCACACTGCTCTGCCGTTGGATCCACTGCAAGCATTTAGCACGCAAAGGTGAGTAAATATATCAGGCATAGAAGCTGCTAGACACAGTCAAATGCCTTCTCCAGGTCCACAAAACACATGTGGACCGGTTGGGCAAACTCCCATGAACCCTCGAGTACCCTGCAGAGGGTGTAGAGCTGGTCCAGTGTTCCACGCCCGGGACGAAAATCACACTGCTCCTCCTGAAGCCGAGGTTCCACTATTGGCAAGACTGTCCTCTCCTATACCTTGGCATAGGACTTACCTGGGAGGCTGAGGAGTATGATCCCCGTATAGTTTGAACACACCCTCTGGTCACCCTTCTTATGAAGGGGGACCACCACCCCGGTCTGCCAGTCCAGAGGCACTGTCCCTGACCGCCACGCAATGTTGAAGAGGCGTGTCAACCATGACAGCCCCACAAAATACAGAAACTTGAGGTGCTCAGGGCGGATCTCATCCACCCCCAAAGCCCTGCCACCATGCAGCTTTTTAACCACCCCGGTGACTTCAGCCTGGGTGATGGGTGATGAGTCCCCAGCCTCTGCTTCTACCAGGGAATGCGTGATGGCAGGATTGAGGAAATCCTCGAAGTCCTCCTTCCACTGCCCGATAATGTCCCCGGGCGAGGTCAGCAGCTCCCCACCCCCACTGTAAACAATGTTGAGGAAGCACTGCTTCCCTCTCCTGAGGCGCCAGACGGTTTGCCAGAATCGCTTTGAGGCCAACCGACCGGTAGTCCTTCTCCATGGCCTCACTGAACTCCTCCCATGCCCGAGTTTGTGCCTCAACCACGGCCCGGGCCACGGCACGCTTGGCCTCACAGTACCTGTCAGCCGCCTCAGGAGTCCCACAGGCCAACCACAGCTGATAGGACTCCTTCTTTAACTTGACAGCATCCCTTACTGCCGATGTCCACCACCGGGTTTGGGGATTGCCGCCATGACAGGCACCGCAGACCTTACGGCCACAGCTACGGGCAACAGCATCGACAATGGATGCGGAGAACATGGTCCACTTGGACTTTATGTCTCCAACATCCCCTGGAAACTGGTCAAAGCTCTCCCGGAGGTGGAAGTTAAATACATCCCTGGCCGATGGCTCTGCCAGACGTTCCCAGCAGACCCTCACAATGCACTTGGGCCTCCCAAGTCTTTCTCCTCCAGCGGATCCAACTCACCACCAGGTGGTGATGAGTAGACAGCCCCTCTCTTCACCTGAGTATCCAAAACATCCGGCCGAAGGTCTGAAGACACAACAACAAAGTCAATCATCAACCTCCTGCCTAGGGTGTCCTGGTGCCAAGTGCACTGATGAACACCCTTATGCTTGACCATGGTGTTCATTATGAACAATCCGTGATGAGCACAGCAGTCCAATAATAAAACACCACTCAGATTCAGATTGGGGAGGCCATTCCTTCCGATCACGCCTCTCCAGGTGTCACTGTTGTTTCCCACGTGGGCGTTGAAGTCCCCCAGCAAAATAATGGAGTCCCTGGGAGGGGCACTATGCAGCACCCCCGACAGGGACACCAAGAAGGCCGGATACTCCGCACTATCGCTCGGCCCATAGGCCGAAACGACAGTCAGAGACCTGTCCCCAACCCAAAGGCGCAGGGATGCGGCCCTCTCATCCACTGGGGTAAAACCCAACACGAGATGGCTGAGCTGGAGGGCAACAAGCAAACCCACTCCAGTTTGTTGCCTCTCCCCACGGGCCACTCCAGAGTAGAAGAGAGTCCACCCTCTAACGGGGAGATGGGTTCCAGAGCTCTCGATATCTCTCAACCTCCCGCAGCGAGGTAACATTCCATGTCCTTAGAGCCAGCCAAAGCATCCAGAGATCAGGCCGCCGAGGTCTCCACCTTTGTCCGCTGCCCAATCCTCTTTGCACCAGTCCCTCATGGTTCCCCCTGCAGGTGGTGGGCCCACTGGGCCTTGCGTCTCTTGTTTGGGCTTGGCCAGGCAAGGTCCTGCGAGGAGCAACCCGGCCGCCAGGTGCTCTCCGACATGTCCCGTGACCAGGCCTGGCTCCAGGATGGGACCCCGGCTCCGCCGTATCGGGCAACATCATATGCCTCGATTATGTGGTCCTCATGATGGTGTCTTGAACCGCTCTTGTCTGACCCATCACCCAGAGCCTGTTTGCCATGGGAGACCCTACCAGGGGCATTTAAGCCACAGACAACATAGCCTCTAGGACCATTTGTGCACTCAAATCCCTCCATCATGTTAGGGTGGTGGTTCAAGGAGGAGATTATGCGGCCCCTTGAGAAGATAATGCTTGTCCAAGTAAGTAGTAAGGGCACATGATCCTCTCCAATAAGACTAGCATCCTGATTCCCAGGGTGAACTGGACATGTTCCTCTGCCAGAACTGTTTGTTGAGTGATAACAAAAACCAGAAGTAGGTTTATGTATTGTTTGAGAAGTCTATAAAAAGCTGAGTTTGTGGCTCTTTAGGAATTCACTTACAGTGCACTGATCTATGCCTTGTGACGTAGGCTTGGTTTGAAAAAAAAAGACAGACGGAAGGCAAAGCTGGAGCATTATATCTTCCTACAGCACTGAAAAGCAAGGCAGATGCACAGTTGTCTGACGAGGTGTTACTGAGCAGATTAACACCTGTGAGCTTTTCATATACTTATCTATTTCTATTTTCTTAGCAATTTACAATTATTTTCTGTGCCAAGAAAATAGCTGTACACAGCACTGTGTATGTCTATTTTCTTAGTATTTATATTAAAAAACAAGCACGCCCTAACCCACCACCTCTCCTACAGCCATAGTGGGACCATGTTTTTCATTTACGTTCTTGCCTTTTCTGTCAGGTGGAATGGCTCTGTTCTCCTTCTTGAGCTTCCAACTGGGATCTTGACCCTGAGCCTGGAAAGGATTTCCAGCCACTTCACTGTGACAGTCCCAATGAATTGACTTGAGTAAGCCACCTTGTCCATCCCCTCTGGACATGTGCTTGCACCATCAATGCAGACGATCAATCAAGCAACCAAACATGTCCATTGTCCTCTGCATCCACTAGAGGGTGCTGAGATCCTCTTAAATCTCTAGAAACAAACTATTGTGTTCTCATTCTACCTTGCATCTCTCTCTCTCTCTCTCTCTCTTTGTGCTCTCCTTTCTTCAGTCATTTTACTTTTCTCCCACTTCTTTCTGTTTCTTTCATGTGTCCACCTCTGTATGCATCTGTGTGTTTCAGTCACCCTGCATGAATGCATTCATGTGTGTGTGTGTGTGTGTGTGTGTGTGTGTGTGTGTGTGTGTGTGTGTGTGTGTGTGCATGTGTGTGTGTGTGTACTGTATGCATGTGTGTGCCCGCACGTGCCTGTTCCGTCCTCTGCTATGGAACAAATTACACAGCGGCTGGGGAGCCAAATGACTAATCAGTGGTACACAGATTAAAATCCAATTGCTGAAAATTTGTAGCCACACAGGAGCAGTATGAGAAATTAACTGCAACAATGCAGTGTCTGTGCTGCTGTCTGCTCCAGGTGAACCTGATAGATGTCGATCTTTTAATTAGCACTGCCCAAAGAAACCATGGATCAAGATCTTAAAACCATTTACCCCACAGGCTTGACACTTCAATGGTCTGACAACCAAATCGAGAATAATTTATGACGTGCTTCTGTCTGGAATCATTTGCCGTAGCACCTAGAGCTGTGATTGATGAATCTCCTGAGTTCTAGGATTTAATTTAAGTATGAAATATAATAAAAATGGTTAACAAAGTTAGAGGAAGGCCACAGATTGTGCTTGAATTCCACCAGGACCCATCCACCAGAAGGAGCGTTAGGATGATGAAGTGTTGTGTTTATGACAGGATGGGAAAATGGGATGTTGTCTGCAGCCTCTCATTAGCCATTGCTGTATCATTCCCTGTTCACAATAACCACTTATCAACCACAGGCTAATGTGGCCATTGCCGGGGCTTTACCATCTCTGACTTCGAAATAAATTGATAGCAGTGCCTGTTTATTCTGAACTACAGCCTGGCAGACAATTAATTTCTGCCCACGCAACAGCGTGTTCAGGGGTGTGGGGAATGAATGATGTGAATAATGAGCAAGTGCCCGGCCGAGCGTGCTCAGCCCTGTAGGTGAAACCAGGCAATTGACTCCTGGTTTTATTACATTATCCTCTCTTCTTCTTTCTTTTCTTCTTTTTTTTCCTCTTCTTGGATGTGCAGATCTTCAGCAGGACTGAGACAGAACACGAGAGCTTGGCTGGAATAATCTCAAAGGCAAAAAATAATCTAATTTTAGTTTGGAAGTGTAAAAATCCTGTTTACATGGCTGTGGCATGTGATTGTGCCCGAGTGTCTTATGGCAAGCAGGAGACGTGTGCGCAGGCTGTTGCTCAAAGCCTGACAGTCATGCTTGAACATTTGCCTGGAAAGAGCCGAAACACGACAAAGGCACTTTGACAATATGACAATTTTCAGTTGTGCACACAAGGGGAAACCTTGTTTTTTAGAAGACTTAGCCCACAATGGCTCTAAATGTCAAAGGTACACCTGGTAACACCTATATTAACCTGTGAAATGGCTGACTGAACACATGAGGTCTTTTTCAGCCACCCTGCATATCCTCATTCAGCAGCAGAGCTCACCACACTTGGGGAACTGTTACACCCCCTTTGGACATTGAGCAAGTCTAGTGGAGCACATCGGAGCTCATACACTATTCTCAAGGCTTTTGTGTATTAGGCCGCATTTTCACAGTTTTTTACAACCATCATAAAAAATGTTTTTGAGAAAATGGGAAAAGCGAAGCAGGATCAATTGTGTATCATAATGAAAACAATGAAATATTCGAACAAAGACAGTTTCTGATCATTTTGGTTAAAAAGTAATTGTAGTTGAGATTAAAATAAAATAAATGTGTGCAATGACCAATAAGGTAAATATCTAGGTTTTTGGAGGACTCAAATAAGTGATTGTTACATTGCCTATACATCACAATTTAACATATAAACCACTAGGGAAATGTTATATTCAATTTATCTCAGTTCAAGTGTTTTTATTTGTTATGAGGTAAACTTAACCTCAAAAAGCAAGACATGTCAGATTATGGAATGTCATTATTAATTTGATCAAATTGGCATAAGCTGTTAAATGTTAAAGATTAATTAAAGCATTGTTTTTAAAGATTTAAGAAGGAATGTGCTGGACCGTTGGTGATGAGCCAATACATTATCAAACAGAACAAAAGGTCAAGGCTAATCTTGCCAATCAATAATTGTTGCTGTATATCAATCTGGTAAGGGTTATAACAACAGGTAATTTTTGGTAGACTTTGGTTGGACTTGGAGTACATGCCCGAGGCTTCACTTGCACCAATGATGAAAAACTGTAGATGTGATGTGGGAGAAAAGACTCTAGACTTCGCTTGGACTTGTGAGGAAAGATTTTAGACTTGACTTGGTCTTGACTTAGCAGAAAGACTCTAGATTTGGGTTGGATTTAGGTTAAAATACTTGGACATTGGTGACAAGACTCTTGACTTGACTTGGATTTGAGAAGAAAGACTCTAGAATGGACCTTGGCGCCAATTCACAACACATGTCGTCTCAAGGCACTTCACAAAAGTCAGGTACATACATTCCAATTAGTCCTAACCATTGAACAGTGCAGTCAGAGTTAGTTATTGTTATTTATTCAAATTGGATTAAAAGTTTTTCTGTCTAAGGAAACCCAGCAGATTGCATCCAGTCAGTGACTTGCAGCATTCCCTCCTCCCGGATGAGCATGTAGAGACAGTGGGCAGTCACTGGCGTTGACTTTGCAGCAATCCCTCATACTGAGCATGCATGTAGTGACAGTGGAGAGGAAAAACTCCCTTTTAACAGGAAGAAACCTCTAGCAGAACCAGGCTCAGTGTGTGCGGCCATCTGCCACGACCGACTGGGGGTTAGAGTACTTTCTATGGGAAGGAAAAGTAAATGTTAATGGATGTAGTTCCTTTAGTCGTTTCATCTAGAAAGAAAGAACAGATAAACTCAGCCAGTTTTCAAGGTTAGAGTCTGAAAGAGAGCACATATAATTAGTTACAGTAAAAGCTCAGTCAATTGCCATGTCTAGGAGAGAGAAAAAGTTAAACACTGAAAGACAGGGCCATGTGGATCATCGGTAGAGGGTGAGCATTAAGTTGTTGCCAGCAGAAGCTTGGACGATGCCCCTCTCCAGAAAGGTGTCACAGGTAGACACAGAGTCAGGCCAGGTGTAGCTTCTAGGAAGAGAAAAGAGAGAGAAACAAAGTTAAAAGCTGAAATAAACAGCAAATAATGCAAAATTGTAGAGTAGTGTGAGAATGTAGCGAAGAGGGTGAGAGTGTTCATTATGTCCTCCAGCAGCCTAAGCCTATAGCAGCATAACTACAGAGATAGCTCAGGATAACTTAAGCCACTAACTATAAGCTTTATCAAAAAGGAAAGTTTTAACTTGTGTTGAAAGAGTTAAGACTTGATTCAACACAAAACTCCAGACTTGATTGTACTTTAGGAGGAAAGACTTTAGACATGACTTGTACTTTAAAACAAAAAACTACAAATTACTTAGACATGGGTTTAAAAGCTAGACTAGATTTGGACTTGGGAGGAAAGACCCTAGACATTGGAATTGGGGGGACTCTACTCTGGAGTTGAACTTGTGATGATAGACTTTAGAAATGACATGGATGGGGGTGGAAAGACTCTAGACTTTATGATGGAGGACTCTAGACTTGACTTGGACTTCAGAAGAAAAAGTCTAGGCTATACTTGGGATGAAAGACTAGGGTTGACTTGAAGTAGTGATAAATGACTTTAGGCCTGACTTTAACTTTTTTTAAAGACTCTTGACTTGGGATAAAAGACTCTAGAAGTTACTTGGACCTTGGTCAAAGGAATCTACACTTGACTTGGAACTGGGATGAAAAGAGTGATGATGGAAAATCTCTAGTCTTGACAATTACAAATACATCTGGACTTGATTTGAATATGAGTAATAGGACTTGTGAACATTTCTGTCAGTGAGACTGCTGGGGTCACCCATTTTGGTTGGACAGACTGACCAGACTACACAGTTCGACATGCGCAGCTTAACAGACATCGCAGCCCTGACGCCACCCGGGATTATAAAACCCACGAAATATAAACTTTCGCTACCATTTCCAGCGTGTCTCACGGGACAATGCAATGGAGTCGCATATCTGGAGAGACAAAGGCACGCAGGCAAACTTTTCCTCCAAGTTTTGTCCATAGAACCACTGGTTTGATCTTCATAGACACTCAATGTGCATATTTTTTTATTTATTATTATTTTTAGGTAATCATTTTTATCCCCTTTGTGTAGAATAGTGCTTGTTAGTTAGGTGAAGGTTTTTGGACCAGAATTGTGGTATATCAGGGCTATATGGCTTCAATAAATTTTCACACATATATTTAAGAAAAGCGTTTGTGTTTGTTTCGTGCAAGAGTGATTTATCTGTCAAAATAAGATCAAAGTTCCCCCACCTTCAGTGAAGCGGTTGAATAAACAGTGACATTTACTGGTTTTGGTTAATAAGTATCAATTATTAATGACAAATAACTAATTGTAGTTATTAAGAGCTTTGAGCCCATAATCACAACACCAGAGAACATCTCTGATTTCTTTTCGTAAGTAATGATTTTTGGTTAAGAAATTATTTTCCTAAATTATGATTTTTTATTATAATAAAAAAAATATATAAATTAATCAAAAATCATAATCTTACAAGACGATAATCCAAAGCTCAGCAGTGAATCTACAAGTTTAAATAAACCGGAAAAGGTGTTGGTCCAATGAAACAATATGTATTAATATGTAAATAGTATGTGTCAGTTTAAAACTGATGTAAGGGATAGAATCTTAAGTCATAAATAACTTAGGCCTTTTGAATTTTGGTGACCAACACAGAACTACGAAACAACCCTGACACATGGAAAAGGATAGCATTATGAACAAAATTCCTGTGGAACAAAAATGCGCCAAAAATTTTGTCCTACAGAGAAGCATTGAAAAATGATTTTTAGTTTTCTTTTGATAAAGAACAAGTGATATAGTGTGTCCATGACTGGGATTTTCTCTTTGGACACTGCTGTGTTAGGTTGCACTTGAGAGATGTGTTTATTTTTGAATCTTTCCAGAACACAATCAGAGAGCAGTATTTCCCAACGTGCCCAACTACTCACAAAATAAAAACATGTGAGGATTATGTAAATTAAGAATAGCACAATTTTCCTAGCCTGAAAAAGGTCTGTTCACACTTCAGTGAAACCTTTGCAGCTGAGCAGAACTCAATTTGTAGATGAAGACTTTTGCACTGCTTCTGATTCTCCTTGGTCAGTTTCAAGTTCTGTAGAGGACACCAGGGGTTTGGAGAGACATACTGCACACATATACAAGCTTTTGAACTTGTCCACTTCATTTTTCTACCTTAAAAAGTCTCTAAAGTTGAGTTGTTCCGGTGTCAGTGGAACCAGCTGACCTGAAGCTCTGCTGCCTGAGCATTTGCCTGTGAAAAGTTTCCAATTGGCTTTGATGTAGCGTGACGACCTTAGATCATCATTTGGTGTTTTAATATCTCTCATTTGGGTGAAACCTCATACATTACATGTGCATGGTGTAATGGTTTCAAAATAACTTGATTATAAGTTGTAATTTAGTTGTGTAGCGGTAAGGCATGCCTCCATCAAAAAATCATTAAATCACTGTACCTTGAGGCTTGGTCAAAGAAGCATCCAAAAGCCATAACTCCAGATGGTGCATTAGGATGAATGTCAAAATGATGATATCATCCCCCACAGGTCTGTTCTTTCTTCTGCCACCCTCATTCTGTCATATTTTATGGCTAACCATCACTACATCATTTTGTCATGCTGATTTTTAACTCACTGCATGTTCTCATCCTGCATCACAACCAACGATACAAATTTGAGGTCCTTTTTTTTTTTGGCTGTGGATTGAAACCACTCAACACAGGTTGTTTTTGTCCTCAAAGGAAGAGCTCTGTTTTTTTAAGTGAGTTTCTGTGAAGATAGCTTCAGTAACAGTTTCATTACTGGTGGAATAGTGAGTAAATCCTAAGAGTTTTGAAAGGATAACTGCTAGGCGGATGGACCCTCTATTTTAGCTGATTTAAGCAATTTAACACAACGCAAACTGACAACGTTTATTATCCATGACATAAGCTATATTGAGAGATCTTATAAAGTCTATGCTTTCATAAGAAAGTTGCTAGGCTTGTTGATGTTTTTAGACAATGTCCATGTCACTGTGTAAAGTAAACATTGGTTTATGGCTCCTGCATGAATCTGCCTGAACTAGTATGACTTGTCAGTCCGCACTAAACCTGCTAGGGGTGTAATAATACATGTATTCATACGGAATAAATCTAGTACATTCCTGTCAGTCCGGCATGCACATGTACAAAACAAATACAGCATTGGTTTATACCAGAAAACATACAGAATGTTTGGTGCAACTTTAAAAGTGACACCAAAACAAAACAGAGAGGACTCCCAGCTATCTCTAAACTCTTCTTTTTAAGAACTTTATGGTTTCTCATGCACCTACAGTGGAGAAAGAAATGTGGACCAAATCAAAACGTTATGTCAGTGTACGCAGTGTTGGGTGGGACTTGTTCTGTGTTTTGGACAGTTGTGCATAATACCTATTTTGGACTTTTTTGTGAGTGTGAGTGTTTTGTGGTCTGGACTCCACAACCGTACTCTTTTACATCAAGTGCAACAGGGACTCTTTGTCTTACATGCACAGCACATTAAGCTGACGTCTGGAGGTGGTGCTTTATGCCACACCTCTAGCCGTCTATTTTTGCCAAGTGGAGTACTTTGAATTACCCTGTGTGTGGACGGTGCAATATGGTACATCTAAAATAATTTAAATATCGGGAACAAGTTCAATATTTTCTGTCACTCATTTTCAAAAGTGAAACTCCTATAACATAGAGATTTCTTAGACATAGATTGAAATATTTCAAACATGTATTTCTTATAATTTTAATTATTATTGCTTACAGATAATAATACTCAAAATTTTAGTCAAATATCTGAAACTCATGGTGTCCCACCCTAATCAACTTAACTCAAAACACCTGCAAAGGTTTCCTGAACCTCTAAATGGTCTCCCAGTCTGGGTCATAGGCAACACAGTCATGGGGAAGACTGCTGACTTTACAGATGTCCAGAACTGACAACCTCCACAAGGAGGGTAACCACAAAAGGTCATTGCTAAAGAAGCTGGCCGTTCACAGATTGCTGTATCTAAACATATTCAACGAAAGTTGAGGGAAAGCAAAAAGTGTGGTAGAAAAGCTGTGCCAGCAACAAGGGCAATTGTTAGCATCAAGAGGATTGTCAAGCAAGATCCATTCAAGAATTTGGGGGAGCTTCTCAAGGAGCAGACTCAGGCTGAAGTAAGTGCATCAAGTTCAACTGCACACAGACGAATCCTACACATGGGTTACTAGTATCTTACCTGTGCTAAGGAGAAATACAACTGGACTGTTGCTCAGTAGTCAGAGTCCTGTTTGCAGATTAAAGGAAAGTTTGCATTTCATTTGAAAATCCATGTCCCAAAGTCTGGAGAAAGAGTAGAGAGGCACAAAATCCAGGTTTCTTGAAGTCCAGTGTGACTTGAATCTGAAAAGTAGTTTTGAACTTTTTTTTCCAGTTTCACATCATTTTTTTCAGTTGCAAAACTTTTTTCAAGTTAAAAGTTTTTTTCTTTTGAGCAAACTTATTTTTCAGGTTCAATTTTTTTTTCTTTTGAACAAACTTATTTTTCAGGTTCATTTTTTTTTCTTTTGAACAAACCTTATGACCCCAATTTAGCTCCATCTTTTCTGAAAGCCTAGATGTTTTACACCTAATATAGAGTTGCTGACCACAGAGATGAAAACTTTAACTTGAGCTGTTTTAACTTGCTAAAACGGTGACTAGCTGTTAGCCATTTAGTACTGAGAACATCCTAAGCTTCATCCCAACTCACTCTGATATGGCATCTTTCTAAAACAGGTAAGGGAACTATTACTGAGATTAAATTCACAGAACCTCTCTTGAAAAAACCCAAACTATTCCTTAAAACTTCTTTTCTGCGTATTAGGGAAAGCTCTTTATAATTCTCAACAGTAAAGGAGAACGGTTCCTCAGGGTGAAACCATTTCCAACCTTCTCTTCCACTTTTAACCATATTTCTAAATTTATCCATCCATTAGTGGGAGACACAGAAGAGGACAGGGTTACTCGGGCTATTAAGAAGGCTTCTTCTTCTCTTCATTGTCATGCTCTGCTGAGCTTCAAAACACTCGCCGGTCTTTTGTGTATTTATTAAAGCTAAGGCTGAAAGAGAGACCAGGTCGTCAAGCATTCACATGTGTGTAGTTGGTAAAATTTTCGGGCTGACTATGAGTGTGTGTGTGTGTGTGTGTGTGTGTGTGTGTGTGTGTGTGTGTGTGTGTGTGTGTGTGTGTGTGTGTGTGTGTGTGTGTGGTTATGTCCCAGTTATCTACAACATATAATTGATGCGGACAAGCTTGACTGAAATCTCTGTGACAGCGACAGGCACGCTTTGCGCTTGCAATTGATGGATGCCCGTGTCAATCATTCTGACCCCATCACCCTTTCATCCATACACACGCACCCACTCACACACACACTCAGGGTACTTTCCAGCAGACCACAAAAAGAGCCGCCTTTTCGCACGCTGGCAGTAGCTGAGCTTTAAAAGAAAGAGTTGAGAGTGCACCAATGGGGTGGAGAAGATGGTGAGAGATTCTTGGACGATATTAACGAAGAAACAGAGACATAACAGGAGGATTGATGGAGGGGCATAAAAGTTGTTGAAGTGAGGAGGTGAAGCGAGATGAGGAGAAGTATTCCACTAAGTGCTCCGAATTTCTCTAGCCATGCTCCTCAGGAGTTTGCTGCTTAGCATTCCTCCTTCTCAAACTCAGCCTAACAATACAGCTGGCTCAGCAGTGAACACGTAGATGTTAAAGTGCCGTGATTAATTTGGGATGCAGTGAGCTTCTTTGGTCAACACACTCTTTAACATGCACACGCTCATACTCCCACGCAAGCTAGCATCAGCATCTAAATGCAGGAGGAATCTGTTGCAGAGAGATGGCCTTTCAGATCTGTGTGAGATCCATTAGCTCCCACAGTCAAGGATCAGCATGGCACAAATGAAAACTTGAGTTTGGGCTTATCAAAAGGTCACAGCTGCACTTCCAAGTCAAAAGGCTGTTTATAGGAAAGTGAAGATGAGACGATTGTTTCTGCTCCTACACTGTATATGTCCATTAGATATGGAGTTCCTATGAGTTGATGACAGCTTTTAGTTACCAAGATAGATTGTATAAAGTCAAACTTATTGTAAAGGCCTTCATGACTTTGCAACTGACTAAAAAAATCCTTCTGTTCACACAATCATCACCAGTTTCCAACAATAAAACACCCATGTCCAGCTAATACATGGCAAAACACTGACAGTGATACACCAAAATCCCAAAAAGAAAATCCTGAACATGGCTTAAAGCTGCTGTTACACTTTTTCTCTTTTTGCCACGTATGTCTGCATATCTAAAAAGAAAATAAATATATTTTAAGCAACATCAAGCCCTTTCACATGTTTGAAGTATTCGTGTCACTTCAGTTTCTATAGGACATGTGTATTGGGATAAAGGGTGTAAAGTGCACATTGTTCTATTGCATTGTGCTAGGAATATCACCATCTCGCTAACTTTTTGTCATATTTAAGGTCTGCCCAACCATCCGAGGATGTATGTTCAGTGCTCTATACATGGCCTTAAGTCCTCCACATCAGTCATAACCTTTTGGCAACATTTACCAGAAAATAGGTCAGACCGCCCTGCTGTTGAAACCACTTCAGGCATTCAGTATACTGGAGTGTGTGAATCTTCATGAGTGCAGACCGAGAGTCTCCACAGTGTAGTATGAGATTATCGGGTCATTGCTATAACATTTGAGTAGTACTTTGGAAAATTCCCTATATATAGCACGTGAGTGCGGTATATATGGTGTCTCAAAGTTGTAACCCTCATGCTACTGTATTTTACAACATATTTCATAAGCTCCCATGTCAGATATGTTGTTCTAACCTGTGACTTTACTGCTGTGTATCTGTTTGCAGGTGGGTATAAAGGGAAGGGACACACTGAGTTAGCTGTGATTGATTCCAGACTGATAAAACATGAACAATAAAAGAATGAACACAACATCCATCTTAGTTAAAAAACCCTTACTAAAAAGGGGCATGTCATGGATATGTCATGTTATGTGTACAACCACCTGTTGCTGCAGCCCTATGCTTGAAGCCCCAAACTCCTCTGACTCTCCCAGATCACCCCACAACTATTAAACAGACACAAGGAATTGTGAAGAAAGAGTATTCCTCACCTCCCTTTTTTGTGGCAATGGGGCTCAGTGCAGTGAAAACTGGACCCTTCTACTGGCATTGTTAGCGTTTGTGTTTGTGCCGCCACAGGAGCCTGCGGTGCAGTTCGGGGCTTGCTGGCAGGTCCATGGAAAAGGACCCATCTGTTGCATGAGATTATTTAAAACCAGGAGCAGCACAGGATGTCACCTGTTTGGAGAGACTCAGGGGAGGTGGGATTATGGTGCATACCAGACAGGCAAGAAGATGAATTTCACAAAACAGCATTAGTCTGTGTTACAAAGTTTATAAAGGAGTGTTTACAGATATCACTGAGACCTTTTGTAGTTCTATAAATAAGCTTCTTTCTGTTAGCCTAGCATTATAGCAACAATTTTGATAGCTAAATGTCTCCCAATGTGTAATGACTGTATTACTACAAATACAAATATGCTTGCTTCTGGTTGATATTTATACAGAGCTTAGTGATTATTTTCAGTGAATGGAACAGATAGGTGGCAGTGCACCACCAATGATCTTCCTGTGCAAAAAATGTACTCAAAGGGACATGTAAACCAGGGTTTCTTAAACTTCAGGTTCAAAGGTCCTAATCTGAGCTGTAAATTAGGTTAACGTAGAAACAGTTCAATAGAAAAATATCCCAAATACATTTCTATTAATTTGTTTTGGTATTGCTATTAAAAATGTCCAATCTCAAAGTACTTATTGTAACATAAAAGTAGCTGATTTATATTAAATAAACTTTTTTTGTTTTGTAAAATAAAAAAGCTCACTTCACCAAAACAATTCACACTGCATTCATCTGTATCAAATTGTCCTTAATAATATTAAGATTGTGTTCAACCTAAATCACTTAGATTTATTCTAAAGGATTGTTTGACTCAGCACAAATGGTTACAAAAAAACCTTCAATAAACATCTTTCTCTGCTAAGGATCTTTCCACCAAAAGATGTTTGCTAATGTCATAGGGCAATGCAGTGGTCAACTTAGCAACTTTGCAGCTATATTTACTTTTTGCTGAGTTATTGGAGATTCTAGAAACTCTGCTATGAAAGCAAGTATTGTTCTTAATCTTCTCAGCAAGCATTAGGTGTTGCCCTGGGCACCAGCTCTGTCTCAAAACACTTACAAGTGGCCTGGTCATTATGAGGCAGTCTCTCCCAGCTGCATTCAGAGCAGGAAATGTTTACCTCTCTGCATCCAGAGTGCAAATGAATCGTTCATCTGCATTGTTATTGTTGTAGGTTAAGTGGACCAAAAGATTAAAAACCAATATAGACAAAAAAAAAAATACAATTAATAAATGAATAAATAAATCCCGATGCAAAGAGGATTGGGTGGCGGACGAAGGTGGAGACCTCAGTGGCCCGATCCCCGGATGCTTAGGCTGGCTCTAGGGACGTGGAATGTTACCTCGCTGGGGGGGAAGGAGCCTGAGCTTGTGCGGGAGGTCGAGAGATATCGACTAGAAATAGTCGGGCTCGCCTCCACGCACAGCGTGGGCTCTGGAACACATCTCCTTCAGAGGGGCTGGACTCTCTTCTACTCTGGAGTGGCCCACGGGGAGAGGCGGCAGGCTGGGGTGGGTTTGCTTGTTGCCCCCCAGCTCAGCTGTCTTGTGTTGGGGTTTACCCCGGTGGATGAGAGGGTCGCATCCCTGCGCCTTCGGGTCTGGGATAGGTCTCTGACTGTTGTTTCGGCCTACGGGCCGAGCAGTAGTGCGGAGTACCCGGCCTTCTTGGTGTCCCTGTCGGGGGTGCTGGATAGTGCCCCTCCCGGGGACTCCATTATTCTGCTGGGGGACTTCAACGCCCACGTTGGAAACGACAGTGACACCTGGAGAGGCGTGATCGGGAGGAATGGCCTCCCCGATCTGAATCCGAGTGGTGTTTTGTTATCGGACTTCTGTGCTAGTCACCGATTGTCCATAATGAACACCATGTTCAAGCATAAGGGTGTCCATCAGTGCACTTGGCACCAGGACACCCTAGGCAGGAGGTCAATGATCGACTTTGTTGTCGTATCATCAGACCTTCGGCCGCATGTTTTGGACACTCGGGTGAAGAGAGGGGCTGAGCTGTCCACTGATCACCACCTGGTGGTGAGTTGGATCCGCTGGAGGAGGAGAAAGCCGGACAGACTTGGCAGGCCCAAGCGCATAGTGAGGGTCTGCTGGGAACGCCTGGCGGAGCCCTCGGCCAGGGATGTATTCAACTCCCACCTCACATAGAGTCCGAGTGGACCGAGTGGACCATGTTCTCCGCATCTATTGTCGATGCTGCTGCCCGTAGCTGCGGCCGTAAGGTCTGCGGTGCCTGTCGCGGCGGCAACCCCAGAACCCGGTGGTGGACACCGGCAGTAAGGGATGCTGTCAAGCTGAAGAAGGAGTCCTATCGGCTGTGGTTGGCTTGTGGGACTCCTGAGGCGGCTGACGGGTACAGTGAGGCCAAGCGTGCTGCGGCCCTGGCTGTGGCAGAGGCAAAAACCCGGGCCTGCGAGGAGTTCGGTGAGGCCATGGAGAAGGACTACCGGTCGGCCTCGAAACGATTCTGGCAAACCGTCCGGCGCCTCAGGAGGGGGAAGCAGTGCTTCGCCAACACTGTTTATAGTGGGGGTGGGAGGCTGCTGACCTCGACTGGGGACATTATCGGGCGGTGGAAGGAGTACTTCGAGGATCTTCTCAACCCTGCCATCACGCATTCCCTGGTGGAAACAGAGGCTGGGGACTCGGGGTTGGACTCTTTCATTACCCAGGCTGAAGTCACCGAGGTGGTTAAAAAGCTCCGCGGTGGCAAGGTTTCGGGGGTGGATGAGATCCGCCCTGAGTACCTCAAATCTCTGGATGTTGTGGGGCTGTCATGGTTGACACGCCTCTTCAACATTGCATGGCGGTCCGGGACAGTGCAGACCGGGGTGGGACCGGAGAGTGTGTTCCAACTACAGGGGGCTCACACTCCTCAGCCTCCCTGGTAAGGCCTACGCCAGGGTATTGGAGAGGAGAGTCCGGCCGATAGTCGAACCTCGGCTTCAGGAGGAGCAGTGTGGTTTTCGTCCTGGCCGTGGAACAATGGACCATCTCTATTCCCTCTACAGGGTACTCGAGGGCTCATGGGAGTTTGCCCAACCCGTTCACATGTATTTTGTCGACCTGCAGAAGGCATACGACTGTGTCCCTCGTGATGCCTGGTGGGGGTTGCTCCAGGAGTATGGAATCGGGGGCCCTTTATTAGGGGCCATCCGGTCCCTGTACGAGCGGAGCAGGAGTTTGGTCCGCATTGCCGGCACTAAGTCGGACCTGTTCCCGGTGCATGTTGGACTCCGGCAGGGCTGCCCTTTGTCACCGGTCTTGTTCATAACTTTTATGGACAGGATTTCTAGACGCAGCCAAGGGCCGGAGGGGGTCTGGTTTGGGGACCAGTGGATTTCGTCTCTTCTTTTTGCAGATGATGTGGTCCTGCTGGCCCCCCCTAGCCAAGACCTACAGCATGCGCTGGGGCGGTTCGCAGCCGAGTGTGAAGCGGCTGGGATGAGGATCAGCTCCTCCAAGTCAGAGGCCTTGGTACTCAACCAGAAAAGGGTGGCTTGTCCTCTTCAGGTTGGAGGGGAGTTCCTGCCTCAAGTGGAGGAGTTCAAGTATCTCGGGGTCTTGTTCACGAGTGAGGGAAGAATGGAGCGGGAGAACGACAGACGGATCGGTGCGGCTGCTGCAGTAATGGGGGCGCTGTGCCGGTCCGTTGTGGTGAAGAGAGAGCTGAGCCGAAAAGCGAAGCTCTCGATTTACCGGTCGGTCTACGTTCCTACCCTCACCTATGGCCATGAACTTTGGGTCATGACCGAAAGAATGAGATCCCGGATACAAGCGGCTGAAATGAGCTTCCTCCGTAGCGTGGCCGGGCACTCCCTTAGAGATAGGGTGAGGAGCTCGACCATTCGGGAGGGCCTCGGAGTAGAGCCGCTGCTACTCCACATCGAAAGGAGCCAGTTGAGGTGGCTCGGGCATCTATTCCGGATGCCTCCTGGACGCCTTCCTCGGGAGGTGTTCCAGGCACGTCCCACCGGGAGGAGGCCCAGGGGACGGCCTAGAGGGACTATGTCTCTCGGCTGGCCTGGGAACGCCTTGGGCTCCCCTCGGAGGAGCTGGAGGAGGTGTCTGGGGAGAGGGACGTCTGGGTGTCTCTGCTGAGTCTGCTGCCCCCGCAACCCGGTCCCGGATAAAGCGGAAGACGACGAGTACGAGTAAATAAATATATCACTAACTCTCTTTTGCTAACCCTAAGCCAGGATACAGACAGTGTATTAGAATTGTGACATCAATAAAACAATATTTAAAAAATGACCATAAAAGCTCAGTTATAGTTCTAATATTCATGGTGTTTTATGTTTAATGGTGTTCTTTAAGTCCCCTTTTGTCTCGAACAGTATTTTTCATCTCTCCTACAGCAATCATCACAATTCGTGACATGCATGAATGATGAATTGAAAAATTTCTAATCTCATCTCTAACAACTTCAATATAAAAATGCACCCTTTTTTGCTAGCGAGCATGTAGAGATATTAGAGGCTTTATTACTAGAAGCGAAATATATTTAAATCCAATACCCTGTAACCGCTTTTGTTGTTGTGTTGTCACCATTATGCTACAGTGAGCACTATTATTGAGCAACAACAGGAGGCTGGTACATGGAGATAAGGAGATGAGGGGTTGTAATTTCTAAATGAGTAATTTCTTGTAATCCACCATTATCACTTTGTTAAAATTGCATTTGTTCTAGCTGCTTATTCTTGCAGAGCAACCAAGCATGCAAAGGGTAGTCTGTTTTAGGTGATGCTGGGGAGCAGGAGGTGGTGGGCTCCTGGTGTCCCCCTCAATGTTCACAAATCAGTTAAATGATTTTCTCTTTTTTTTCCTTCATTCTACACTGTTACTGCCCAATCTCTGATAATAATATTTTTTTAGATGGTGGTGAGAGGGGTTTGTGATTAGTAAGATGGCAGGGTACACTATCAACAGGACTAAGGGTCTGTGTTTCCAAATGAGTGTCTTAGACCTGGCTTACAAGCACCACCCTCTTTTATACTTTTATATATAACTTCGGCTCAGTTAAATCACAGGATACATTTTACTCTACAGCACCACAGGCTGTTTAGGAGGTCCTGGAGCATCCTAGTGGGTAGGTACCAGTTATGTTGACAAATAATTTTTATCCAAGTCTGGTCTCAAAACTTGGGGGGGCTCAGAGCAGTCCCAATGTCCTTCCGAGCAGACTAGATCACTCTTAACACACCACACAGCAGGAAAATCTCATAAGATTATTTTAAGAGCCATCACACTAATTGGGACAGGTTGGAAAAGGAAGATCGGGTCAAAAATCAGCATAAAAATCGTGCCACATGTATCAAGCATAAGGTATATCATTTACAAAACTAAGAAATCACATTCACATTTACATTTTTAAAAATAGCAAAAATAGTGCAGTGTGCAGTTAACTGTCGGACAAATTAACACACATTTCTGATTTAATTGAACAGAAAGTGCTTTTCGTTTGAAAACTGGAAGTGTATGTGTGATCATGCTAGCTTAACAACAAGAGAACAAAATGTCAGAACTAAGTTAGGTTTTTGTCTTTTCTTATATGACCCAAAGTTATTTATCTGTCATACATCTGTGGTATCAGTATTCTGATCCAGCTAACATTAACAGATTGTTATGAACAATGAATAGCCTAGGGTAACAAATGCCCTAGCTTGATAAATGAAATGTACCTTTAACTGGAGACTAATGCACATTTCTGTCAGAGTTGTCGTCTGTGGTTTACTTACTGTAAATGCGACTGAAAATGCCCGAAACATCAAAGTTAGCCCTTATGCACTGTGAATAAAGTTACCATAACAACTGGCCATTTGTGCACAGCACGATAACTCAGAGTAACCTACACTTACCGGCTTACTTTCACACAGATTAGCGAGATACAGGATGTTCCCATTTCTTGAAACAAAAACCTGAGTCTGAGTGGACAAAAGTCTTGAGTCCAATAAGAGTCTAAATCAAGGGTCTCCTCCTCCAGTCCTTGAGAGCTACTCCCCTGCAACTTTTAGATGCATCCCTGCTCCAACACAGTTGAATCAAATGACTGAATTATCTCTTCAGGCTGCCATCAAGTTCGGCAGGTGCCTGGTAACGAGCTATTCATTTGATTCAGGTGTGTTGGAGCAGGAGTGCATCTAAAAGCTTTAGGATAGAGGCTCTTGAGGACTGGAGTTCGAGACCGCTGGTCTAAATCAAGTCTGGCCTTGTATTTGTGGCTTAAGTCGCATACCCGATTCTCTATCTTAAACAAGTAATGAGGATTAAATATACGTATGTCACATGGACATCGCAGTCTAGAAGACGGTGAAACAGACTAAGAGGTTTGAATTTGCATTTAGCAAATTTCCAGCTATTATAGTCATTGGAGTGCAACACAAATGCAACAGCAGTCCGATGATTTTGACGAGCTCGTCCAGTACTAAATTATTTATAAGTATTGACTACACTATATAGGAGATATTTTAGATAGATGCTTTCTTTGTGCTTAAATAGAGTATTTAAATCTTGAAGCAGGAAGCACAAAAATGTGCTTAAACACACATACCAGGTCAGTAGGTAAAATCCTAACAAGTTACAAAAGAAGATTCTAATTATTGTGTAGCTAATTTTATGTTTAACAATATTAAATGTCCCTTCTCAGAAGTTATCCTTTTACACATATGACAAAGTTTTCTGTCATTAAATCTTAATGCAGTTAATACAATAAAGAACCATGAAAATGATACCATTCTCATTGTGGTTTCCTGGGTAAGTTCAATACACAAAGCAATGATGAGAATGGAAGAGTTTGGCAACAAGGCCATCGTTATGTTTTCTTATTGAAAAACAATTTGTAGATTGGAGGTGCAAGCATTGCAGAAAAACCTTCTTTTACAACATTTTCTGCATTTTTTTTGTTAACAGGGCTGAATGTCCTGTATTCATATGAACTTACAGTAGTTAGTTTTTGTTCAAACCTTTGAATGAGAATAGATAAAACATGGGTGGTGGGTGATGTGGGAAATCCAACTGTGGCCTTGGTATTATTCTATCACAGCTCACTGATGTGATTTTCTTGCAGCCTCCACACATTTCTATCAGTCAGGAGCAGTTTAGAAGCAGAGCTTACTTTCTGCTCTGTAAAACAAATGTCCAGTAGAGCTAAAACTCCTGAAGTTATTTTCCACACCTTGTCAAAGCAAGTTTTGTCCTTTATTGAGAGTAATTTTCAGTGCCATAACACCTTATGCTTTAAAACTGAGGAACTACTGATAAAATCATTTGACAGAGCCTTTAGCTCTGTATTTCTCTTACAATGCTTTTAATTTACACAAGGTTTGAGCGGCATGCAGCTGATTGATGAATTCAGCTATAATTTTAAAATGTCTCCAATCAATGCAAGAAGTTTAACAACTTTTAATCGAAATGATCTAGTTAGTATGGTATAGAGGGATACTGCAAAGCACTGCAGAAATTCCATTGGATAGATCATCAATGATAACTTCAATGGAGGTGGCTTAGAAAGGTAACATGAACTTTAAACAATATACTTGCCATTTAAATATGCCAACTGGACAGATTTGGTTCAAAACCTCTCTTAGCAACATGTTGAAGAAAAATAATGAATACCAAACAAAGCTGTGATTCTCTGTAGGCTGAGCGCTTTGTGTTGTGGGGTGGCTTTTCATTTGGAAAGAAGTGATATTGGTATGTCAGTCGGTATAACATGTAGGAGAACAAACTTCCCAACTGCTGCTATCTTTATCATAAAGATTCATCGTTAATCATAAAAACTTAACTTGCTTTGAGAAAACTGATACAACAGACTTAAATATTATACCTCTGAACAGTGGCCTTTCAGTTGGAAAGTCAAATATCTGAGCTTTTTCCAATCAGAGAACGCCACACAACTAAGTTTTTCAAGGTCAGGCTGACAGTAACAGTCTTTGGAGTAAATTCAGCTATTTTCAGCTATTTAACTCTATCTCTGTGATATAAATAGACATATCTGAGGTTAATTCTGAGAGCGCATAACAGGAAGGTCCAACTTAGAACAGCAAAATTGCTGTTTTAATTTTTGGAGATTTCCACAGCTGTCTGTTTTGGACCATGCTAGATTTGTTAATGTCACTGGCCTTTTGCAAATCCTCTATTTTACAGCGACTGCTCACTCTTACACATGCCGTGTAATCATCTCTGCGTTTAATGTAAATTGATTGACTGCCACCAACAGCACGGAGGCTAGAAAACCCATTTCGAATGCTTTTTATAAATTTTTTACATTTTTGTTGTTGAACAGCAATAGAGATCTGCAAGTCAAACCTTTACAAAAACTAGAGATTCCAAATCGGCCACCAGTTTCCAATGACTTAATGTCATCTCACTGAAAGCAAATTTTTGGGTGAATCGCAAAATGGTTTCTGAAAACAGAATTATGCAGTTCAGAATGCCAAAACAAGCTGCACCCTCCACCACATCAGGACCTCAAACAAGGCAGAACACCTCGGAGCGAGTCACACCTTCAGCCAAGGTTAGAGTGACACACCACCCGCATACTAATGGCTGTAAAGCAGACTCCCTGTCTGCAGGTGATGAATGGGTGTCATGTCAACAGGAAAGGAGAAGGTGAAGAGGAGGAGGAAGATAAAATTTGGCTGTAGAGATGGTGCCTGCAGGATGCTCAGGCACAGACTTCAGGAAGCCCTAACCCGTTCGCTTTGCCATCTGTGGCTCAGGGCTGTGTGTTTGTGGGAGAGTGTGTAGGAATGTGTCTGTACATTGGACTCACATACTTGTAGTGACTTTGTTCTTTTCAAGGTAAGTAACTGAAACACTTTGTCTCCTCACATACATTAGTATGCTTGCATTAAATGGGATTTTTTTATTTGCTTTGTCCTCGTATCATGCACACAAACATACCCAGCAGCTCCATCACCTCTTGCACCTCCGCCGAGCAGAACAGATGGGAGAACAGGAGAGAGGGTTCCCACGTCCGCTCCTCCGCTTCGTCCAATCTCACCTCATCTCAGCCCTGCCCACCTCAAACCTGCCAGAGCTCAAGTGACTCAGCCAAACCCACACCCCCACATACACACCACTGTTTGGACACACACAGAGTGGAAATAATGTGTCTTGCTTTTATACACGAAAACATGGTTAATATAAATACATCCTCATTCATGTGCTAACACCCAATCACAAAGTACTTTGGCTCTCTGACGGTCCAGAGTGATACGTGTGAGCCAAATTATGAGGTGATAAAACTACTGTTAGTGGTAAACTATTCCACATTTATCTTCAGAAATGAGGGAGTCTGCTGCAAAAAACACAGCTGAAGTAGCATTTGTTGTAACTGAACAGTAAGAGCAACACATTTTTTTACGTTCTATATTTATATGGTTAACAGAAATCTGTTGCTTTAAGTCCTTATAGGGGTTTTTGTAGAGTTAATAACAGCATTAAATACCTTATTGTCAGTGCACAATGTTGAAGGTCTTCTCAGTTGGGAGATGAAAAGGTTGTACTACAGTGAGTTGGGCTAATAGTTACAATGAGCTTCCTGATTTTTTACTTTATTGTCCCCGACCGGTGGAAAGTCTTTTTCCGATGAGTAAACACCATACCTAAGCACTACTGAATCATGTTAGCCCAGGACTAACCTAAATTTTTCCATCGCTGGAGTCATTTTTCCATAGCTGCTACATAAGGAAATATTTCTAGAGCTGCTAACCTAATTGACCCTTGGAATATGTACTATTATACGTGTTTTTTGTGAAAGTAAATATTTAAGCGACAATAGGAACGTTTTACAGCAAAGTTGGTCTGTTTTGACCTTCTGAGCTTTCAGTCTCCATCAGCCACGGAACATATTTGATTACCGAAATGTTGGCAGCCAACAGTTAAGGTAGAGGTCTGCATTCTTCTGGAATGCACAAAGGCTGATGCTGTCCACCCTAAGAGCACTAATCACAAATGAAAAAAAGCTTCTAATCATTTGGTCTTTACTTCAAATGAGTAATCCTTGTTTACAGTGACTGATCACCAACACACACGGTGGGACATTGCCTTTGCTCCTAATATGATCAGCAATAGCAGAAATCTGAGTCATCAAAAATCTGTATGGGCACATCAAAGCTATAGAAAAACCTAAGACTTGAAATCACACCCCCTAAATCTCTGATCTGTGCATCTCTATTAATCACGGCAGATTCAAGTCCATGACAGACTGCTGCCAGTAAAAATGTGATGCAAAAGAAAGAGGTTACTTGGTGGCACAGTTGGTTTGCACCGTTACCTTGCAGCATGAAGGTCCTGGGTTCGAATCCTGGCTAGAGATCTTTCTGCATGGAGTTTGCATATTTTTTCCCCTCTAGGTACTCTGGGGTCTTTCCACTCCTCAGAGAAAGAGAGAGTGTGTGTGTGTGTGTGTGTGTGTGTGTGTGAGTGTGAGTGTGAGTTGCCAAAAGTAGTCTGAGGGAAAACTGCTACTACACAGCATTTCTTTTACATTAAATGGTCATTAGCAGAAATTATTGGGACTCTATTTGACAGACCAACGCAAAGAAGCCCATAATTGAGAAGAGGGAAGAAACGGACACATGATGTTCAAATATTTTGACAAATAGAAATCTGAATAGTATGTTATGCATTTGTATGCGATTTAATTCCAGTGCGAATCTATTAGTTCTGTGACGGCTTCAAGAGGTTTTTTTAGAGATCAGTTAACAAACAGCGTCATAAAGACCAAAGCACATATCTGGTCAGGGAGAAATTGAAAATAGTTTAAACGAGGGTTAGATTATAAAACAATATCCCAACCACTGGACATCGCTTAGAGCTCTGTTTAATCCATCATTGAAAAATAAAATATAGAACCACAGCAAAAATAGCAAGACTTGGCTCTCCAACAGAACTGACAGGCTGCATAGCAAGAACATTAATCAGAGATGTCATTAAGTTCGCAACAGCTCTGACCCACATACAGAAGGTCACTCCAGAGATCGATAATCAGTAAAATGATATTGTGAAACTAATAATCAGGAACGCGAACAGGTAAATCTCCAACTGTATGGAAGGAAAGGGAAGAGAACTGGTGAGACAAGGGACTGCAATTAAACAAAAACTAATGATTATTATTCTAAACCGGGGTGGTAAACGGCTTACTGGTTTGAAGTAGTCAGGTTGCCAGGGGTTGAGGGATTCGGGGTTTAAGTCTATAGAAGTAGTGTTAGTCTTGATGTTTCCTCCTGGTGCTGTTCTGAGGTGGAGCAAAAACCGCGAGGTAATTCAAATTGAGATGGCTTACGTGGGAGGGTGGACAGGATACGCTAATGTCCAGATGCAGAGAAACGAAGGAATCAGGATGGCTGCCAGCCAGAACGAAATCCAGTCGAAGGCAATAATCCAGGAAGCGAAGTCTAGTAGGTAGCCTTTAGCCACAGAGTCTTCTGAAGCTGTAATCCAAAAGGTCAGGTTCAATAACCTGCGAGGGAGCATAAACAAAGTTTACAGTCGCACAAAAAAAGCAAAGCTTAGTCAAGAGGTGGCTGAGTTTGTTACCACTGTCGGCAAACACTCTTGCATCAAAGTGCTGGCAGCCTCCTGCTTAAATCCTCCTCCAAGCAATCAGCAGAACAAGGCGCACCTGTCCACCAGTGCACCTGAGAGCTCCAGCACCATCTGGGAAACTGAACACAATGTTGGAAAGCACATACAAACACACACACAAACCAAAACCCCGACAAGAGAAACTTCCAGGAGACTCATTGTCACTCAGGAGTTACCCATGGTAACTGCAAAGATCTATGGTTCAGATTATGTTGGCACAACACTTATTAGTTGTGCACTCTGTATATCTGGCCTTTAAGGAAGAATGGCAAGAAGACACCCATTACTGAAAGAAATACATTAGAAATCACATTTGTAGCTTCCTACAAGCCATTTATGGAACACTGCAAACGTGGCAGATTGGGCTCTGGTCAGATGAGAGCAATGTAAGGATTATTAATCTGACAATATTATTTAATAATAATATTTTAATATTTTATCAAATAATCTTTCGGTCGGTTAAGGGTTGTCCTGTGAATACCAGCCCAATAAGGCGATGGTATTAGGACAAAATCGAAAAGGGTGAGACGAGCTCTGACATTATTGAACAGCAAAACTCTGCACACATATGGAATGAATTCACACAATTTCTTAAAACACAAGAATTTATTAACAAAAATAAGTCAACTCAAAGTCAAACATATTTCAATCAACAAACTCTTTACTATGCTAAAACAATCCAACTAAACTACCAAGCAGAATTAAAGAATAGGGAAGACTAATGGGCTATGTACAACATAAACAAGTTGATTAAAGATGATTGAAAATCATGACCAAAAGAGTGATGCAACATTACCATGCAATGTTTATGTTTGAGAACCAAGGATTATCTTGAATCTGGGAATGAAGTTAAGTTAGTCTTGGAACCAACTTAGGCAATATTCAGCAAACGTTTAGACAACCTTTCACAATGCAAGATCAGATAAAATATTTTAATAAAATAATGTTTTAAAGAATGATCTGGTGAATAAAACCAACCTTCTGGATGACTAATTATCAACGGTGTCTCGTTAGCTGACTTTATTTATTAAATAATATTTAAAGAAATATTAAGGAAATGGTAAAATATTTA
This sequence comes from Crenichthys baileyi, assembly GCA_036173005.1. Lineage (NCBI taxonomy): Eukaryota > Metazoa > Chordata > Actinopteri > Cyprinodontiformes > Goodeidae > Crenichthys > Crenichthys baileyi. The sequence goes on along the minus strand of JAHHUM010001084.1, from coordinate 13,322 downwards.
AGGAAATATTTTGGAAAAGAGCCAAATCTTTCTGGAGAAATGGGGCTTAATGGTGTTTACTTAGTTATCAGATTTAGTAAAATAATGTTTAGGGACTATTATTCACTAGCTTGAGAACTAAACCTTTCTGTTAAATATTCTGTAGCAGCAAGCACATGTTCTTAGCCGTTAGCAGTTAAAGCTAACAAAAGAAGCTGATAGCTTAGCACCAGAATCACACACACACCTTTAAAAATACCGTCAATAAAAGGGTTAAAATGCATAAGCGTGGACGGCGCGTTATGAGCAATCTTCTATGTTTAAAATCACCCTTTAAATAAAGTTTGTCTTAACTTTAAAAACACACAAACACAGAACACAAACTGAGCACGTGTGCTGCAGATATTCTGCTAGCACTAAGATAGCGGAATTTCACACAAACAAAACTTCATAAAATGAAAAAACGTTTAGATCATTTCATTCTAAATCTTTCTCTGCCCAAAACACCTAACCTCATGAACCGTGGTGAGGAAACGTTGTCGAAGGGGCGAAGTTTGAAGAAGCGTCCACAGTCAACAAGCGGTTGGCTTTCAGCTAACCTAACGAAGCTGTGGGTGGGCGGCCCGTTCTGTCCGCTGACCACACTGGTTAACACGGTGATGCGGCTACTCATTTGTCCTCCTTTCAGGCAAGGAAAACCGCTTTACTCGGCTTGTAGAGACCGCGTCTCTGCAGGGACTTCTCTGGGACACAGTTTGCTTCTGCAGGCCTCAGAGAGAAAGTCAAGCCAGGCGTGTACCTTAATTCACGTTTTTATGAATGAATACTGGGTACACAAACAGTTATTCACTCATACTTAACTTGTGCATGTGATCGGTGATCGTATGACACTCTTGGATCCAGTTTGAAGAGTTTATGTCTTTTTGCCAGCAAAGAGACATCAGCGCGCTTTGTCCCCCCTATCCAGTCCTCTGGAAGGCCGTGTGGAAGAGGGCCGATGTAGCAACAGCTGTGCTTTTATTTCGGCATTGGCGTCACAGGAAGTCCGCAGTTATCCCGTTTCCTGGCTGTGCCGGAAGAAGGTTAATGCACTTTATTTTGAAAATTCCAGAAGAGTCCGTACCGGAGTTTTAATGTTGAAATCCATGGCTGTAGGTCCCAACAGCAATGAAGAACTTTTTCATCTGCAAGGAAAAAAGATATGGGTAGTAGAAACTAACACTGCACATTACTCTCATCACTCTTCTCTTAGTCAAGCATCAATGCAGTAGCATCATGCTGTGGGGATGCTTTTCTTTAGGAAAAAGAGGTAGATTGGGCTAAAGTAGGGCAATCATGTAGGAAAACCTGTTGGAGGGTGCAAAAGACTGAATCTTCCAGCAGGAGAGCAACCATGAACATACAACCAAAGCAACAATGAATGGTTTAAATCAACGCATATTCATGTGTTAGAATGGTCCAGTCAAAGTCCAGACGTAAATTCATATGGGAATTTTTGACAGACTTGAAAATTGCTGTTCTCAGATGGTTACCATTTAATCTGACAGAGCTAGAGCTATTTTGGCAGAAAAATTGGCAACACTTTCAGCCTCTACATGTGCAAAGGTGGTTCTATAAAGTATTAACCCAGAGAGTTGGCTGAATACAAATGCACACCACACTTTGCAGTTTTCCAGATCAGATGGAAAATCTTCAGCGCTCCTTGGCAAAGACTTTGGCAACACTCATAAAGTTGTGGTATACAAAAGTGCATGCAATTAATCGCCAAATAAGTTTTTGGCAAAACACTGCTAATCCAGTCACCCGTAGAGTTGTCAGGTCAAGGTTAGCAGAGATTACAGGAAACTGTCGGATTACAGGAAAGCCACCGGATTCTTCCCCGTTTTTCATCACCCATGGGAACACCGCCTCTTTCCAAAGAGTGAAATGGTGTCATCGTCTCTCTGAATCAATGGCCTTTTCATGCAGAAAACCTCAGTTTCCCTCTGGCTGTTTTGCCACCTCCCATGAGGCGAGACAGAGTCCGGGTGCTCAGCTCGGGGATGGGCGCAGATATCAACGAAGCGCAGCACACGGCTGGAACAGGGTGGCAATCAATACGGAGCTGGCAAAGGGCCGGAGCTCGGGATAAACAGTGGAGATTGCTCAGAGGGGCTTGTATTGATGTGTGATTAAAGCCAGAGAACACCCCACCTGACCGCTCGGAACTTGTGAGTGAGATCTCTGACGCCAGGGTAATTGGTCTCAAAAAATCAATAGATTTGGTGAGTGAGCCAGTCACACCTTCCCAGGCAGCTGGACAGCGCAGACGTTTTCACCTGAGGCTGAACTTGACATTTATGCTTGAATGTGCTCAGGGCCTTACCTGACCCAGCTTTATGCAGCAGGCAAAAGGATTACAGAGAGGAGAATAGCTGCCATTGTGAACACTGAGGTCACTTTCTCCTTAGTTATTTTTCTTGGAAATCTTTTGGAACAGTAACATTTTCACACAGAAATTTGGATGTTTTTTCTACCTCATATGGACAAAGAAAACCACAGTCTTCTAAAAGCCTTTAAAAGTGTGTTTAATGCCAAAAAAGATTTATTTTTTACATCATGTCTAACTTAATGAATGTCTATTCCTATGTCACATCTTTTAATAAAAAAAGAAATTTGTGACAGACAGCAACCAGCGACAAGTGTAATCAGGTTGAATACTTGATTTGCACAACCGTCTCCTGCTGTGTTCAACATGACAGACCTCTGCAGTACGAGCCTCTGTTTTTAAAAAGGTCACTGATGATGCAGGGACCCATCAGCATATATCCCACCAAATGACAACTGTGCCTGTGAGCCATCTCTCTCACAGCGCAGACCAATTAGAGATGTTCATGTATCAATCAAATATCAAATAGCATCTCATCACAATGTCTGTCTGTTTTTGATTTCCCTTTGCACCCTCCCAACACGATCCTCCTGAGAATCCCCTCGGCCCATGATTCTTTTGGCTTTTTTTCCACCCAAACATCCAATGAAAATTTAGGATTCTAGACACTTAACGGACTTGCACTGTGTGCTGCAGACACACGCATAGAGCACAGGTGACCAAACCAATTAACACCATAATGAGGTGGTCTCCAGTCACAGTTCGACTCTGTCCACAAGCGCAGCAGGATGCACGGCTCTCATCATTCTGGATATGACACCATCCTACTGGTGAGCTGATGCTGCATTACAACCTTAGTGGTTAAACTGATCTGAAGCAAAAAAAAAAAAAAAATTAATCTTAACATAGAAAGTCTAAATAAGGTTTTACATCTTAGCATCAAACCACAGAATCTCTTTCTCAAGATGTACCAACAAAGATCTTCACAGTCAGAAAGCTCCTTCTTCACTTTTTTGTGTAAAACTGTGATCCAATCAGTTATGTAAAAACAGAATGATTATAATCCCACATATTTTTCCTTCTACTGGACAGTTTATGGTATCCTTTGTTCAGTTTAAAATAGCATGGTAGCTGTCATCATCTTCTATCAAATACAATAACCACATGATAGTTCAGGCTCAACAGGAATTAAATTTCCTCTTAAGCCTCATTTCTTTGCCATTATTGACTTTGTTTCATGTCAAGATATTTTCATTTGAACACATAGCATTTGCACCCTAGGCTAGGGGTACACTACACAACTTTCACAAGCTTTACAGACTTTTGTATGAAAGCCTGGGGATCACACACTTACCAATTATCCTGGTTGAAACATCACAAACTACAGGATTTGTCAAACCAGCTAAAGCCAAATAAGCGCATCAAACTGATATATTTGTTTATATATCAGTTGTTTTTTGCCAGCTGCTAATAAAACTTTAAAGAAGAACACATTGAGGACGAAGATGTAAAAAAACATATCTGACATGTGGTGCTGATGTGTCCCACCCTTTCCTTTGGCTGTTGAGAACATGTGTTGGCAGTTGGGTGGGTCATTGGTTTCCACTACCTGATTGCCAGGTTACAGTTATAAAATTCTTGAGAAAGAGGCTAATACTTAGGAATGCAAGTGATGTAGCTTAACAAACAAAGCCCTCTCCTCTAAAGGGTTATTTGTCTTAAATTGTGTCTATCTAAATTCTATACCCACTTAGTCTTGCAGGCTCATAGGCAGGTGGTCATTGGGTGAGAGGCAGGGTCCACTCTGGACAGGTCAGACATGAAGGACAAACAACCACAAACTCTCACACCTAGAGGCAATTTTAGAGAGACCAATTAACATGTGGACTGTGGGCGGAAGCAGGAGTACCCGAAGAGATAGGGAGAACATTTAAACTTAATGCAGAAAAGCCTTGACCGGGATTTTAACCTAGGACTTTCTTGCTGCAAGCAAACAGTGCTAATAACTGCGCTATGGTGCTCCCCCTTTTCCTTCCATTCTCTCTAAATTCTGATTTTCTTGATAGGCGTTTATATTAACTTAATTTCTTTACAGTCCCTATCAGGTTTGCACTAGTTTGTTTCCATTACTTTGTCAAAATGTACTTGATTTTCCTTTTGCAGCCAAAAAGACAATGAAGCATGGTGGTGCGTAGTGCAGTACTTACTGTAGAGTGGAGAGCATTGGTTGGTTGTGGCATTTGAGTTCTTTTAGTTTAAATAACAGTGATGAAAGGGTGTTATGCAGTTTACAGCTTAGCAACCAAAAGCCATGCAGTAATTTACTTGTTATCACCTGCCAACACGCTGTGGACATAATGGGGTCCAGTGCATCCCATAGTCCACCCAAGACTTGTACACTGCAAGCACAACATTCATTAAGACTGTTTTTGCATGATTAAATCCTTCAACACCTTTTTACAAGTTGTTTTTTCTAATAGGATGTTTGTTGTGCTCTTAATATTCCCCCTAAAGAGCATTAAAGTTCTGTCTGGTGCTTTATGTCATATCAAGGTCTTTATCCTCTGTGAGGAGGATGTCGAGAGATCCAAGTTTAAAGTAGATGTTACAGTGCTTCTCATCTTGCCATGTATATTGGAATATCAAAAATAATGTTGTGGGACAAAGGAGAAAATGAAATGTGGCACGTACAGTCTCATCTCTGAAGTATTTGTCACTTTTCATATGCCTATTTTTATAGTTTGCGTGTATCCGGATATAGGGAGGAGAATACACATTGTTTAAATTCGCTAGAACAGGGTAACTTACTTTTGCAGTAATTTTACCATCGTCATTACTTTTTTTCTACATTTAGGTGGCGCCTAATCATATGGAGTTGAATTTTCAATATATATTCTAACAGTGCCCCAAATAGGTCAACTAATAATTACACAAATAAATCAAAAAGTAGGCCAGGCTGTTGTCAGTTGAAGCCACCTCAAGCATTTGACATACCGAGGTGAGTGAATCTTCATTAGAGTAGACTGCATAATGAGATTATTAAATGTTACTATCAGGAGATTGCAACAAAATCTAAGTAGGCTTATCTTTCGGATTAATTCCCTGGCAGAGATGTACGGTATATCAATGGATTTTTTTGACATGTCCAAAAAACACTGTGGCAGCCTTGTTTAACTGGTGATAAATCTATATATTCTAGAGAAAAAGGTGTGTAGTAAGGCGATGCTGGAACAAATTTACCTAAAGGCAGCTTTCTAAGCCTCTGAAACACAAGACAGGTAGAAAATAGCTTGACAGAGGGAAAAGTCCTTAAAAACATCAAATATTTCCATCCAGCTAGGGCTCATGGCTGATGGGGTAATATATATTCCATTGAGCCTAATTAGCATTTCGTGAACATTCTGGACACCCTGCTGAGTACAATAAACAATGTATCAATTCTTTTTATTCTGTCAATTCATGTAATGTCTCTGAATAAAAAGAAAAACTGCAGTTCAGCTGGTTTACCTTGTGAGTCTTTAATCTAGCAGCAATTTTCTACATATCAGACAGTTATGGACAAACAGAATAAGCTGCGCTGTGAGGAGTATGAATAATCTCTCAAGCACAAGGCAAATCACAGAAGTGTGTAATGGAGTTAGCAGCAGTGTGCCTTGAGAATTTATTCAGATATCAAATAAAGATTAAGAAAACACAATATTGATCAAGCTTTAGTTAAATTAGAATTTTTATTGAGTTTGGCAGTTTAATAAACCAAACAGATCTCTAGATGCTAACAAATTGATAAATGCAACAGAATCCAGATATAATTGGTATCAATGGAATTTATCAGCTGTAGAGGGAGTGACAGCATTGCTGTCTTGGTATTGGGTGTTTTACTGCTGGCAGAAACACACAGAGGCAGCGTGATGAGGAGAGAAGATATTACACTCGAAGTTTTCGCTCTTGAAGAAACTTTTGAATCTCTCGCTTGTGATCAAAGAGACAGTATGACTCAGCCTGAGCTTTAGTTTATCCATCTGGTCTCTCCTCAGAGTTAAAACACAAATTCGCCTGGAATAATAATAGCACCTCGACGAGGCTCCGCGCAGCGCATTGCAGCATCGGGGCAGGCAGTTTGATTCATGGCTCTGACAAAAATCCTCTTGTTTATGATCACACAACATCTGTTGATGCTGAATAAGTTCTTGTAATCAGCCCTCCACTGCCATTTGATCATTTTATCAGTCCCAACATGGTGTGACTGTGACTATGTGCGTGTTTTCAGGCAAGCTGCCTAATTGGAGATGCTATATACACTGCTCTGTAAATAAAAGGTATGTTTTTTTGTTTCCATACATGAGCAAGGCCACGACCAGAGAACAAGCACTAGAGAAGAGATGCTTTCTCTTTTTAAGTCTAATTAAAACCAAGAAGATGTTAAAAGTTACTTGTTCTAATCATTATATATTTTTTTAATATGAACGTGTTAAAAGTTACAGAACAGAGCTGAACATATGATGTTAAATCTTGCAGACTTTGGCTTGCTTGATCCCTGTGAAGTCTCGCAACATGAAGATAGGCCTTAGTTCTTCCTGTGTGTTTGTGTTTTTGTGTTCTTTCAGTAATGTGTCTCACTCTAAATCTTCTGCTCCCAGTGGAATCTGAAAGCAGACTGCCAAGCAAGGCTGAAGGGCCAAATACAAGAGACCTTGATCCAGAAAAGCTTAGCCATCAGCCTGCTTGAGGGCTGTCACAGGCCTCCGACTGTGTATGCGCTGAACTGATTATCTGTGTGGGTTTTATTCTTATTCGGGCAGATGTTGGGGTTAAATGATCACCAATTGGTGCTTTGGAGAGTTCTGCCCAGCAATGACTTTAGGCCTGAGTTAGTGTTACTTCAATCTCACTGGATAAATAAAAAGACTAAATAACACGCTGAGACATTTATCTGTGGGCATAATGAAAAAAATATGTCATGTGTGCATTGATTAGCAACATCATTTTGGCCAATGTGCAAACCAGGAAATTAAGCTTTTGAAATCTCTGGAGCTCGGCAGTGCAAAATGGAAAAAAGACAGATTTTTGAAAAATCAAGTCTTTCCATTTAAAAACCATGCACAGGAGCTGGCAAACTATGCCCTTGTGCTTGTAAGCAGTGCATATACATTTTCTAATTGAATTTCTAAGGAGTGCCTTCACACTGAATGAACATAACATTTAGAAAAAGCTCCTAGAATGCATGGTCTTAGCAGAGTCTTCAGGGCTGTATTAAGAACTCAATAGGCTTTTCATGATAAGTTGCTGTTTTTTATTACTTTGGTGGCCTGGGGGTTTAGATGGACAGACACCGACCCAAACACTTAAAGAAATCATAGTTTTTTTATGGCTAAGTTTGTTTTCCTTTCTCAACTGCCTGTTTACCCTGTCAGAGTTGACAGGACATTACAAAAACCAAAGGGGAATCTATGATGGTATATACATCTGTCATGGTATTTACACACAAAAAAAATGGATAGTATGCTCTTTTTGCCTTTTTGAAAACAGAAAACTTTTAACAATTATTTCATGACTGCTCCTAAAATAATATTCTGATAATTACAGTTATAATAATATTGTCTGACATTTGTTTGATATTTGGATTTTACATAGATAAACAGTGTGACATAACATAGCTACAGGGGTTGGACAATGAAACTGAAACACCTGGTTTTAGACCACAATAATTTATTAGTATGGTGTAGGGCCTCATTTTGCAGCCAATACAGCGTCAATTCGTCTTGGGAATGACATATACAAGTCCTGCAGAGTGGTCAGAGGGATTTTAAGCCATTCTTCTTGCAGGATAGTGGCCAGATCACTACGTGATACTGGTGGAGAAAAACGTTTCCTGACTCGCTCCTCCAAAACACCCCAAAGTGGCTCAATAATATTTAGATCTGGTGACTGTGCAGGCCATGGGAGATGTTCAACTTCACTTCCATGTTCATCAAAACCAATCTTTCACCAGTCTTGCTGTGTGTATTGTGCATTGTCATCCTGATACATCCAGGATACAATGTTTGAACCATTGGATGCACATGGTCCTCAAGAATGGTTCGGTAGTCCTTGGCAGTGACGCGCCCATCTAGAGCAAGTATTTGGCCAAGGGAATGCCATGATATGCCTGCCCAAACCATCACTGATCCACCCCCATGCTTCACTCTGGGCATGCAACAGTCTGGGTGGTACGCTTCTTTGGGGCTTCTCCACACCGTAACTCTCCCAGATGTGGGGAAAACAATAAAGGGGACTCATCAGAGAACAATACATGTTTCACATTGTCCACAGCCCAAGATTTGTGCTCCTTGCACCATTGAAACTGCCGTTTGGCATTGGCATGAGTGACCAAAGGTTTGGCTATAGCAGCCCGGCCTTGTATATTGACCCTGTGGAGCTCCCGACGGACAGTTCTGGTGGAAACAGGAGAGTTGAGGTGCACATTTAATTCTGCCGTGATTTGGGCAGCCATGGTTTTATGTTTTTTGGATACCATCCGGGTTAGCACCCAAACATCCCTTTCAGACAGCTTACTCTTGCGTCCACAGTTAATCCTGTTGGATGTGGTTTGTCCTTCTTGGTGGTATGCTGACATTACTCTGGATACCGTGGCTCTTGATACATCACAAAAACTTGCTGTCCTGGTCACAGATGAGCCAGCAAGACGCGCACTAACAATTTGTCCTTTTTTGAACTCTGGTATGTCACCCATAATGTTGTGTGCATTTCAATATTTTTAGCAAAACTGTGCTCTTACCCTGTTAATTGATCCTTCACACTCTGCTCTTACTGGTGCAATGTGCAATCAATGAAGACTGCCTACCAGGCTGGTCCAATTTAGCCATGAAACCTCCCAGACTACAATGACAGGTGTTTCAGTTTCATTGTCCAACCCCTGTATGTGTTAACTTGAGTCAATAACAATGACATACAAATCTGCTTTTTCAGCTAAAGATATTTAGCCCCTCTCTTCACCCGAGTGTCCAAGACATACAGCCAAAGGTCTGAAGACATGACAACAAAATCGATCATCGACCTCCTGCCTAGGGTGTCCTGGTGCCAAGTGCACTGATGAACACCCTTATACTGTAACATGGTGTTTATTATGGACAATCCGTGACTAGCACAGAAGTCCAATAATGAAACACCACTCAGATTCAGACTGGGGAGGCTATTCCTCACAGTCACGCCTCTCCAGGTGTCACTGTCATTTCCCGCATGGGCGTTGAAGTCCCCCAGCAGAATAACGGAGTCCCTGAGAGGGGCACTATGCAGCACCGCCGACAGGGACGCCAAGATGGCCAGGTACTCTGCACGACTTCTTGGCCCGTAGGCTGAAAAGACAGTCAGAGACCTGTCCCTAACCTGATGTCGCAGGGATGCAACCCTCTCATCCACCGGGATAAACCCCAACACTACACAGCTGAGCTGGGGGGCAACAAGCCTGCTGGGGTGGGTGTGCTCTCTTTGCACCGGTCCCTCATGGTTCCGCCTGCAGGTGGTGGGCAACTGGGTTCTCCGTGTCTATTGTCGATGTTGCGGCCCGTAGCTGTGGCCGTAAGGTCTGCGGTACCTGTCGCGGCGGCAATCTGCGAACCTGGTGGTGGACACCGGCAGTAAAGGATGCTGTCAAGCTGAAGGAGGTGTCCTTTCGGCAGTGGCTGGCTTGTAGGACTCCTGAGGCGGCTGACGGGTACCATGAGGCCAAGCGTGCCATGGCCCGGGCTGTGTCAGTGGCAAAAACCACTGCATTGGAGGAGTTTGGTGAGGCCATGGAGAAGGTCTAAAAACGAAGCTCTCGATTTACAGGTCGGTCTTCGTTCCTACCTTCACCTATGGCCATGAACTTTGGGTCATGACTGAAAGAACGAGATCCCTTGATACAAACTGCTGAAATAAGCCTCCTTCCTAGGGTGGCTGGGCCCTCCCTTAGAGATAGGGTGAGAAGCTCGGCCATCCGGGAGGGCTCAGAGTAGAGCCGTTGCTCCTCCATATCTAGAAGAGCCAGTTGAGGCGGCTTGGACATCTACACCGGATGCCTCCTGGATGCCTTCCTCGGGAGGTGTTCCAAGCATGTCCCACGGGGAGGATGCCCAGAGGATGGCCCAGGACACGCTGGAGGGACTATGTCTCTCAGCTGGCCTGGGAACACCTTGGGCTCCCCCCGGAGGAGCTGGAGGAGGTGTCTGGGGAGAGGGAAGTCTGGGTGTCTGCCACTGCGACCCCGGTTCCGGATGAAGAGGAAGAGTACGAGTACGAGTAATGGTGATGCTGTGTTTTCTGATTCTTAGGCCTGTACTATCAACACTATTTCTGCTAATTATTTACTTGAGTATTGAGACATAGTCTTAGCTGTAGCCCAGTTGTATGACTTTTATATTCATCTGCTTCTTTGAAATGTGTACTGAGCACTGTTGTCGCAATAAACTACATTCAACTTTAGGCAGATATTCGTAGAGATGTTTTCTACTCATAACCCCATTTTAGATTGAGAAAAAAAGTGGCATAACTACTCCCCTGGGCCCAGAACTTCTAATAGTTGAGAGACCATAACACCACCACAGTTCACACACAGCCACAGCTGTGGACTCATGAAGGTACTCCCCCACCCACACCTCTGACATTCTATACTGACCTGTACCCTGCCACGACGTCATCAGTCCACTTTGCCCCTCTGAGCTATCTTAATGCTTCACACAGTGGAACACAGTATGCACATTAGGTTAGCACACTGTTTCCTGCTCTAATCAAACTGGCCAGCTGCTGAGACCTAGCCCCCAAACCCACCCAGGTCACTCATATTCCACTCTTCTTTCTTAACCTCGCCAGCCAGGTTTCGTTCAACAATATGCTGCAAATTATCCAGCCTCTCCGCATCCTCCGGTGGCAGGCAAATAGCAGGTCTGCCCAGATCCATGCATTAAGTTCCAAGACTCCATGGCTGTTAAATGTAAGTAACCCTACTCATGGTGTACAGATCATGGCAGGCTTAGAGCGTGGACCCACATTTCAGTCTCCCCAGTCTGCAGCCATGAGCAATCAGGCTGTTTCCAGATAGAGACAGTAAACTGATCCACCAGTTCTTAAGAGGGCTGATTGATGAGGATGTATATATACAAGAATAAGACCAATGAAGCCCCTATCGCTGTGTTTTAGAGAGCTGCAGGCTGAGCTATGAAATATCTCAAAGAACACAAAGAAGTTTCAGCCCCAAAGCAAAATAAAGAAGACATTTGCTCAGGTGCATGTGGCATCAGACAACTCAAACTCAAGATCAGAGGGGAGAAAACTCACTTCAGAACTTATTGAACTGACCGAAATTGTCAGAAAATTAGCTCTGAGCCAAGAGTCGCAAACTGTACATTTCAAAGTCGTCTAAAGTCCCCCAGTACTTTCCCAAGTAGAACCCATCAGCAGCACAGATAACGAAACAGAGTTCCACCGTGATATGTCTTCGCTGTGGAAAACAAAGGCACACTGCCAGATTTTGCCTGACTTAAGCTCGACTAGGACTCACCAATCTCAGCGATCTGCAGAGCAGTGCAGCGTGCCTCCATCTCAGTCTTTAAACACCAAAAGCTCATGGACGCAGGGGAAACCATGGGCAAGTAACAAGCCCCAACATGACAATAACTGACAGAGAAAGCTGCCAGCTGAACATTCCAAGCAGCCCTTCCAGTGTCAAAAAGACAGGAGGTATGGCAAAATGTCCTGCAGGGAACAGAGAACAGGGTCCAAGCCCCTGTCACTGCACTATGTTGTAAAACGTTGCCAACGACAAGCTTAAGCCTTCAAAGCAGAAGGCCCTCTGTAGTGTCTGGCAGATCGAGGGCTCCAGACCCATCAGGGGCTGCCAACTGCCTTAAGCGGCCACACCGTGAGCTGAAGATGGCCCGCAGATGGATGCCACACCTTCCTGTTATTCTAGGACAACAGGTCCTGTCTCACTGGAAGCCACCACTGCTCCCCGTCAAACAGGCGGAAGAGCAATGGAAACCAGACTCTCATGGGCCACTTCAGTGCCACCAAAGGCAACCTGTGAGAACCCTCTGAGTCGATGAGTTCACCCAGTGAGGAGTGTGCAGGATCAGTGGAAACGGTGGAAAAGCATACAGCAGCCTCAGGCGGGACAGGCAGGGCTCCACAGAGTTCCTCCTGCCTGGTAGGTGCATTGCCCTCAAAGATGTGAGCTGAGGGTACACCCAAGTCCACAGCCTCTGGAACTCCCTCAGGGACTGTAGTGACTGGGAACCACCAAGACGGCTGACGTGGAACACTGCCGACGTACTGTCCGTCCGCACAAGCCCATGGTTACCCCTGAGAAACGGCAAGAAGTGCCTCAGTGACAAGTAAATGGTCTGCAGCATAGGACATTTATGTGTAGCTGCATTTGTTGCAGGGCCCCAAAGCCCCTGGATGGACCAGCACTGCCACACTGCTCCACATCCTGGGGCGACGTGTCACCACCTCCCTGCGTGCAGGAACCGCACCAAGGGGCACCTCGTGTCACAAGTACACGGTGTCTCTCCAGCGACGGAGAAGAGTCGTGCACCTGGGTGTGATCCGCATCTTGACCCACCTGTGTAACAGGGGGTCCATGTGGTAGGCATTGAACCAGCTTTGCAGGGGCCCATTGTTTGCCATTATTGACTAACCAAAGAAACATATCACAATGACAGCTAAAAATACACACGGTAAATCACGTGACCACCGATCTCTGTCTCTGTATCTTTGGTTGGGTGTATGCGGTAGGATGCCGTAGATGTCAAAAGGCATTCCCATGAGCATTCCCATATTTTGTTGAATAGACAGAAAATTCATCATATCCTTCTGCCTAAACATAGTGAAAATATGACTGAAAAGTGAAAGGTGAAAAGATCTGCATAAAGACAATGCTGATGTCTAATGAGTGCAGAAAAGGGGCCCTTGGGATTCAGAAATTGGCAAGACCCTTTTC
>JAHHUM010001083.1:0-62775 GCA_036173005.1 Crenichthys baileyi | reverse complement strand
CTGTTGGTTCAGTGAAGAACTGTGTTTAAAATTTCAGTTTTTTCTATCTAGCAGCACATTTCAAAAGAAAAAGAGAAAATAAGCCTTTCAGCGCAGAATTTCTTTTAGCCACCACAGCTCTGCTCCTCTCCCCGTCCATTATGTGGCTATGAATGGCTGCATGCCTTCCCTCCTGTCTATCCAAGTCATCCAGTGAATGCCAACCTAGCAGCCGACTGAGCCAGCCTGCCTGCTTGCCCACCGTGGGTGGAAATCTGCTCCTGGCAAGCACAAGGGGAGCAGAGCTCCCTGCCGAGTCCTCACAATGCCTATGTAGCTTCCGCAGGCAGCGTGAGTCGTTGACAGGAACACACACTGTAAAGTCACATTCACATGCTGCATCGACACTTGTATAGACACAAAAACATGTCAACAAGCACACATCAACCCACTTAGGAAATATTTAGACCACAATTGTGCCGAGGCCTTTTAGGGAGATGGTGAAATCAGGCTCATCGTTCTCTCATTCGCCATCTGTGTGGAGTGTTTCTTGGCAAATCGAAGTCCAGACAATCACAGTTGTCAGTGGGTGAAAATGATCTCGCATTGCCAAGTGGCTGAGCCAGGGTAGAAAAACCAGGAGTCAGGGGTTGGACCTGAAACGCTTCAATTAGGCTTGTACTCAGTCTAACCCACAAGAGAAACCCAAAAAAAGGGGCAGTGTGTGTAGCCGTTTCAAAAAAGAAGAAAAATTTGGTTGTTTTTCGTTTCATTTTCATATAAAAAAAAGACCCAATTCCTTCTAAGAATCACAACATACAGACGTCCTCTTTTCTTGTGAAACGAAGTTAATACTCTAAAACCCATTTAGGGAATTACAGCACAAGATGTCTCCACCAGTCTTAAAATTTTGGCAAGGAATGTTTGCCCTTTCTCTTTGAAAAAAAACCCAAGCTCAGTTTGGGATGGAAAGCACGAATCAACATTGTCACCCCAAACTGATTCTCAATTGCATTGGTCTAGATTTTGTTTTGGGCCATTCTACCATGATGGGCTTTGTTTAACCAGCCATTGTATTTTAGCTAAATGTTTGGGGTTCATTTCCTGCTAGAGGTGACCCAAGCCCTTTGGAGCTTTAAGGTTTTCTTCCAGTATTCCCTTGTTTAGCTCCATCTTTTTCCCAAAACTTGCCCACCCCCTTTGCTGTGTAAAGAAAAGCATCCCCACGCATGATGCTCCCCTTCACTGTTTTTCACTGGGGGGATGGTGTGTTCGGGGGTGAGTGAGGTTAGTTTTCCCCCAACAGTTTTTTTGCATGTTGGCCAGAAGTTTGGTTCATGTGACCAGAAAAACCTTTTCCCACATTTTGCCCCCTTTCATTCCCTTTGGCAAACAAAAGCAGGATTCCTTTTTCACTCTTCCATAAGGACCAGATTTGTTGAGAAAACCCATGGACTCTTCGCAAAGTTTCTCCCCCCTGAGGAGAGTCTCCCGCTACGCCAGAATACCGGGGTAATGGACTGTCTGTGATTAATGCGCATTTAATGAGATTAATTGCACAAAGAAACTGATTTTTCAATTGGGTCTTTTTTTTAAAGAAATTGATTAATTTGGATTTTATTTAATGGTAAAGAAAAAGGGGGCAAATTTACAATGTTTTGCACCCCTTTCTTATTTTTTTTTGACTTCCAACTTACATTATTTGTTTAATAAGACAAAAATTTCCCCAAATGACATACAATGTATTTTCTGTTTTTACTGTGACAAAATAAGGAAATGTTTAAGAGGTATCATACTTTAGAAAGACAATGTAGGCATTGACTCAGATTAGGCTATGCATTGATATTTATTTAGTCAAACATGCAATTTTTCGAGAGCTGGACATATATTCAAGGAGCCAAATCTCACCTCATGTCTCCCATGTCCTCATAAAGCGATAACATTGAGGCAAATAAAGGTCATAAAGTTGAAGCAGACATTTTTTAAGATTAAAAACAGCAATGAAATGCAACACATTAAGCCAAGTGATGCTTTACAGTGAGCAGTGGGTGGCCGATTTATGGACAGAACCCTGAGCAATGGGTTCGAAAAACAACAAGGATCCCCCTTGTCACTTAAGTTTGGATGTTTTGGGTCGCATGAATCACCCCTTAGTGCCAAACAACATTTCCATAAGAGAACAATTAATTTCTTCTCTCGGTCCCTTGGCATAGGCATGCCAGCAGAGTGTTACAGATAAAGCGCCCCACATGGTGTGGTTATGCAAACTGTATTTCCCAAAACTTTTTTTTATTTTTGCAAAAAAATCAGCCTTTGTTTAAAAAGGGACTGTGTTAGAGGAGAAAAAAGATGTTAGACGTTCTCTGTGTAAAACACCCCAAAAGCCCTCCAAAGCAAACGTGTAGCCAGGATTCAAGCCCCTTTTAGTGGGGGCGGGATGGAGAGGAGAAGAAGAAAGCGGGAACACATTTGGTGCTGGCTGCTCCTGGGATGAAATGGAGGGCGGGGCCCCCTTGGTAGCGGGGCAAAAGGGGGACCTGGGACAAGCTCAGTAGGCGTGGGGGGCGGGAAGGAAGAGACAGGAGTTTTGGGGGGGGCCCCGGGAGGGAAGGGGAGGCTACCAAAACATTAAAGTGGCTCATTGTGTGGGGGAGCTGGAAGATTAGCAAATCCACGTGTGCATGTAGATTGGGCAGAGTGATTATTGATACCTAAAGCTGCATTCTTGACAGTAATGGATGAGATGGTTGGAAAATGACCTGCAAGTTCGCCCCTCTGTTTTAGAGCTTCAGCAGACGTCACTTAAACAACTACAGGTGCTGAGTGGATTCATCTCACTCATGGCAAAAAAAAAAGATTAAGGGATGTGTGACCCACTAAAAACAGCTGACCAGAACACAAGGGGACAATATGCAAAAGAGTTCCCCCGCGCAATTTCTGTCCAAATTACGCAGCCCATGAAAATATGGCATATAAGAGAAAAAGGGCTTCTTTATTGTACTGGGCAAAAAAATCAGACGTCAATAAAATGATGACCCACTTAACTTTTTCTAAAACCTTCTGTATTGTTCACAAGATTTAAGTGACAAACCAGAAAACTTAAATTAGTTTCAATTGGGGAAAAGGTGGGGCAGTTTGTAGCACTGTTTTTCTTTCAGCAAAACGGGGTTTTGGTTTGACTCCCCGCCCGGGGTTTTCACCCCGAGGTTTGCATGTTCCCCCATGCATGCGGGTAAACCCCCGGGCCCTTCCTCCCACAGTCCCAAAAACCGATGTTAGGTTTAAATTGGTCTCTCTAAACCCCAGGGGTAAGGGTGTGTCTCGTGTTTGGGGTGCGAGTGCTTGAATAGGCACCAGCCCCCCGGACCCGTAGGGAAAAAAGGGGAAAAGAAAATAGGGAGGAGGGAAATTTTAACTTGTTTTATTTTCCTTCCTTGCACAGCATCCAGATCATGAAACTGCTAAGGTGCATAAAGCAAAGTGGGCCTGGGAAACTGGATAGCAAGCACACACACACACACACGCATTCAGAAATAAATGTGCTGCTGGTGCATGTCTGCTGCACCAGTTGGCAGAGCGGAGACTGACTGAAGTGACCTGAGGGTACTTGGACACCGAGCTTGGTGCTCTAATTCAGTGTTTTCCCTGACAGGGAGCAGCAGCTCGGGGGATGGAGGAGGAGCAGGAAGAGGCTGACAGGGAAAAGCAGGCATAGCTTTCAAGAGGACTGATGTGTGAATTCAGACAAATGGTTTAGATATTTGGGACACGAGAAAGCTCCTATCTATCATGTCTCCGCAGCCTCGAAATACTTTTTACCTCAAGGTTAAACTAATTACCTTGGAGCAATGACTGAAGTTTATACAACAGTGAGCTGCTTTTATTAGGACACCACATATTCATGCCTACAGTATGAAGCTTATTAAAAATAGAAAGCATGTTTTCAAATGGTGTGATTGAATAAACATGTCTTTTTGTCAAACTTGTAAGTGCAAAGATGTTTTTGGTTGTAAAGTGTGAAAAAGGAGTTAGGGTACTTTTACAAGGCACTATAGCTGTAAGGTTGAGTCCCCCATCTTTATCACTCTCCAAATCAGCTCACTCTGATTGCTCTGTGTTAAAAGTAAAATACTGACAACCTGTACATGCTTCACATAACCCCATTTTGATAACAAATCTCCCTAATAATGGTTTTAATGTGACAATGAAAACCAACCATAAATTAAAACAAAAAAATATTCAAAGGTTAACATACACATTTTGTTTCTAAATTATACCGTGTGGTTATTTTTATGATTTCGATTTTTTACCAAAGTTGTGCTGCCATTTTAGGTTATGGATTCCAGACATTATTTAAAAACCAGAACAATTGTAATTCAATTAAAAGCATTATAGCAGATAACCCTCTTACATAGTGCTTTCTTTGTTGCCCCAAACCAAAAGGCAACATCTTGTTACATACTGTTAGTACCATGTTGCCTCTCCATCTGCGCTTGTTTCCCAGATCCCCTGGCAGGAAACACTGTATGTACAGAAAGGCGTCATAAATAACTGATCATGTCTTCCAGGCAGTACCAACCCCCATCCCTCCACACAGCCTGACCCATGACCAGTAGCTTCAAACATATTGCAGGAAGCATTGCTTTTGAGAACAGCATGTCATCTAAAAGAACATGTTATGCCAAAATGGCCCATTTCTCAATGCAAAGGTCAAGAGTCACAATGTAACATACTTGAGGAGGATGTTAAAAAAAGATAGGCACACAAAGAGGTGTCACTTCCTTTTTAAACTAAAGCACGGTCCTTTTGACAGGCACTGAAATGTTTTGTTTTGTTTGATTTTTGACAATGAGAGATTAATCAGGACACATTTGATTTCATCAGTTTAGTTGCACCATTCAATTTTTAACCTTTGCAAATTAGGTTTTTAGTCAAATTATCCAATAAAAAACTGTACAAACTAGCAGCAATTTTACTTTTTTCCATTTTTAGTGACTACTGTAGTCTCAAGGTTATTCAGTCCCTTCATGACAATCATCTTTAGTACATAGCAGAGGAGCTGCTGGATGTTATTAGCTGCTGAAAAGGTCATACATAGCCAGACAGCAGTTTCTGGCAGTGTAGCCCAATCCTTAAGGGCAAACGGCTCCAATCCGCTAATATTCTTGGTTTTTTGTGTTGCAACCGCCTTGTTCCCAATTCCTACCAGATATTTTGAAAAAACGTCAAGTCAGGTGACTGTGATTGCCACTCTAGTATCTCTTGGGACATCTATAGCGCTATCTGAAGGTCCAATGAATCCCAAGCTTCAATTTCCTCAGAGGGCATGGAATTTTTCTCCCAGGATGTCCTAATACGTGATTGAATCCAACTTTTCCTCCACATCCTGCAGGTTTCCAGTAACAGAGGAAGCAAAGCAGCCCAAGAGCATCACTGAGCCACTGCCATGCTTCACTGTAGGCATAAGGTTCTTTTCACTGTATGATTCTGTCTTCCTCCACCTCTTTCTTTATTCCCCTTGCCTCTTCAGGGATATGGTGGCCCCTACTAAAAACTTTCTCTTTCTGCCACCTCCAGGTGAGGTTGCCACTGTTTGCTTAACTTTAAATTAGAGAACTGTGCTTCCAACTGTATCTCAAAGAACATCCAGGATCTTTGCTTTCATTTTGCATCCTCTTCCTCGTTTGTCCAATACAATGATCTCTTCACTGAACATTTTGGAAAATTCCCTTGACTGCCATATTTCCTGTAAACATGTAATGAAACGTTGCCATCAGCAGTCCAGGTGTTTGAGGTGTTCTATTTCTACCTGATGCCTTTGAGTGCTCGCATCAGGTGGGCCTTTAGGGGGTTTCATAATTTTGAGTCTGCAGAAGTAACTGAAAAAGCTCCGTGTTTACTTGGGATAATATCGTGCTATAAGTAGTTTAACCATTTGAACTCTTCCTAAAAAACCTGAATATATGCAAATAAAGAAAGAAAACAACAGACAACCAAACCTGAAAGCTCTGCCAGCTCAGTAAAGAACAAGAAAATCTCGTAAAAGACTACCCTCCAAATAAGGCCAAAATGCCTCTGAAGAGCAGCTCTTTGGAGTGCAGGTGTCCTAAATGTCCCTGCATGAACCAGAGAGAATAATGCAGGGTGGAAAGGCTTTGGAAAGCGTTCCTCTGCTGCTAGTAAATGTGAACACTGGGCCAGGAAATACAGAAACAGAGACATACAGACAGACAGACAGAAAGAAAGAAAAAAACTCTGTCTCACCACAGGATTTGTCGGTGTAATGTAATGTTAAAATGACCCTGAAAAAAAATTGTAACCATTTGTAAATAAAGAACTTTTGTATGATGGGTCTTAAAAGTTCACAATTCAGCTTTTCAAATACATCAAACCCGCATTTTTTCAGGGTTTTACTATGAGATTATTTTCCATGTTTGTGTTCTTAGAAGCAAAATCTACTTTTCCGATGAGAAGTCTAGATATACAGTGACTTGTAAAAGTATTACTACCCTTTGAACTTGTTTGTGTTAGGCTACAAGCCCAAACTTCATTGTATTTTATTGGGATTTTGCTTGATAGACCCACATTAAGTAGTGTAGAATGGTGAAGAGGAAATAAAAGTACCATCCAACATTTATTAAGAAAAAAAAATCTGAAAAGTGTTGAAGGCATCTGCATTCAGCCCACCCATGTCAGTACGTCAGTCGCCCTGACGTCTGTGACCATGAAATCCTTTGAGCGACTGGTTTTG
Source organism: Crenichthys baileyi (assembly GCA_036173005.1). Taxonomy (NCBI): domain Eukaryota; kingdom Metazoa; phylum Chordata; class Actinopteri; order Cyprinodontiformes; family Goodeidae; genus Crenichthys; species Crenichthys baileyi. The sequence continues at coordinate 56,045 of JAHHUM010001083.1, read as the reverse complement.
AGGGACTACACTTCATCCTGCACCACCTCAACCACCCAGAGACGTATGCCAGGATGCTGTTTGTGGACTTCAGCTCAGCCTTCAACACCATCAGTGCAGACATCCTCCACCAGAAGCTCACACGGCTCAAAGTGCCAGCTTCCACTTGTCAGTGGATCACCAGCTTCCTGACTGACCGGCAGCAGCAAATGAAGCTGGGGAGCATCTTACCGCACAAGAACCATCAGAAACCTTGAGGGGCATGTTCTCTTTGTACACGAATGACTGGACCTCAGCAGACCAGTCAGTGAAACACCAACGTTATTGGTCTGATCCAGGAAAGTGATGAGTCTGCATATAGACAGGAAGTGGATTGGCTGGTCCACTGGTACGCTCAGAACCACCTGGAGTTTAACCCTCTCAAGACTGTGGAGATGACAGTGGACTTCCGGAGAACTCACCCCACACTTCCACTGTGTCTACTCTGGATCACTTCCGGTTCTTAGGAACCACCCTTTGTCAGGACCTAAGATGGCCATCACGCATAGGCGCTGTTCCGAAGAAGGCCCAGCTGAGACTGTAGTTCGCGCAGCAATTATGAAGTACAACTTTCCACAGGAGCTGCTTGTCATCTTCTACACATGAATATGCTCTGATCTACCACTTCGCTGTGCCTTCGCTGCAAGTTTAGTCGTGCTGGAAGGTGAAGCTCTACTCCCGTCACAAGACTTTTGAAGCCTCTCAAACAGGTGTTCTCAACTTCACTTCACTTCACTTCCTCCTTCTTTGCTGCGTTCCATTTCTACTCAGAAGTCGGAATTTCCGACCTCCAAGTAAGAAATTTCAACTGCAACTAACGCGAAAGTCAGAATTACAAGTCAGAGCAACATGACCGTACTCGACTTCCACATTCAAGATGGTTGCTACTCGCATTATTAGTAGTAACACACTCTTTTTAGCAGTTCTTTATTATTTATTTAACATTCAGTCAGCTGTACATGTATTACTTTTCAGTGTTTATAAGACGGGGTGTTTCAATGCTGTTTATATGCACAAAAGCGTAGAACAGTGTTATTCTCATTGTTATTGTAAGACTGCTGTTACAGTTGCTAGCAATACGAATACAAACAAGCAGGAAACTGGAAAGCTACAACTCGGAGATGACGTAAACTCTGACATCCCAGTTTCGACGAGGTTAATGGAACGCAGAACTAGAGCTACTGTCATGCAAATTTTAGACACAACTGAATCAAATCACTGAATTCCCTCATAAGCATCTGATTCAGCTCTGCAGAGGCCTGCTAACCCACTATTCGTTTAATTCAGGTGTGTTGGAGAGGGAATGCACCTAAAAGTTGCAGGATAGTAGTTCTCGAGGATGGGGCTCCAACAGGTTTTCTACTAGGTACCTTTATTTAGCTCAATTCATCTTCTCATCGACTCTAACCAGCTCCACATCCCTGCTGAACAAAACATCCCCACAGCATGATGCTGCCTCCAGTCATTGTTGTGAGGGTGTTCAGGATAAAAATGTGACAAATTTCAATCCAATTTATACTTGAACCAACCTTCTATGCGACATTTCTCACCACTAATATAACAACCTGTACTTATTTTGCTTTTGTTAACATTCTCCATTAATTTCTAGTATGGCCACAATTTTCTGATTGAAGCTATCAGAATATATCACCATCTGTATTTCAGTCAGAAATGTTTTGAGAGCAAGTCATGCCACACGAGTATCAAGTAGACTTGCCCTTGAAGGTGCAGTGAAGCTCTTTGTGTTAGTTCTCGACAATTTGTTGCTTCTGTTTTTGAAGCGTTTAAAAAGGGTTCCAGCTGCAACTTTGTAATGTCTAGCATTCTGAAGCTGTTTCCAGGCGTGGCTACAAAGCAATATCCTTTTAAAAATTTGTATTTTATTTGCATATGTGGAAAAGGTCAACACTCCATCTCCTGACCTGTCCTCCAGCACTTCCTAGTTGTACTGAAACATTACCTGCTTTCGGGTGAAATGTCTAGCATGTACGACGGAGTATTAGGGCAAGGCTAAGATAATTTTTTTTTTTTTTTTAATTACAACAATAAAGTTGTAAAATTGTGAAAATAAAGTAATGACGGCTCCTTTTCCATAAATCAAGCAATTTCTTCCAAGTCCGTGTGGTTATTTCTTTGAAACAGACACAGTCATTTCAAAATCCTGAATATGGTAATAATTTGATGCTGATGTGCTAAAAGATTGAGAATGTCCTTTGTGAAAACGATACTAAAGTATAACCTCAAAAGATGCTCAACATTCCTCATTTTAACGCATGGAAAACTGTGCTTTTTGTAAGAGTTCTCCTAAAAATTCCAACTATTCTCGTAGTTAAAAGAAAAATCTCTTAACCTGACCCTAATACGCCGTCGTAAGGCATGTTTTATTTCTAGTAGATTTGGCTTATAACTGGACTAAATGGTCGTATTTGTAGACCGTGCGAGGAGGCAGGGGCACCTGGAGAGGTGGGGGGTGCAGAAAGACCCCAGGCCAGGATTTGAACCCAGGACTGTTGCCTTGCTGCCAAGCAACAGTGCTACCAATTGCACTACTGTTCATCCCTTAATGCATTTATTTCTTTTTAATAATAAAATAAACATTTCATTAGAATGTTACAGTAATCCTGTTACAGATTTGCTCTGTATGTTTTCTTAGGAATCACAAACAGACAATTTAAGTGTAAAATGTACTTTATCACATTCACATTGCAATTAATCTCAGTTGATAACTATACGATACATTGGGAGCGGGGTTGGGTGACGTACACATGTTCCTTCAGTCAATAACTTGTAATTCAGAGTGTTCTGTATAAACACGTACATACTTTATGCTTTTTAACAACAGCTTAGAAATACTGTTTAAAAGCTCTCCTGAAACAAAAAGATGTAGGGTTCAGCTTGGAGGGGAAAACATCAGTTTTCTTTAAAGTCTGCTCCACTAGAATGAAACGATTTAATCATTTTGGAGATTAACCTTTTTTTTCTTTTAAAAAGTATGAGACAAATTAAAACGGCAGTGAATGAATAACAGCTCTTAAATGTTTGATTGTTACTCAATAAAAAGCTGAAAAAAATCTTTGTCAGTGGGGAGAGCAATTTGTTTTTTACATAGTTCTCAAAGACACACAATAATAACCCTTTAAAAACTACAATTCTCTTAAACTGTGTATTAAAATTTCCAAGTACTGACTTCCATCCAATATGGACCTAAAGAAAAATAAGTCTAAAAAAAATAAAAGAAAAACATCCAAGGCATCAAAAATATAGCAAGACACCATGAACAGACGATTCAATATCTGAATATCAACATTTGTTTGTTTTTTTTAAATGAGTGTACAGGACATTAATAACTATTCATGACTCTGTATTTACACTTTATAATGAATCTCTGCAGAACAATAGACATCTTGGCATCTATTAGATGCCACGCATGATTTGATCAGGTGAACAATCAAACCCCACAAAGCACAGATCGGGTGAAGAAGCAACTCCTCGGGAGAAGAAAGAGTGGCTTTTTCAATTATAATTGGCTCACCTAGAGTTCTCCAACACTATTTGAAAAAAATAATGCTTTCAAGGAAAGCGTTTCAGGTGGATAACCACACGTTCGACACACACACACACACAAGACACATTTTGAGTGGTTAACCGCAGAGGAGCCGACAGACGGGGGTAAACCTCTGCACAACAGCAGCAGCATCTCTTTCCTTCTATTCAGATGAGAAGGAGGCTGCATTGTTGCGCGTAATCCAGCACACAACCTTCACACAGTACATGCAGCATCAGCTTGGCCTCAAAGGCAAAAAGGTTGTAGAGTGAGACAACATTCTGTCCCGTTTTTCTATCCAGGACCCAAAACAATGTCCGTCTCCGCTAGGACCTCATTATGGATCCCCAGTCGTCATCCTGACACAGAAATCTCCCCAGCAGTGACTAAAGCCAGGAATGTTTTTTGCTGGTGTTGGCTTCAGTTGCTACTCCTCCATCTCCCAAAGGTCAAACATTTTTTCAGCATGCTCAAACGTTTCTGTCTTACTTGTGCAGATTAACTTTTCACCGACCGTCAAACAAAATGCTTTAAACAACAGACACACCTTGGAAAACTGAAAGATGTGCTACTTGCCATAAATCACCTACTCCAAATTTGAGGATCATTGTCTTCATTTTTTTTTTTACTTCGTACATAATTTTTATTTCAGAAATTCTAAACATTTCCAGATTTCAAATGTTCAAATCTCTCATTTGATTTTCAGATCATTTTATTTATGTTTATTGTAGTTTTGGGTTTAGTAAGTTTGTTCTGACCATGCTTGAAAACTGCACAAAAATCTCTTACTTCCTGAGCTAAATGTAATTCACACTAGTTACACAATGTTTTATACCATTATCTAAAAATAAGGTCTCGAGTTTAGTCTCTTAATTTCATATCAATATAAGATCTCAACCTTGTTTTGTCTTGAAAATCATTCATTTTGTCATCTCAAAATATGAACTATGATGTAATCTCAAACATGTTATTGCTGTGAACTGTTTCAATGTTTTTTTTAGATTTTAAACTGATTTCATCATGACATGTTTAACTGATGGAACAGCTTAAACTGATTTTGTTTAATTTGAAAGCGTCATGATCCCATTACCTTAAAATAACAAGACATAAAGTCATTTAGTTTCATCTTGAAGAGGCAGTAATATTTTCACAAGGAAAAAAAACAAAAATAATAAGCCTTGAATCTGATGCATCACTTACTGCCTCATTGCTTTTCCAACTGTTTTGAGGATCTACCGCTTTAATAAATAGTAGAAAAATAATATTGTACTCATAAATTTCCGTGTATTTATCTGAAAGATTGAAGCGTTTTCTTTCCTACATTAATATTCACAAACATTCATGAAAGTGTTCAGATATCATCCTACAGGATGGTGGATGAGACCAGAAGCCTCTTCTTTGGAGAAAGGCTGCAGCTTTCCAGATAAACTGATTCTGGAGAGATTATCTTCGGAGACTAGTTGCAAGAAAAGCCATGTTACAGTCCCAGTTGGGCTGGATTTACAGTCAAGCGTTAATTCAGTCTTCCTCTTGTCCTGTCCAATGTTGAAAGATGAAGATTTTTGTCTCTGCTCAAAGTTTTTAGGCACCAGTTTTATCCTGTTCTCATTAAAACTGTGAGTTCTTGATCCTTCAAAGGAGAAACCGGAAACCCCAACTGCTTGTATGTACTGGCCCAGGTCTGCTTATATGTGTACGATTGTCTGCACGACTTTAAGTAAGGTTGAGTAAAAGATGGTATGAGAAAAAGATGATGTTGCCACGACGACACATAATTTGTAATTCAGGGCGTAAATCCGGGTGGCTCTGAGGCACTCGGTCCAGCTGTGGGATTCTTCCTCAACTCATCTGAACCTTGAAGTACACAGTGTGGATTGTCTTGTTAAACTCAAATGTTTTACAAAAATAGTCTTTAATAAAAGCTAGCCCAGTCCCCTCGAGCATCAGCACTCTGCGTCCACGCTGTGTACAGTCACGGCGGCCTGCAGGTGATGCGTCTGCGTGTGCAGCGGGTGGTGGTGGGTGTGCACGTGTCGGTATGGGTGGAACTTGTGGCTCAGCAGCGCTGCCGTCTGAGGTGGTGTGTCCAGGTCCATGTCGTCATCGTGGTTACCGACGTCGACGCCCGCCGAGAGCGGGTCGTTGTTTCCGGGCGGATTCTCGCTGTCCTCCTGTGGACTCATGGTGCTGTAGCCTGAACACAGATTCACGCAGAAGTCGGCATTAGTCAGTTTCTCATATGACAATCGTCCAACCTTTTTAAGGTTCGCCACACAAGAACATTTTTAAATACAGAAAAATGTTACACTGAGAACACAGAGGATGAGAGAGAGCCTGGGGGACGAAACTGTCTCTGTGGCAAATTAAAAATCTGTGGATAATTTTCATGTGTGGCAGGTAAGGAAATTAGTCCACTTTAATGTAAAGCGATGCGCCTTCTGATTTATACAGCACCCTCTACACTTAATGGCACCTTTGGATAAAAAATGCTTATTATTGCACCTGCAGAATTTCACACTAAAGAGTTTAGAAAAATCTAACTTCAGTGGGGGAAAAAACCCATTTGAAAAATAATTGTTTTGAAAAAAATCACTGGTTGCACATTTACTGGCTACCTAGCTGCTAATACTTTGTGCTTCTCATGTTTGCCAATAGCACAGCACTTGGTTTCCTCTTCTAACATTTCACAAAGTAGGAGCATAGAAAGAGGGATCTTTGACCGTTCATCTTTGCCCGACCTCTCTAGGCCTGAAGGCTTGGATGGTCATAGAAGATGGTTGCTTTTGTGTCCGGTAAACTAGTTCTGTGTTGATTTAGCCACTTTTGGATCATTACCCTGCTGAAAGTAACAATGAAGACCCATTTTTAGTTTTCTTGTAGAGTCCACCAGGTTTCTATTTAAAATCAATTTTTTATAGAGTTCATGATGTCAATGCACTCCAATGGGATTACCAGGTTTTTTGGAAGAGAAACAGGCCCACAGCATCACAGATTCTTTACCATATTTAACATTCGGCATAAGTGCTTTTCCACATTCCCATTCTTAGTGTCACTGCAGATCCACTTCTGATGTTTGGTGCCAAAAAGCTCCAACTCCTCTGACCAAAGCACAGGGTTCCAGTAGTGATTAGCAAACGCCATGTGTAGGTTATGGTAGCACAGAAAATATATTTTTTTCCAACTATTCATCCAAACAATTGGTTAGCATGTGGATAGTGTTTAGTTGTTTAGTGTTTGGTTAGAGATGCTAGTCTTTGCTGCAGGGTTACATCATTAATAATGCCGGGAAATAATAGGTCAAGGTCACTAATATTAAAAACTGCTATAGTTGGAGGTTTGGATAACTGTGGAACCAGTAAGTCGGCTAAAAACAAGAATTGGTCAGCATCCTGCCCAATAAAAAAAATACATGAATAAATAAAGTCTTGATTTTTCTAAATTTCTCAGTGTGAGATTATTCTGCTGCAATCAAAGATTCATTTCTTTTATGGCTTTCTATGAATATTTACAAGTGGTGCTAATAAGTTTGGAGTGCGCTGCATGCAGAAAAGGTACAAGGAATACAACTAGAATCTCATTTGTTCTCTTTCCCTATCTGTGGTGCTACATTCAACAAAAAAGCTACCATATTTTGATCTTGTTTCATTTTAGCCCACTCTCTTCCCCTTATGTTCACCCTTGTTGTCCTTCAAACATCAGTTATGCAACAAGTACCAGAGATCCTGGTTGCCAGGATGTGGAATGATGCCACATATGTGGGAGGCAGAGAGCCTGTGTGGGTGAAAGTGTCCGTCCACAGCAAGTGTCAGACTTAGAAAAATCTTAGAAAGTGAACATGAGCCAGTAAGCACAGGCTGTAGACAGGAGAAAATCAGGGTCCAGGCTTGTGATTAGTGTTAAGAATAAAGGGAGAGCTCAGCCGGTGCCACAGAACTGGGAGCGAAGGGAGGATGTGAGGCTGATCTGAACAATTGAAGATTCATGTTTGTGAAGCTCATCTATGCAGTTTTATGTTCCATGAAATACTGTAAAAGGAAGGTTTTCCTGTTGTCTACGTGTCCCAGTAGGTTACGGGGCTTGGAAAAGGCATTGATTTAATGTTTAACACTAGGTAGTTGAGCATTATAAGCTTAAAGGAAAATGATGATTTTAAAATTATTGACAAATAAAGGTTAAAAAAGTTTCATATGCATTTGTATTTACCCATCTTAGTAACTGCAATGTCAGCTTCAAGTTTTTCCGGCTACCAGCTTTGCACAGACCAATTTTTGCCCATTCTTATTTGCAAAACGGCTCAATTAACTGGATGATCTGTAAGGAAGATTTTTTAAGGCTTGACACAGATTTGGATTCCAGTCTGGACCTTTGCTGGGCCATTTTAACAATGTTTTTAGGGTTGTTGTCTTTTCTTCCAGTTGGATTTGTATTTAGCTGTGTCCATCTTCCCATTAACTCGGACCAGCATCCCTGCCCCTGCTAAGGAAAAACCTCACCGCAGCCTGATCTTGCCACCACCGTGTTTCATTGTGGGAATGGTTTATTTAGGGTGTTCTGCTACATCTTTGGATATTTTATATTTGCATGCATCCTAAAATTTTCTGTTTTAATTTCAATTTCATGATACTGTTTGGTCACTATGTTATATAATAAACATCTGGGGGCTTTACAGTAATAGTGACATTAAAAAAATATTTGAACTATTTACTAATTAGGGGATAACAATTTTTTGGGATTTTCTGTGGCACTACTGGTCTTTATTGTGCAGCAATCAGACAGGAAGGACGGTGGGAAAAAAAAGCGAAAGGGCTGAGACTGGGAATCAAACCCAGGACATCTGTGTCAAGGACTATAGCCACTGCTCTACTAACTGAGCCACATGTTTCATAGATCTGTTTTATTCAGACGAAAACAGGTAATTCAGGAAGAAAATAGGATAACAGCAATTTTTAATAAACTAAAAAACAGAAATTCCTTAAACAGATGTTTGCTTTCACACTTTCTTTCAGCATTGATGTGTTTTAACAACCTGTGTTAGAACACAGACTTTGTACATGTCACAGGTCTATGTGCACATCTGATGCCTTACCGTGGTCACTCTCTGTCCCCGATCGCCCCCAGTACCTCCGTCTCCGTTCAGGACTGTGAGTGTGTCTCTCAATGACTGCAGCTATGAACCTGGTGTTACTGACTGAAAGTTAAGATGGCACACAGGTGAGCAAAGCAATAGACAGAAACTTTATTAAATAGAAGGTGAGAAAGTTGAAAAAAAGGTACTTTGATTTAGTAAAAAGCTGTAAAGCGGCACACTTACTGATCCCTCTGTCCTCATGACTGTCTTCATCCCTCTCGTCCCTCTCGTTATCGAGGTTGGACATTCTCACTGACATTTCTGCAGGAAGAAGGGAAACAAATGAGCAAAATGAGTTTTTTTAAAGCGGACTTTTTTTAAATCATTTCTTACATCTCATTACTGTAGCAATGAGGTTTTTTCACATGTAGCTTTTGGGTTTTAGAGTATTTATTCCCTTGGAAGTTTTCACATTTGTCAGGTTACCATCACGAACATTAATGCACTTTATTGGGATTTTATGTCATTGACCAAAAAAAAATAGTGCACAATTTTAAAATGGAAGAAAATTTATAGAAGCTTTTCGATTTTTTTTTTACTTATTCTTTTTGTTCACATTTTTATTATTTACAACAGAACAACCCAACAGATAAACAAAAAATGGGGCTCTCCAGTCCACGTCGCAGTTCCGTAGCATATGAAACATTTTTGTCATCAATTGTCTTTCCCTCGTCCTGGGTTCCCAGAAGGTAGGAAGTCCATTTCTCCCGTTTTCTAGGAAAGGCATCCAAGTACATCAAACTTCTGTGAAATCAAACTGTCCACTTAGGAAGCAACACTGATTGACAATCAATTTCACATGATGTTGTACAAATGGAATAGACAACAGGGGGAAATCGTTGGCGATTAGCAAGACACACTCTATAAAGGAGTGGTTCTGCAGGTGGGGACCACAGACCACTTCTCAGTACCTATGCTTTCTGGCTGATGTTTGGGTCACTTTTGAATGTTGGTGGTGCTTTCACACTTGTGGTAGCATGAGACGGACTCTACAACCCACACAAGTGGCTCAGGTAGTGCAGTTCATCCAGGATGGCACATCAATGCGAGCTGTGGCAAGAAGGTTTGCTGTGTCTTTCAGTGTAGTGTCCAGAGCCTGGAGGCGCTACCAGGAGACAGGCCAGTACACCAGGAGACGTGGAGGAGGCCGTAGGAGGCCAACAACCCAGCAGCAGGACCCCTACCTCCGCCTTTGTGCACGAAGTAACAGGAGGAGCACTGCCAGAGCCCTCCAAAATGACCTCCAGCAGGCCACAAATGTGCATCTGTCTGCACAAACTTTTAGAAACTGACTCCATGAGGATGGTATGAGGGCCTGATGTCCACAAATGGGGGTTGTGCTCACAGCGCAACACCGTGCAGGACGCTTGGCATTTGCCAGAGAATAGCAGGATTGGCAAATTCGCCACTGGCGCCCTGTGCTCTTCACAGATGAAAGCAGGTTCACACTGAGCACATGTGACAGACGTGACAGAGTATGGAGACACCGTGGAGAGCGATCTGCTGCCTGCAACGTCCTTCAGCATGACCGGTTTAGCAGTGGGTCAGTAATGGTGTGGGGTGGCATTTCTTTGGAGGGCCGCACAGCCCTCCAAAGAAATGTACCGAGATGAGATCCTCAGACCCCTTGTGAGACCATATGCTGCTGGGTTCCTCCTAATGCAGGACAATGCTAGACCTCATCTGGCTGGAGTGTGTCTCATCAGGAGCATGCCCAGGCGTTGTAGGAGTTCATACAGGCACGTGGAGGCCACGCACAATACTGAGCCTCATTTTGACTTGTTTTAAGGACATTACATCAACGTTGGATCAGCCTGTAGTGTGTTTTTCCACTTTAATTTTGTGTGTGACTCCATATCCAGGCCTCCATTGGTTAATAAATTTGATTTCCATTGATGATTTTTGTGTGATTTTGTTGTAAGCACATTCAACTTTGTACAGAACAAAGTATTCAATGAGAATATGTCATTCATTCAGATCTAGGATGTGTTATTTGAGTGTTCCCTTTATTTTTTGAGCAGTGTATATATATATATATAATATATATATATTATATATATATATATATATATATATATATATATATATATATATATATATATATATATATATATATATACTGACTTACAGTCTCCTTTGGTGGCTCAGCCTTGTACCATCTTCTAGTTATTAAATTTTTACAAACAATCGTACAAAAGGTACCAATCTTTTCTCTTAAGCAAAAGCTCATTAAAGTGGCAAGAAAGCAACATATCCACACTTTTGGTTATTTTATCTCCTAATATTTTAGAAAATACATTGCTGATTTGATCCCAAAATGGTTTTATTTTATTACGAGAGAGTGACTGGCACCCAACATGTTTGACAAATAAAAAAGCTGAAAAAGGTGGTTTTTATTTGTTTGTAACAAACCTCTGAGGTCTTTATAGAACAGCTGCATTTATACTGAAGTTCAATTTACCTTAGTTACTGTTGAAAGTCAATGGCAGCACTTGGGTTTATTCAGGGGTATCAGATTAAAAGGGGCACACTTTTTTGATTTTTATTTGTGAAAAATAAAACTCAACAATAACGTACTACTTTGTACTATTATACATTGAAATCTGTGGTTGTAACCCACTTAAATGTGAAAATCTTTCAGGGGTATGAATACTTTTATAATGCACTCTTTCTGTTTTTGGTTATTTAGAAAATAACTCCATTTGCAGTTGCCTTTATTTACTCTTTACTTTTTTCCAAAGTAGGCAGACAGAAAGTAGGGTTGAAAAGAGGGGGAAGGTATGCAGCATAGGTCTCTGGGGTCGGGACTTGAACCCAGAATGCTGCTTCTAGGACTGAGGCCTCTGTATATGGTTCTTGCGCTCTACCGCTATGCCACCCCCCCCGCCCAGGTGCCTTTTATTTAATGGAGGAGAAAAAACACACAATCTCTTTAAATACATAGACCTGTCTCCATACTCACCCTGTGCAGCCAGTGGTGACATGTGCTGATGTGAGCGTCTGTGGATCTGATGTCTGTAGGCGTACACCGCCAGCACCAGCACCATGATGCATCCCATGATGCCCCCAGCGACCGGACCTACGGGGGCGCTCTTGATCATGTTCAAAGATGCCACTTCCTCATCTGCGAAAGAAGCAATGAGAATGATGAAGAAGAAAAGGATATGAGGAAGAGCATCAGTTAAAAAGCCCACAAGAATTTCTGCAACGGCTGAAAGTCAGAACTAGAGAGAATATCAGAACTGTTTGTGCTCAGATCCAAGCCCCTGCAGCGATGCTGATACATTTTTATACTTCATTTCTGTTTTGTGTGAAAGATTATTTAACACAAGGCAGACAGCCAAAGCTGCTGAGAAAATACCCAAGTAACAGAAAGATTTTAGAGGGGGAAAAAAGGATAATTGTCCATAAATTGCATGACCAGCAAGCTGCCATTTCAAAGTAAATGTGTTTTTCTCTTGTTTTGTTGCTGGTTGTGAATTTTATTTCTGAATATGCTGAAAAAAATGTACAATTATTTGAATAATCCTGTTTCCTTTACTCACCAAGAAGACCCAGGCCATCCGCGTAGGGACTCTTGGCTCCAACGATGCCCCCAAAACACTCCTTCTGCAGGGCGCAGTACGGCTTGTCCAGGTGGGTCTTACCATCACTGTCCACCATGCACCACTCACAGTCCAACACACCGAAACAGTCACTGAAACACACAGCAGAACACAGAGATTAGATCCAGAATATAAACATGAAGGGATTATATCATGATGCAGATATTTGCCGGGAGTGGATGCAGTAGTAATGTTTGAAGGTAAATGAGTTATATTCTCCACATTTGCTGTAATTTACCTGTGAGGGGTAATATGCTATAACAGACAGTAATGTCAGTTCCACTAAAGGACTTCGTAGCTACAGTACATTTAAGTTTAAATACAATGACCATCTACAAGAATGAGTGTGTGCACCTGCTGGTGTATCTCTGGCTGCAGCGGGTGTTGATACATTGTGGCAAAGTGTCGTGCAGACCGGGATCAATCACACTGAAGCTGACGGGTTCTTGATGCACCTCGCAGCTGGGGTTCCTGTACAACAAACCAACATGATGAAGAAGGAAAAACAAAGATACACTTTTTTTGGTCACAATAAAAAAAGAGGAAGACAAATCAACACAAAACAGCCTTTCAAATCTAAGCATGAAATTAAATTTATGCAACAAAGCCAGGGAGCTGAAGGGAATAAACATCGTCATACAAGGTCTGGTGAAGCACCGCAACACAAAAACGACAAGAAACTGACAGTAAAAATACTAATTAAATAAAGAAGGGATCTGAAACTCTGACATGCTGTCATAAGCAGCTGATGGCTGATGAAAGGAGGTGGGTGAAACAACAGGAATGATAGACAGAATGATGGACAGATGCAGAGTGGCGAGGATTAATGGTAAGGCAGTGAAATAAAGAGAGGAAGGTGAGAAAACACAAAAACATCTATATCTACAATATAGTTCATATATAGTGCAAATAATATAACTCCTAAAGGGATGCGGGAAAACTGCTTATACATGGATAAAAGTTTAGTGTTAAAGTAGTTTGATCTTAATCAAAGATGCATGAATATTATGAGCTGCATGTTTCATTTTTTGTCTTCTATGGATTTATCTAAACAGCTGTTTTTCAAGGGTAGGATAATTTTAAAACCTCGAGTCTGACTTTATTGGATAATCTATGCAGGGCCATATTTACACAGAGATGCTCAAACGTACACATAGACCCCCATTAATATTGGCTTAAAAATCTCAGCAACACATTTGTGATAAACATCAACAAGCCTCTTATCCAAACTGGTGGAGGTCATTTAAATCGGTTAGTTTCCTTGCACAGACTCTGCTTTTAAGAAGCATAGCACATAAACTCAACAGGGTTGAGGTCAGGACCAGTGCAGAAACTGAATGTTAGACACTATCCTGATGTTTCAAAACGTAACAACAAACCGTCACTATCAAAGCGACGTGCTCAGGATGTTGAGGAAGAACCCAGGGACCAAAAGCTGACCCATGCCGTTAGATGGATGATGCTCAAACAGGAGTGTCTCTGCCTACAGGGAAGCAAGTTTAAGATCAAAGCATACTGGAAGGATGCTGACCAAGAAAGATGCTCCAAAATAAACTCCTTTAAGTTAAACTAATATTTAAAGCTGCACACATGGATAAGTCAAATGCTTTCTGCAGAAAAGATTTGAAGTGAGCAAGGACAAAGAGTACACTGCACAGCACAGCACACAAGATTAAGAAGCAGGCCTTTAAAGTTTAAAGTCTAAGCATTCTGTACCAACTGTCAGGCATGGTGGTGGCACTGATTTGCCGAGGGCCTTTTTCACTGCAACAGGTACTGGTGGATTGCACAAAGAGTATCGAAGAAGGACGAATACTTCTAAATTATTGCACTTTACTTCAGGTCAGCAGGTAAATGACTGAAACTTAGTCGCCCCTGGATGTTGCACCAGGACACTGATCCCAAAGACACATATCAAAACTGATGTAATGCTGTGCTTGCTATGTATTACGCTACTATGCTTAAAAGAAGGTAGCAATTCTGCTAAGAAGAGTGGCAAAATATCCTGCCAGAATGTTATGCCAGTTGCTTTCTGATAGCGATTAAAAGTGTCCGGTCGACTTGCAACCTGCTAAGAAACATTTCCTCCGTACCTTTGTAGGGACGTATGAATATTAGTATGAACTTGCGTAGCAAATTTGTAGAAAAAAAATCCGATTTGAAGTGGAATAATCCTCAGTCACTAGCAAGAAGAACAATTTAAATTAATCATTAAAACCCCAAATTAAAATAATGATCTGGAGATCAATTAATATCCAAGGTAAATGTCCTAAGTAGAGAATTTCACACAACATAATAGAAATTAAAACAGAAGACAGAGGTACTATTTATCTGAATCATAGAAAAAACAACATTTCCATCTGGCTTTGACTCTAAGCCCACCGTGCAGCCCTACAGACGTGCAGTCAGTTAGTGCTTCTTTAAAAAAGGTTTTTAATGTCATTTTACTCTGAAATGTAAGAGATTGCTATTGTCAGACTGAGAGATAATATATTTCTAATGAGCGATCTGAATATTTTGTGCAGTTCTCCCGCTGTCCTGATGTATGGTTATTGCGCTCTCTTCTGGACTTCCACCGTTCTGCCTGCACACCCAATCCTGTGTCTAAATTACACTGCATGTTTTCAAGCTGTTTGTTCATCATTCGGCTTCATCACCAAACTACTCTAAACCGTTGGTCACTTTCTCTGTTATCATTCAAGAAACAAACTCGTGTTTGCACCTATAGTAGTGAAAGTTGCTTCATTTGTGTGACTGACCTGTTTTCAGCATTGCTGAGGTTGCCTGTACACTCATTGACCTCCAGAGGGCACTCACATGGACACTCACACTCATTCTGCTCCATCCTGCACAAGTAAACCGATCAGTTAGTTTAAAAGTAACGGAAAAATACTGTTGTCGTACTTTAGAGTTAAAACATTGCTGTTTAAATAAAGAGACAGATTTATCACCTGCCTAAGAACCATAATTTAGTTCTGATGCTGGGTAAACTATAAAAACCCTGTTCATGACTCGACTTAAAAAAAAACCATAATCTTGTTTTTGTTTTTTTTTTTAAAGAAGAATACTTTTCTATTGGCAAACAAAAACATGCAGAGTGTGCAATCACCTGTGGCAGTTGAGGCAGAGGCGGTCCACCGTGCTGCAGGCGCAGAAAGCCAGCGAGTCGCACGTCTCATTGACGATGCCAGCAAATGCATTGGTGCCGGGGATTCTGGTCAGGCGATACTTAGAGCAATGGCTGCCATGAACGAGGTTGGTGAGATCTCCCTAAGTGAGTAAGAATTAAGGAGATATACTCGTATCAACCAACCAGTTGAGCACTTATAACTTAATATGCATTTTGTGCTTTATAATTCAACTTAACTTAAATCAGAACACATTTTTAAAGAAACATGGTTTAAGTTTGTTGGTCATCTATTAATAAGACTGCATTAAAAAGCTCAATTTTAACTTTATAATAATAGAAGTGACATCAAAGTACCGTCTACCACCACAAGATGGCAGTGCAACACTGCAAGATAGTTTAACGTTGTTTAGACATTGGAGACCTTATCTGATGCATCTGTTTCTTTTTAAAAATAAATTTATCTTTATTGATTCCCAAGAAAGTATCATTCACACAATCTTAGGCATCTACATCACAAAACTAACTTCAACATTTGAAATAAGGTGTACAGATAGATCACTGCCTTATAACAGTCAAATCAAAAATGTAACCACACTTCCCTGAGAAAGATTATGAAGTAGGAAATAAAGAGAGTATGAAAAAGAGAAAATTAAAAAATTAAAAAAATATATATAATATAAAATAATTATGAAGTATGGCTATCATAGGAGAGTGGATTGTCGAGGGGATCCAAATAAGTTTGGTCCCCAAAAATGAAATCAGATCTTTTAGATTTACATAGTCTACCCAAATCTGCCACCATTGACAGAATTGTTCCGTCCTATGATTGAGAAAGGCTGTTATTTTTCCCATTTTATATATGTTAAATGTTATGTCTATCCAGTCATCTAAAGTTGGTTTGTCTTGTGATAGCCATTTTCTTGTAATGCTTTTCTCACTTGCTATTAATAAAATAGTCATCAGATATTTGTTTCTTTTTGAAGCCTCTTGAGGGATTATCCCAAAATACATAAGCTTAAACTCCAAAGGAATGTTCTGCTTGAAAATATCTTGTAAGGCACTATTTATCTCTTTCTAGTAATCCTTTATAAATAGGCAGTCATGATAATGACATGATAATGGTTTGCGTTTTGATTTCTACATTTTCTTCAACATGCAGGAGAATTTCCATTATAGTGGCATTTCTGAGCAGGTGTGATAAAGAATCTTACCAGATTTTTCCATCCAAATTCTTGTCATTGTAGAGATTTAATATATGTCCATTGGTATCTCCACATTATTGTCCATTCCTCCTCTCTTATTGTTAAGTTGCCCTCTTTTTCCCATCTTGCTTTGATATGTAGGGTTGAATTGTTTTTAAGATCTATTAGGTTTTTATAGATAAGTGAGATGATCTTCCCTTTAATTTTTTATTTATAGGCATTAATAAAAATTTCCATTAGGTTTATATTCTTGTCAGTAATTGGCTTAATTTTTAAGTTAACAAAATTTCTTATTTGTAAATATCGATAAAAATCCTGTCTGTCCAAAGAATATTTTCTCTTGAGTGTTTCGAAATCATTTACGATTTTGTTATTCATTATTGTGCACAGAGCAGTGATTCCCTTGGGTGTCCACTCCTTAAACCTGGCGTCCAGTTTGTTTGGTGTGAAGTCTGAATCATATGCAATCCATTTTATGACTGCCAGGTCGTTCTCTAGTGCATTTTCTTTGACGATAGTTTTCCACGCTCTAAGGGTTGTTTTCATCCACCGGTTATCTATATTATTTATGGAACTTTGTGGATTTGCATCGGCCATAATTGCTTGTATAGGAATGGGTGTCGCCTTTGTTTCAATAGTTTTCCATTGAGCTTATATGCTGGGTCGCTACAGTATATCAGTGTTCTAGCTTGTGCTGCTAAATAATAATCTCTAAAGGAAGGCAACCCCCAACCTCCCACCCTCTTTTCCAGTTGTGATGCATCCGTTTCTGACTTACCACTATACTGGTGTTAAACTTGTAGAAGCGCTGCACTGTGCGGTCGCTGAAGCTGTTGCAAAGGTTTTTTTTGACAAAGTTGGGGTGGTTCAGGATGTCATTGGCCACAAGCGGCTCCTAAAATAAACCACAAACATACAAAACAAGCAAAAAATTTTAATTTATGATTGCATAAATATATTATCTTTGCAAAAAAAAAAAAAACTACTAATCACCACAAAGTCATGCTTCAAATGCAGTTTACCTGCTCAATGCATAATTAGGATTATCTAAACATTTTGTTTTTCTGATTTAATACCCAACGGCGATTTTTGCCAAAAATACAGAACCCGTGGGACCACCTGAAAAAGCATGTTTTTACTGTGGTTACAATAAGAAAGTGGTTATAACCCTTTAAAATTAAATCATTTGAAAAAATTAATTTTGTTCTACAGTTAATTAATATTTAGACCTTGCAAGGATGGAAGAAAATTTGGTATGACTTGCTTTGCCTTCATAAGCATCTTTACATTGATTTAAAGGGCAAACATCACATTTTACAGACCTTAAGCTCACAAGTACTAAAATATGAAATATAAATACTTCAGAATCTACCTTTCCATTCTTTAATGTAGACAAGTATAAAAGCAATTTTTGACGACAGAAAAGGTTTTGCAGCCATATCTCTTGATAAAATATGAGTTAAATAACTAAATGTGAATCATGTGTCATCTTGGTTTGAAATGGTGAATGGACACTTGTTGTGCGAACGATACATACTGTTTTCTGTTAAAAAAAACACTTACCAGGATTATCTTGAATAGATGTGTTGCGGCTTTTTGGCAAAAACAGAAAATGGACGGAGTGAGCATTTTTGCTTCAAAATCATCTATGCAGGAAACTTGGGTGAGGTGGGACAGATATCTCAAGCAGCCAGACCACCGAGGTGACTTCAGATGTTGTTTGTGAGCATAAAGTTATTCAGGGTAGAACATCTTGTTATTTTAAGTTGTTTTACTGTGTCCTCTGTCAGTACAAAGTTAAATCAATAACTACTCTCGCTTAGCATAACCACTTAGCTTCAATAATTTTTTTCTCAGCAGTCTGATTGCATTTTATGTTTTTACTTGGCTTTCGTCCACCATGTGTGTTGGATTACCTTAATGTGAGTTTTTAGGGTCAAAACACATTGTGTTATGAAAAAAACCGAACTGCAGACGGTTGAACAGTTTAGGTGGTGTGAAAGTCTTTCCTTAAAATAACGTTTTGACAGTTACGTTTGGTTTTGAAGCTTAACCTTCAGTAAGTAAGTAAAACAAGGACTGATGTGGAGAAACTACTGCACCAACTACTGCACGACTCACTAAAATAAAGTTGGTGACACAGTCCTATAAATCTCAACTACTTACTCAAATTTGACCTGGGGACTTTGCTATCACTACTTTTGTCTTGGGAGGCCATTAATGGTCTTTTTCCATTAGTACCTACTCTACTCGAGTCAGGTCAGCTTTACACGGTTTGGTTAGTTTTCCATTAGAATTGAGTACCATCTCAGAGCGGGAGGGATCGTCAATAGCAAGCCAGTCCCACAGTCCGAAAAAGTAATGTGATGTGATTTTTAGTAACACAAGCACAACAACAATGGAGGATCTGCTGCTCAGTCTATGGCTGTTGTCAGACTCAGAGTGAAAGAAGAAAGGCAGAGAGGGCTGCGGGTGGCAAGACGAAGCACTCTGGATAACGACAGGAGAATGAAGGAAGCCATGGAGCGGTATCAAACTAAAGAGTACAAGCTAGAGGACGTGCGAGAATAAGCTAACGCTACCTAATCCTAGCTTGCTATAGTGGTCATATACACAATAAGCCCAGGGTACAACTATTTAACGGTTGATGGTTATTGAAATATGCTGTGACTAGTGGCGCTGGCTAACGTCTCATTTTACCATCATTATAACTAACACTGCCATGTGTTTTTAACTTCGTTTCAAAGCTTTATGTAATGTAACAACCACAACACTGGTAGTCATTTTCTTTTTCCTTTTGGTCTGAAAGGTAATATTTGTTTTTACTTAGAACAGGTTGTGACTGATAAAAAGTAGGCAAAACAGAAAGAAGATTTGAATATAAATTCCTTTCTCTTCATCCTATTCTATGATTTAATACTTTGCAACGATGGGCATGATCACAGGAATCAAACGTAACCTCACTGTTCTTATCTCTGAACAATTTACCTTGTGTGTGATGTGCTGCTGTTCAGCAGGGGCATGACCTTTGGGGTCAATGAGAGTAGGGTGAGCAACCAGGTATCCTCTGTCCTCCATTATGAAGCACCTGCATTACAGAACAAATATAAGTAACTTCAAATAGCGTCAGGGTTACCATTTCCTCCCTTTCCCCTCTATAATAGCCTTCTTTCAACTGGATACGCTGGCTGCATTCTACTTCCGACTGCTCCTCAAATGTTTTGCCATATGCAGCTTTTTCCTGTTGCAACTCCCTTACAAACCAAAGCTGTTTTACATGGCTCACAAATAATAAAAAAAAAAAACAAGGGGGGGAAACTGAAGAACAACAGAGAAATGGGAGGGGATGAAAGAAAGAAAAGATGGATAAATTATGTGGTACTGATGCAGATCTCGCACAGGAGTCCTGTTAATCAGCTTATTTCTTCTTCCTTCTTTCTGTGGTCTTCTCTGTCTGTCAGCAACTTTTGTTCTTGCCCAGTTAAACATGAATGCTGTAAGCTTGCAAAGGTATCCAGGGGGAATGGAGGGGAAGAAGGGAATTATCTGCAAGGACAAGTGAAAAATCGAGTCTCCTCCTACCTGATCTTATGGCCTTTGTCCTGGTTGCAGATGGGCAACAGATCCAGCAGGACCTTATAGAAGTAGCGAAGAGTGAAGTCTATACCCATCACTGCAACTGCATAACCAGGGGCCATCTGAGAGCTGCAGACAGAGCAGAAAAAACAGAAAAGTGAGTCATGTGGAAGGGGGAAAAAAAAAACAGGAAAAATGGAAATTCTGCGAATTATCCCACAATTTTTCCAACTTTTATCCAGATCTTTGGAAAAAAACAAAAAAAACAAAAACAAAAAGACATTATTTTAAAATCTGTTGCAGTGTAACATACAGTTTGTTACACTCACTGAACAATCCAACAACAAAACATAAACCCTGCCTTATCACACACCCTTACACTGGTAGTTTATTTATATCCAGAATAGTTGAAGGGGCTGGGATAAACAGTTTAGATTGAGGTGCTGTAAGCAACCCGATGGTGCTCTGTTGTATTTTACGCTCACTGACCTACAAATAAACATTTTAATCTCTGCCCAGGACTCTCTTTAGATGTTTCTCTCTCTCTTTCACCAACAAGCCAACTACTTTTCCATTTGTCTTCTTATTTTTCCCTACTACTGGAGGTTCTAGCACTACACTGATTTGCTTGAGGGCACTTTGGAAGAACAGATTCAAAGACGATTATGACAGAACACAGATTAGTTGACTCACTTGAAAGCAATATACGATTCAGTCAATGGTATCTTTTGGTTTGTGCCAAAATATTTCCTGTTTTCAGAGATAGTTGAGTTCCACAGAAATGGCCCCTGGTTAAAAGGCTTGATGCACACAAAGTCTTTCCTTACAACAGTGGCTCTGTTGAGCAGAAGGCTTACGCCAATTCATCAATAATTAAACACTTAATGTGGGTCATTATTATTAATCTAGAGGAAACAGACCAGACAGAACATCATTCCATTCACTACTATTAATCTATAACCATGTTTTTCACCTGGAGGCATGAATGGTGTGGCTGATGGTGACGACGTAACCGGCGCCGCCAACATCCAGATAGGGGCCGGTGAAGGTGATGAGGCCAGGGTTAGCCACAGCATGCTGGTACCTGTATGACACAGTCAGAGGGTTAACCCCATGAAGTTCATTTACGTGTTTGCCCAATGAAACAGGTCCAAATACGAACAACCAATGAAAACTTCATTTAGAAAGACCCATATATAGATTTAATACACACAGAGTGATTTCAAGCGTTTATTTTCAATAACTTTGATGATTATGGCTTATACCTATCAAAATCTACAGTCACTGTCTCAGAAAATTTGATTATGACATGAGACCAATAAAAAAGGAACTTTAAACAGAAATGTCCATGAACTGTACATAATATGCACTCATCCTATGGTTGGGGCTCCTTTTGCATTAATTACTGCATCAATGTGACATGTCATGGAGGCGATCAGCCTGTGCCACTGCTGTGCCCTCCAGCTTATCTTGAATGGATTTGCTAAGTTTTGTGAGGCTAGCTAGTATTAGCAATACAACCTGAAAGGTTAGAACTGCAATTAAACAGTTAATTTCAGTGACTTTCACCAAATTTTATGAGAAGTCTGTTTGGCCTTTGCAGTCCTGTTATGTCAGAGTTTCCACTCCATTAGATTTTTCCAGACTTGGACCACAACTATTTCTCCTTTTAGCTACAAATAAAATGTAACTGATTTGCATACTAAAGCAGGGACACATAGGAAAAGGTAAAAGAAAAAGAAAAATGGTATAGAAAACAAATGTAACATAAAAATAAAGTTCAAGAAATGTAGAAAGATTTAACTGATTAAATTAGAACATTTGCAACGTTAGAATAAACTTTAGATCTATTAAAGTTAGTAAAATAAATTAAAGTACACTGGAAAGAAAAACTGCTAAATAGGATACAAATTTATAATTTTTAAATTTATTTTTTGAGCACATTTTGTACATTTATTATTGATCTTTAAAAAAACAAAAATTATGCTTGGAAAGCCACATGAGGTAGTTATGGTAATTATTATTCAGAAAACATAAATTTAACAGTTAACTCTTAAGTAAGACAAAAAAAACAAAAACGTTTCGCTTTTTACTCAGTGACCTAAATTTAAAGATTTCATGAGACTAACTTTACCAGACTGAACTTATGAACATTACATATTTATTTCTCTTTAGCAGGAGCAAATTCCAAAACTATTCAAATCAAACACCTTTAATGCCGTCTTGCCCCCCTCTGTAAACCCACCAAAGTAAACCTCACCATTGTCTGCGGGTCGGGTCGAATGCTTTGTCCATCAGAGATCCTGGGTAAATCCGGAGCACCCCGCTGGGCGTTGCTATGTAACGTCGCACAATGTAGCAGTTGAGGCTACTCATTTCCATTAGTGTCATCCACTCATCCGTAACATGACTGGTCGCCATAACCTCGTTCCTGACAGAGGACTGCGGAGGGGAAAGGAAGGAGGGATGAAAGATGAGAAAAGGGATGAAGAGAAATAGCAGGGGATGAAGAAAGTTGGATACATTTTGGGTAAGTTGTGACCATTTTCTTTTTGCAAATTTGCTTCAAGAAAGAAATGACATTCTGTTTCTTTGAAGAAAAGAGGTGTTAAAAATGGGAATCCATCTTTTAGGTAGCATTAAGGGAAATACATCAGATTGATTAATCCTAAGGCTTGGAAAAATTCCCTCCCTGAACCCTCCTGAGACAAACCACTGAGTTTGAAAGGGGTGATGAGGTCACTGGAGGGGGTCTTTAAGACTAGCCTGGGAATCTGTAGTGGGATTCAAGCTTTGGAGTTCCAACTCCAACTCCCCCCAGGAAAGGAATGCATACAGAATGCCAAAACTTTTGTGGGAGTTTATCCCCTTCTTCTTAAAGTTGCATAATGTTTTTTTAGAGAAAACAGTTAGGTATAAAACCTACGAAGAACAGTCCTGCACAAAACATCTCAGGAAAAAAATTGGATATAGTTCATCCGTTTGAAAGTGTCATACAGTCAGGAAGATATGTAAACAGGTCTCCAGTCCGACCTCAGGGCAGGGCGTGTGAGATGTGTTTGTTAGGTAAACAAGTGAACTCTTCACATGTGAATGTGTGTGCCTGCAGTCATGTATGTTTTAAAGGGCTGTGTACCTTGAGGCCTGGGTTGGCAATAAGCCTGGTGTTATCACTGAGGTAGGCCGTGTAGTGCTCCACCATCCGCTTTGTTTCCGGCTGACTGAGATGCTCATAAGGAGAGGAGAAACTACCAGCTGACAGCATCACCGTGGGGGATTCTAAGAAACACACAGAGGGACAGTATAGTTAGACTAAGTAAGATTATAATAAAGGTCTGTTGAATTTAGAGTTTGTCTTACCAACAGTGGCGAGCTGCTTGAAGTGTAGGCAGGAACTGGGCTGACCCAGCAGGTCTAAGCGATGGTACAGCAACTTAGAGCTGGGAGCTGTGTTCAGGTTCTTCAGCTGCTTCACTGGGATCTCTGGCTGCACGTACACGATGCACAGAATAAACGACGTGTCCTGGACCTAAAGGAAAGGAGAAGGAGAGCTTACTGGATGTTTTTATGGATAATGTTACGAATAAGAAGTCCAGTTAAACAAACCACAAGAATGCAATACATTTATCCTCTTTTGTATGTCCTTGTTTTTAAAACATCTTCTGATAAGGAACAAAGATTGTAAATTTATGAAACTTATCAGGTGTAAAATAATCGTCTAAATTTAAAATAAGTTCATGGCCATTGACTAATTAAGAGATCATGTGCAACAAGACCCGTCACTTTACAAAATATGTGCCAAGCAACAGAGCCAAAATGGATAAATTCACATTTTCATATAAATTGCTTTATGTTTCTGGTCCACTTTATTAACTGAAAATCTACAAGCACAGACAGATCAAGTACAAGACGGATCGCTTTACAATTCATGATATTCAGAGTTATTTTTCCAGGCTCAGATTTCTTGATTTTCCATCTGCTTTTAAAACACAATATAAAAACCATCATCAGGTTGGGTTCCGATTCAGCAACAAGAAAAAGGGTTCATTTACAGTTTTTTTTGGTGGATTTCTGTAACAATTGAACTAATTTAGATCAGCTTTATTTTTTTACATCTCTAACACTTTGAGTTTTCAAACCTGAATGAATGATCCCGCACAAAATACTGATTATTTAAAGCACACTTAGCGATATTGGATCTTTGTTCTGTTTGGTATTATTCATAAAATAGCAGTTGTATCTCAAACAGACCCAGTTGAGGAACCACAGGTGTAATTTAAAATCCTCATCTAACATGGCTTATAGGCCAAAACAAAACTATGAAATGACTTTGACTTGACCTTGGAATGAGTTTATTAATGGGTTTTCAGTCAGTAAATCAAAAACCAAAATGCTCAAAAAGATTGTGATGGAGCAAATTAAAGGTAAGAGATGTCAGTTTCATAGAAAGCAACACATAAAACACTTTATTTTTCTTTTCTTTCTTGACGAGCTTGATTTTGCAGATGCAATGTTTTATAGCTGCAGGGAAACAAATGTGTCCCTCTAAAAACTGCTTTTCCCACACTGAATTTAAATTAACTCTGTACCATTTGCCTATCACTGGGTTCTTCACTGTGAAATCAGGCAGTTTATCAGAGGTACTAAAAATAGGTTTCGTAAAGATCCAGACTGGTCTTAAAAACTCGACGAGAAAATAGAGCGCAACCATCTCTTCAAATAAATTACTGTTTCAATTTACTTGGATACTGTTAACACCGCAAAAAGGGGTGACCTGTGTGGGAAACAACTTTCTTCTCAAATTATATTTTACTAGGCCAGTTTAGTGATGTTCTGGCTCTGGAAAGTCCTTTAGAAAACCCACAGTGCTGCCAAACTCATGTCAAACGTAACTTGTTTGAACTGCTCTTGTTTGAACAAAATAGCCTTATTGTCAGAAAGCATTTAAAAAGAAGTAAAGCGGCATGCTGAAATTAAAGGTTATTTTCCTACTCCTGCCAAAAAGTCTAAATGTCGGGAAGCAGAAAGACTTAAACTGGCATGATGATGATGTGGCGGTCCCGTTGCCATTTGCTCCAAATACATAACGCTTCTGGGCCGCTGAAGGAAAGATTCACACAGGTTCTGGGTGTTGGGGCTTAATGGGTTTTGTTACGCTGACTAAATTAAGAGGGTGGAAGATGAGAACATAAATCATGGCAGGACTTTAGAGTGATGATAATGTGCTTTAAACAGAGAGGTAAACATGGATAATTCTGACATGTCTGCGGTGGTTATTGGGTCCACAGGCCAACTGAACACCTACCAGTTTCCATGCATAGCTGACATTGTATGCATCTTTGCTGTTGTCTCTGAGCCGGTTAGTGTGCCAGGAAAGAGAAGAGTTGATGGGGACAGCAATGACCTGACTGCCTAAAGGGAGGCTGCAAACACAGAAATTAAAAAATTATTGCAAAATTTGACCCAAATTCTTCCCACCTGAACATCCCTGCCTAGAGCAATTTCAGCTACAGTTCTTTTCTTTATTCTTGACCGCTTCTATATCTTCCCTCACCCAAGGATGTTCTGTCGGACAGCTGGGAAACCTGGGATGTTCTCATAGTGGATAATATCCGTGTGCAGGGGCGGCTCCGTCATCAGGTAGGGTCTGGTCAGTGATGGGTGCATCAGGGTATAACCTTGCAAGATGAAAACAGTGAAAGTGTATTTTTTAATGTTTTAAATTAACATTCAATCTGACCAACATAGATCCACTTATTTGCAGTGGATGCTGTTCCCAATGGAAAAACACTCAGCATTGTTTTCAGTATCAGTCACGTGTTTAAAATGAAGTCAGTGGAAGCAGGTTTTGAAAAGCTGTTTTCAAAGGAAACAATGAGGTTCATTCAGTCTGCAATAGAGAGCGAGACTTTCAGCAGAAAACAGAAAGGCAGAACAGAATACTGCACAGATGCTCCGTATGATATTCTAAGCTTTTAATGTCTGTTTCTTATGGAACATGATGCATTTGGAAAACGTCGGCAGGCTTTTGGGAATCTCAAAGTTTAGGTAAGGATCTACATTCTATATAAGAAATACACGTGATGACTGTTATTGAGCAATGCTAATGGAACTAATTATGCTAACAACGCTAATAAAAGATGCTAAGGGAAGTTATCATGTAAACATTTTGTCTTTGTTTAAAAATAGCAAACCCTGTTTTACAGTAACTGCTCTCTCACATACGTGTTCCCTGTGATTATTATTTAAATGATGAATGCCTGTTTACGGTGGTGAGGCTAGAAACAATATTTTGAATATTGTTCTTGTATTTTAGTATCTTGAGAGTTCCAAAAGGCAATTTGGACTCGACCAACATTGGTATCAGCAGGTCAAAGCTTTACAAAATACATAGATTAGAAATCAGTCATAAAACGTCTAATGCAGTGAGTCACAAGGCAAACTACATTATACAGTTCAGTTTACATTTGTGTGGATAAAGGCTTTTTTTCTACGACAGGAAAGTCCTGTTGCATTAATGATGTTTCAGTTTTTGTCTTTGCAGTTTTGTTTTTAGATTAGGTGAACAATCAAAGAAAAAGTTCAGGAAAGTTAGATTTACACTGTAGTAGAGAATAATATAGATTTGTGCTTTAGCTTCTTCTAAGCTTAAATGACTCATTTGGTTCAGGAAATGAAGGACGCTTATAGACACATTCTTTCTTTTAACATTAATTAGCAGTAAATCATTTGAGTGTCTGTGTTAAGCTTTAATGTGAGTTGCAGCACTAATAATGTTGGTGTAGTAATAAGCAACAGTTTCATGCCATATTGTTACACAAATAAATAAAAACAAACAGTAAAGCTTTTTAAGGATTTTTACCTAAATTGTGTATCTTTTAGAATTTAATCAGTTGACCAAGCCAGGCTTTTTCACCCCATCAGTGCCATCTAATAAAAACCTTGCTAATGTTTCAGATATGAATTAAAGACTGAGATCTGGACTAACGTGACATCTGGATAAAAGTGAGATCTGGATTGGCTCAACATTGTGCATGAATCAGACATGATTT
Source organism: Crenichthys baileyi (assembly GCA_036173005.1). Classification (NCBI taxonomy): domain Eukaryota; kingdom Metazoa; phylum Chordata; class Actinopteri; order Cyprinodontiformes; family Goodeidae; genus Crenichthys; species Crenichthys baileyi. The sequence goes on along the minus strand of JAHHUM010001083.1, from coordinate 28,790 downwards.
CCCTGTAAGTGCCTATATGTCTGACCTTTGTTGTCAATGAGAAACGTATAAGAAGCCAGCGAGTCTTGGTAGTAGGTGACATCCTCGAGGATGTAAGCCAGGTTCACATCCACGCCAACCACGCCTAGGAGCAGGTTACCGAAGTAACAGGGCCGGCTCACAGTCATGATGAAACCTGGAGGAGATGCAACAGGTACGTAAGGCGGCTGGTCCTTCATCAAAAAACACATCTCTATTGTAGATTAATTGCTCTTATTGAATTATATCAAAACACACCACAAATTACCATCCCTGATATGGCACACTCTCCATGTGCCTTGCCCAATGGAACTTCAACACGTGGCAATTATGTCACACAACAATAGTTAGTAAATTATTTCTACGATTTACTGACTATTGTTGTGTGACATAATGTTTTTTACTATATAAACTTCGGCCATCGTATTGCAAATCAGAATGAGTCAAAATAAGCTTTGGTTGCGCTAGTTTGTAGGTTAGAAATGGGTTCTTTAAAAGCAAAAACATGCACAGTTGTGGACATGTTTAATGCTAGCGCAAAATATTTTAAAATAAATAAATCTTTTATTGAAGTAACATATTCTCATACTGAAACCCTTCAGAAAAATACAACCTTTTGTACAAGAACTTTCAGGCAGAGGTAACTAAAAACTGACATTAAGAAATAACCGTTTATAACAAAATTGCCAGAGCAGAAATTGTTGACAAGTCCAACAATTCATAGAAATTAATCCAAAGTTAATAATTTTTAAATTGATGCTTCTCTTTTGGAAGTTGATCAGAGGAGGAGTCCAGGAAATTTTAATAAGTATTCCATGACTTCATGTTTCCCAAACTTTTTAATATTATGTGGCACATCGGCCTATTTTCGGTAGCCACTCTACATATGGGAAAAACTGCAAAACATAGCTACTTACATACATAAAGAAACAAATAAAAGGCTTCACAACAACAGGAACTGTGACAAACAAGGCTGGTAAATTTATCGTGCTCCATGACTGCTGGGAGAGCCGCAGTCATTTTTCTGTGTGTGTGAGGTTGCTGCAATTAAAGTTGGTTTCAAAAATTGTTTGGCTTTTTTTTTTTTTTTTACTTGAGTTGCCAGTACATGTGGGGGGGGCACAATAAAGCAAATGTAACATTATTATAATTGAAGGTAGGGCGTTGATACATAAATGAAGATAAACTATTAATCCCCTCATTTTCCATCGGACTTACACATCTTGCCTCTTTCAAAGAACTAGCGGAACTTCTAAAGTCAGAGTTTGTTCATTTAGTTTTTCAATTAAATATGAAAATCAACACTTTGAATTTGTTACAGTTCTGACAAATGTGATCAAAATTAAAAAAAAAAAAAAGGAATCTGCAGCGCACATGTAAAAAAAAAAAAAAAAAACAAACTCAGTATTGACCAATAAAAACCCTGATCAGTGGGTTTTATATTCATTAAATCAGGGTGTCTAACTCCAGTCCTCGAGGGCCAGTGTGCTGTAACTCCTAGATGTGTCCAACACACCTGAATCATCTCAGTTTGCAGTCGAGTTCTCCAGAGTCCAGCTTATGACATAATTATTTGATTCAGGTGTGTTGAAGCAGGGACAAATCTAAAGGTTGCAGGACACCAGCCCTTTAAAGGAGGACTGAAATGATCTAATATGAATTTTTCTGCCGTCCCTGACTGGTCCACCCCACTCACCGTCTCCCATGGGGTCAGCGTAGGGCAGGCTGAAGCGCACCAAGTCGATCATGCGGTTGGGCAGATTGATGTAAAACCGTCCCACTGACGTCTCCAGGTTGCTCAGCTGGTTCAGCACCATCATGCTGCCCTTTACCACCGGCATCATGGGGGCTCCGACTGATCCAGGCGAGGAGCGCTCCCGTTCGAACGCTCGGTTGATGCCATACTTCACAGAATTCTGCTCGGCGAGGTCCCTCAGGAAGGCCAGCTCCTTCAAACCCGTGACTCCCTCTGAGGGAGAAAAAGCGAGAGGAAGACAAACTGAGTAAGAAGAAGAGAAGAAAAGTCAATTGTGACTTTTTCCTTATTTATAGTCAAGATTGTATATCATAAACTAATCTGGTGCTGATGGCTTGACTACATGGCCATTAAACTGGGTGACCATTTAAATGAAATTGGCTCACAACAGATGACTGAGTGCCTTGCAAAAATATTCAATATTCATTTTTTTTTATTTCTGATACCTCTAGAAAAATCCAGGGCAACCCACTGCCTTCAGAAATAAAATAAGCAAACAAAGCAACCTTAAGTAATTTCATCACAGTATAAATAAAGTTGTTCTGTTAAGTTCTCAGAGGTTTGCTGGAGAATATTGGTGAACAAAGAGAAGACAGCAGACAGTTTAGGGATAAAGTTGTGGAAAAGTTTAAAGAGTGTTAATGAAAGAAGCAGCCACATGGCCTATGGTAACTCTGGAGGAGCTGCGGAGATCCACAGCTCAGTTGAGACATCATCTATTAGTCATGCAACCTATACTTGTGGTCGTTGGGAGTGGCAAGATTGTTGAATTGTTGAAAAAAAGTATTCCCCTCTGCAGTTTTTCACAATCCATGCAGGGAACACTGTAAACATGATGATCTGGTCATTAAAATTTCTTGCCACACAACGTGTTGCAGAAAACTAACACCCCGAACACCATGCCTACTGTGAAACTTGGTGGCGGCAGAGCCTCGTGCTGTGGGTATCTGAAGCTGAACATTAATGCAAGCCAAACCCTTTTCTGATTTCTAAATGTAAAACCGTTTAAAAACCACAAATCATTTTCCATACATCACTTGTTCTGGTCTGTCACAAAAAGCCCCATAAACACTATAGTACGTGCTTGCATTGTGACAAAATGTTAAAAAGTTCAGTTGGGAATTGTTACATTTGATAGGTATCGTTTAGGAATTTCCTTTGAATTTATGACTTTTTTCTGCATCAGGATCAGGAATTCCTTTGAATACATTCAGTCTCTGACTTGATAAGCTCGACTTCAACGCTCCGAAGCTGCTTCAAAGCCCAGTTGTCATCAGTCAAGCTCTGAGACCATGACATAAATAAATCTGTTAATACTTGAAAATATACATGCAGAACAGAGATAGCAATTCACACTTTCGACTTTATCTTTCCAGGCATCGCAAAGTTATTCACCTCACAGCTGTCACCTGGAACATTTGGCATCCCACAACCTGTTAGGAAGGACAGAGCATAGCATCTGCTCGCATCCAATAACTGAACGGATTACAGCGGGACCCCTTATTTACTGCCAGGGCTCTGCTCGTTTGATCACTTCGCTGGACCGCATACCGGAGGCGATGTCGCCATGGGTGGCAGTGTCAAACGGACTCCAGGAGGAAACTCTGCTGACAGCTCACACGTCACGTTGAGCAGAAACACCTGCAGTTTTCATTTTGAAGGGGTTGTTATGCATCACTATTCCCAACAAATATTAGATTTTTAAAGGGAGAAAAATGTCCTTTTTTGTGTCTGATTAAGAGCTGAGCAAAAAAGACAATGAGCTGGATCCCATTTTCCACACAAACAACAGAAGCCAGTGCTTTTTGCAACCTGTCTCACACACACACAGTCTTGTTTTACTATATGTAGTGAGGACCATGTGTTGACTCCCATTGACTTCCATTGATTTTCAGTCATTTTTAACCCTTTCTATGCCCTAACCCTGACAATAACCCTAAACCTAACCATTACCAGTGCATGCCTAACCCTAACCTTAACCTAAAGTCAATTCACACCTTCGTCCTAAACCTAACCGTTAGCAAAATAGGTCGTGAGGACCAGCAAAATGTCCTCACTTTGGTACAAACGGTCCTCAATCTGATGGTGAAATCGGGAAAATGGTTCTCACTGTGATGCCAAGACAGGAACACACACACACACACAACTGTTCATTGTACTGCCAGTGAGACTGATGATCTCCTTCAACAATCAGCACTTCACATTTGGCAGGAGATGCAGCGAAAAAGACCACCCCAACCCACCCACAAGCTGAGCCTTTCAGCATCGTGCAACAGCATCAGCAATGAAACAAATGTTTTCTGAATATGCAATGCTAATACACCAGGAGAACGAGAGATTTCTGCATCCTTTTCATCATCTCTCTTTAAAGAGCCAAGGTCCTCTGTCAGTCACACACGTCCAGGCAGCAGCCCGTCCCTTTGAAGTCTCGCTCGCCGCTTCTCTTAGATGTACCTCATTTCCATTCTCCGACTCAAAACTGATTTGTGTTAATGGTGGCCTAATGCATGCACAGAAGGGGTGGGTTACTGCGCCCTATGGAGGGAGGTGGGAATTAGAGGAGGCAGATGGAAAGACAAAGACACTGAAAAAGGAAAAAAGAAAAATACAGACCCTAAGACCAACACACAGCTAAACAAGGAGCCTTCAAATGTTTCAGAACACCTTTATAACCTCTGGTCTTCTCTTGAGGATAAAGAAGTAGTGACGAGGTATCAACAAATGGACAAAACTTTAGATTTCCAACACCAACAAAGTACAAGGGTAAAAAAACGTTCCACATAACTTGCTTAAGTTCACAGCTACAACACATTTCCCATGAAATTAGGCAAATAACTGATGTAAGAGCACTTCAGATTGTTGAAATGCAACAACTTAAGGATCAAATGTGTGCGAAACCCAGATTTTGTTCGGTGACGCAGATGGTGTCACAAAATGAATCTAACCAGTGTAAAGTACAAACCCAAACACAAAAAAAAAGGGCAATTTAGAAATCGGGAGAAATGTGGTCTTTAAGGTTGGTACCCTGTGTGTTGCATAATTAAAAAAATCTTAAAGTACAGACTATGAGCCACCCACCGTTCATCAGAGCGTAAGTGAGGATCATGACGGAGTTGTTGAGGTGTCGGTTTTCCTCTCTGACCACACCGAGCGTCGCTCTCTTCTCCAGCTCAGACGACTCTCGAGACGTAATACCAGATGAAAGGTAGATGATGACCATATCTGTAGCTAATAGATGACATAAGACATTACATCAGACTGAGTGAAATAAGGTCTCGGGGAATCTCCTGCAACAAATGCAAACGCGCAGGGGATTTAATGTTTGTTTTGGTCTTACTGGGGTTCTGTTTGCTGAGACTGCTGGTGTTACGCAGCAGTTGGAAAGCCTTCTGGAAGCCAGCAGCATGTTGGGTGGCTCCATTAGAAGCCTTGACGTTAGAGATGAAGGTGCTCATCTTCCTCTTAGTCTCGCTGGTGGCCGGAGACAGCAGACTCTTATAGCACTGGTCTAGAGAGCAGGAGCGAACGGTGTCCGCCACTGACAGGATGGAGATCTGGAGAAGAAACAAGGAATTGTTTTTTTTTAAACTGTCAGATTTCACCCAAAGATATTAATAATTATTTCCTAATCAAACGGCGCAAGGTTTGCTTCCTTTCCCAAACCTTATCATGTTCATCAATGGAATTAAGGATCACAAGTGCAGAGTCTCGGGCGATCTGAAGCTGTGAGTCCGTTATAGACGCTCCATGGTCAACCATCACCACGATGTGTTTAGATTGTGGACGCACAGCAGAGACGTACACAGGCCTGCAAAGAAAACAGCAAAAAAAAAAAACACAAAGTGAGCCGTCAGACAGCCATGTTCACCAGGTACCCCCGTCCACCTTCAAAATCCCAGATTTTCATCAGCTCAGTCGATTTTCTGACTATTTTTTAATCTGGCTGCATACCAAGGTCAAACTGCGGCCTGGTATTTTTCCAAGGATTGGAGTTTAGTGTCAGTTTCTCCAACCATGAAAGCCCCCTATGATACACATGAAGCCACCGTTTCCAATGGAAAATGCTTAAAGAAAATTACTTTATCCATTAAAAAAAAAAAGTAGGCTCCCTGCATCCACTCGGTGTCTCCCTAAATAAAAAGTCTTTGCAGGAAGGTACTTCCAAAAAACTCCTGCATCATATTATTTTCCCTTGTAGGTGGTGGTACTGCAGGCAGTGATGTTGAGTCTTCGGCTACGTTTTTTAACCTTGGTTTTAGTTATGGGTACCATTTGACCTTTGACACTAAATATGTTCACTCAAGTACTGCGTTAAAGTTTGTTTCTGTTACAATCCATCTAAGGAAGAAAGACTTCTCAACTTTTAAAACTCCCAAAACAAAACGCTTGTGCTCATCTTTCTGATTAAAAAACAAAAATGTGAAATAAAACAGCATATGCTTCATGTTTATTTAGTTGAACACTGCTGTGACCAAATATGTCCTAAACATGGGCGTTTAAATATACAGATCCTGATCTGATGGTTAATTTAGTTCATTGGATCAATTTAAAAAGGTTTAGTTCATATGGTTTCAGAGTGATATATTTCAAACATTTATTTTTGCTTATGTAGATGATTTTGGCTTGAAGCTTATGAAAAACCCAAATTCTGGTTCTCAGAAACTAGAAAATGACCTGAGACCAATAAAGAATGATAAGAATTAAATAACTGGAAATCAAGGTGCTAAAGTCTGGGGGAAGAGTGGAGTGGCGCAGCCTCATCATCTGCTGATGTTGGTCCAAAATGTTTTATCCATGTCGGCGCCGCCTCTACTAAGAAGATGTCCCTCTGCTGACAGGTTTGTTGGAGATGCTGATGTCATTTTTGCACTTGCCCATACTCCCAAATGACCAGCACTTTCTTTAATGGGCTTGAATGGCCAACAATGCCACACTGATGCAGTAGTTCGATTAAAGGTGCCCGGATCAACTACTGAGTGCATGTGTTGTCCAGTACAAGGACAGGCCAACATTTCTACAATAAATAATGTTATTTATAATTCATCATATGGAATATTCAGAAAAAATGAAATTTAGGATTTATACATTGTGTGTAATAAATCTATATAACAAATGAGTGTCACTTTTTCAATTCAATCACTGAAAATGCCTTTTATGTACGATGCAGCTTAGAGGAGAGGGCCCGGTGTTGCTCTATTAAAGCCAACCTGTTGACAACCTCCTTTTTAGAAATTAGATCAGCGCATCAGATGGGTTAAATAATTTATTCTAAACTATTAAGACTGTTGGGTTAGCACAAAAATATTTTAAATCCATATTTTGTAGACATGCTGACGGCGGATGGGACATGAATAGGGACTCAAAGCCACTGTGTGTGGTCTGCTGGACAAGGAGACACTACCAAAAGTAAAGGCTGGGGGGGGGGGGCTTATACAAAGCCTTATTCACAACTGAAGCTGGCAAAACAACATCCTTTCTCCCATGGCCAAACGCCAAGCTGTTGATTCAGGCAGTTGTGAGAAAAATCAAGCGAAGATGCAAAGTACATAGGGAATAAAGTGAAAGATGTTTTTAAGTTGTGGTTTATAAAAAGAAAAAGGAAAAAAAAGAGACTTGGGGTGTGAAATTCCATCAGTCTGTAGTGGCAGAGAGGCACATTCCTGCTGAAGGCATGTGTGGTCATGAAGTACAAGGGCAGCATGCCATGAGCATGCCCTCTGGCCCAGCCTACAGCAACCAGCAAAGGAGGAGGGGGAGGGGTGGACGAGGGTGATGAAGATGAAGGCAACAACAAGCTGTCCTCAGCCAGTCAGATCCGGCTGGTAAGGAGAGCTGGTGTGCAGAGCTGGTAAGGATCTTATTTGTTTAAAAGATTTATGCCTAAATAAATAAACGAAAACAAATACAAATTTTAACAGAGAGAAGAAGGGGCTGTGTACCGGCTGCGGTGCTCGTAGTTTCCTTTGCAGTGGAATTTGTGCGCAGGGAAGACTGTGAAGATGCCCTCCTCTGAGCTGAAGTACTGCCACTTTATCCCTGGGTTGGACTTCAGGTTGTCCGCCAACACTGCAGAAAAGATAGAATGAGAAAAATGGAAATTATAGAAAATTAGCAGCTGATGGAAGTGCCTGGAAGGAGTAAATCCATGAAAAAATGTAGAAACTAAAACCAACGGCAACCCAAAAAAATTAATGAGAGACACTTGTTCAGTACAGCTTAATTTCATTAATGGAAGGTGTGTAAAACACGGTTAGATCATGGAACAAGCTTAGGAAACATCTACTCTTTATATCAAATTATCCGCTTTAAACTTCAAGCAGACCGTGCAAAAAGATCTGGTCCCTCCAACTCCTTTAGGAAAATTCAGATATTTATTAAAATCAAGAGAGTTAAGTTTAAAAGTACGGATATTTTTCCTTACTTGGAAAATACTATAATACTTTTCAAGACTTTTAACTGCACATAAATCTGGTATTATTCACTGTTTGGGTCCATTCTTAACCAGTACAAAAATTCAGTTACTTAAAAGTTTGATTTTTTGTACAAAATGTATCTTATTTTATTCTTACATTTTTTTTAAGAGAATGTGGTTGATTCACAGAATAAAAACGTAAAACCAGACTTGGAGTTCAGTTTTCCCAAAACAGCAATGCAGCACAGCAATGGGGCAAATAAACTTTTATTCTTCTAGCAATACATAACTTATGGGATAAACTCCATTAACTAATCAACCTGAACAATTTACACAATAAAGATTGAAAATGACTCTAGCTATCCCAGTCCACATTCTTATGGAGAGTCACTAAAGGTCCGACTCCAGGAGCATACCAAATGCTACACAAGCAACACAACACGGGCCTTAAGCTGACCCAAATTCAGCCATCTGATCAAAAACAGGACAACACATTTAACTCCAATTCTTTCACTGGATTCTGTCTTTCATTCTAAATACCAACAACCCACACACCCTGCATAGACACTGAGTTTTTTCCAAAAACCTATGGAGTAAATGTGTTACTGGGTCATTCAGTGAACGGTAACTTTACAGGAATTCCAGTAACTTCCTTTTCACCCCCTGCAGAAAACAAACACAACAGCCCTTCACAAAGAACTGGTCAGAGGGAGAGCTGGATGGAGTCAAGGAAGAGACCAATTGTACTTTTGGGTCTCAAGTCTGGCAAAAAAAGGGAATAAAAGTGAATAGCCTTGAAGGTGATGATGAAATAAAAAACAGGAAAAAGCTCTTCAAACAACTTTACAATAATAAAATACATAAAATAAAATTAAATTTGGTCCGATCACCACATCCTATCAGAGTAATTCACTGTTTTAATAAGATGCACAGGCTGAAGTAGCAAAACATGGTTGCTATGTGACAAGAAAACAAATGTCTTCAATTTCATAAAACACATGAAGCTATTACTTGTGATTTGGGTAGTTTATTATGGTGAGTAGAAATATTTGACCAGATGTTTAATGTCTGAGTTCTTAGCATTAATAAACATTCAATAAACATCCTGGTGGTCATTTGTAGCTTCGTGTTTGGTTGACTATTTGTTTTAACGTTGAAGTTGGTTTCCACGACCTGGAAAAAGGATTCCACAATGTTTGTTCTTCTGTTAATTACTTCTATAATCACTGCCAGACACTCAAACAACCGTTCTAGCCTGTCAGCTGATTCTACAAACTCCCAAACCTCTTAGCTTTACAAACTCTTCCAAAGCACCACTGACACAGTGTATAAAGAAAGAAAAGCTACTCTGCAGGGTCACCTACAGTATCGAACATGTTCCCTCTACCTCCTCATCTGTCTCTTTGGCCTCATATAAACAGAAACTACTCTGTAGTGTTGACAGCAGAAGAAGGCCTGTGAAGGGAAAAACCCATTTTCCACTGCAAGGACTTTCAGCCATTACCCAGGATTTTGAAAGCCCTGATGTTTAAACAGAATTTCACCATAGTTATTTAAATTTCCCAGGTCCAGACTTTCCAGAATAATGATGTCCTGGTCTGGGGCTAACTTTCAGATTACGCCAGGATTGTTGAGGGCGGGGTTAGGAGAGAGGAGGCAAGACATGCGGCAAACGTCACCCAGGGCGGGACTTCTGGGTCGGGGACTAAGGCCTCCACATGGCTCTACAACTGCGCCATGAGTGGCACCCGATTATTTTGCTTCTCAAGTTCCAAATCAGATTGCATACAAAAATACTTATTTCAAAGATGTGGAGATAGTTTACAAAATCTTGTTCACACCTTGTTCCAATTTGGAAAAGTATTCAGAGTTCAACATAATAAACAACAAGTTTAGATATTTCAGAAAAGGTCTGGGTAAATATGTTGGAATAACAGTTTGGATTAGAGACTGAGAAATAATGGAAACAGTCAAGACAAATCAAGTTAGTCAAGAAAGAGAATTGGATAAAAGCAGAGGCAGCAAAAAATCGGATTCAGATTATTTTCAGCTTGATCCGCCACACCTGGTGGCGTACTGGTTGTAAAACTCAAAAAGAGGACGAAAAGTGAGACATTTTCAGGATTAGTGAGGTGTTTGAAAAATAAAGTACAGAGATGTAAAAACTTATTTACTTATTTATTGTAAGCTTATAAAGGCTGTAGGACAGTGAGAGAGGGTGATATTTTTGGGTGATAATAGGAAGGCTCAAATGGAGTACAGCAAAGTGGTTCTGCTGTCAATGTTACCCTTTTGAGCTTTCAACCTCTTTTATGGAGCAATTTGGACTGGGAAATGTTGGGAAACAGAAACTGCTGTTTCAATAATGCTAGAACTAAATGCTAACTTAAATGCTAAAGACGGTTTAAAATATTAATACCACATGCATTTTGTCTCTGCTTTTAAGTATTTGAAAAAACCCTTTTTCAGTAAAAGCTCTATCACACAGCGTAACTTTGCCTCTGCTCCTACTTTAAATTATTAGGGCAAATAGAAATTTGCCTATTCTGTACTGGAAAGTCAAAGCTTTACAAATTTACATTCAGCCACGAAACTATGATCAGTCAATCTCTCTATATATATATATATATATATATGTTAAGATGTTTCACAAACAGACTGGATATACATGCTGGAACAACAGTTTGTATCACTGACCAAGAATGGAAACAGTAAAGACATGACAGGTAGACAGAAAAATGGATGTAAAGAAAAAGGGTGTAACAATACATTTAGGGAGAAAAATTGCACAGTAAAAATGGGGATAGAGGGGAAAAGGTAGATTAATCAAACCAGTGCTGTAATCAAACTGCACTCAGCCCCTGATCTCACCCCTGCTGTTAGTTTCACCAATATCCACTATAGAAGCAGCCCTTCCTAAAGCAAAAGGAAAATGGAAGATAAAAAGGGAGAGGGTTGGAGGAAACAACACAGTTTTGAGACAATTACTCCATTTCAATCAGTTCTCACCCCTCCCTTCTTTCCCTTCATTCATCATTCTCTACTACTCAATTATTCCTGGTGTCTTTAGTCAGGCGCCGTCTTCCTGCTGCAGCGGGCTGGTTTAGACCAGGTCGAGACAAATGGGAGAGACTGAATAGACCCGGAGCGAGGAGGTCAAGGAGGAGTGAGTGTGAGGGACGGGAAGAGGAGCGGGGAGGCTGAGGGGTAACTTGAACACATTTAGACAGGCCTTGTAAGGAAAATAAAACCCCACCAATCATGATGTGTTATGAAGAAAGGTTCATGAAAAAAAAACATAACTTTGAGGCAGAGCAGCAATGGAATGACAGATGAATAACTTCTGACAATATAGGTTTCCTAGAAAATGGCGAAGCTTGGACAACATACAGCTGAAACAAGATATTTAAATACATTGTATAAAAAGACAGAACCTTTTGTATTCACAGTCTGACAGTAACGCAGACTGAAGTATTCACGTTTTAGGTCAATTAGGATTACCAAAGGAATTTCTATTAGCTAAATGCCAACTTCTTCCTTTAAATGCAACGATGGTCACTACACCAAATACTTCAATTTTAGTTTCATCAGACCATAGTAAATGTTTCCAAAAATTACGGCCTTGGCCCCGTTCACATCTGGCACCAACATAAGTCCAGAGTGACCCAATCATTTCCAGCCAGCCTTGAATGCAGGTCTGAATGCACTCAAGATGCATGGAGGACAGTTTGCCTGTATATGTCTGTATAACCTTAAAAATCTGAATGCAATGCATTCTGGGACATGTTGAAGGACCACCACTGACCTGTAGTTGCCAAATGTTGTGCTGCTAACTAATATAAAACCTTTCAGAACATTATGAAGGAGATTTGTTTAGATACAAGGTTTGCTCCTCAGTAAAAATAAAAATGAGGATTATATTGATCAGAGGAATTCAGGATGCTGTAAGTGAGAAACATTATCTCTGATAGGCTGTTTGTCACAGTCCTAAAATTATTTATGCAAAGTGCAAAACCTCTAACGCCTATAAGTGGAATGTGCAGACACTACGCACCGGAACGTGGATAATCAGAATCAGTTTTATTCACCATGTTTGTGCAAAAAACAAGGAATTTGCTGAATTCGGTTCCACTTGCTCTCAAATAAGATATTTTAGACATAAATGCATTGTTGGCAAATAAAACATTTTTTCTTGTAAATATGTATAAACACAGTGTTTTTACAGCAGAAGAAGACAAATATGCATGCAATCGGTCAACATGGGCACACAGACTGTTTAGTGTTCTTCAGAGAGGAAGCCTGGGGAAAGGAACGGTCACTGTTGTGGCTCGTTTTTGTAAATAACGCTCTGTGAGGCCAACTTAAACGTAAAAGTCTAACAGATATGTGTTCAGGAAATGGCTGGAGCCATTGTGGTCTTTAATATCATCCTAAATCAGCTGATCACACATAAAATCATTAAGACACACAAACATAACCTCAAAAACACACAAAAACAAAACCACCATTTAACAGTGTGTTTGGTTTAGAAATGTATTGAGGGTCCTTAAGCGAACCAGCTTCTGCAGGACCAGGAAGCAGGCAGAGAGCAGCTGCCTGTATTCAGACTGCCTGCATCGCGTCAAATGGGAGAAAGACTCCGCAGAGCGCAAAAACCAAATATCCAGCCTAAAAGTAACTTCACCGCGGTGAAAAGTCCATGGTTTTGCGCTTTAAAGTCCTTGCCATTGTTATTGTCATGGCTGAGACAAAAAACTTCCCTTTAAAGCCCAAAATTTTAACTTCTTCAGGCAAACTTTGGAGCTTCACCAGTCCAGAGAGTGATGTCTCTCCTCTCCGCATGTTTAAAGGTGAGAAAATTCACACATTCACTTGCAGCGGTCTGCTGTCACACAGACCTTTAGACCAGACCAAACAGCGCCATGCAGTTACGGAGCAGTATTGCTCCTGATTGAGAAGAAAAAAAGCACGAAGAAGAAAGTCCGTCTCATCTTGGCCTCTGTTGCTACTTTGGTCTTCAAATGTAGTTGTGTGCCTGGACCTCTTCACTACTCCTTGTAGCCCCATAAGACATTTTTTCGTCTTTAAACACCAAATTCAAACACTTTCGTCTTTGAATTTGCGCTCTTACTATGTTGTTGTTTTACTTCAGCTCAAATGCGTTGCATTTATGACACATTGCATCGAACACCGGGAACGGCACACATTCACACTGCAAGAGAACCACTCTGGGGTCCAGATAAACCGGGCCGAGACCGGCAGATGTAACCGTGCCGGTGTGGTTCTCTGGTCTGTTTCAGGGTCCGAGAACATGTGAACAAATCACTAAAATCATTGGAAAATCATTAAATGCATCGTAGTGGCAGTCAGAAAAAAATAGATTCCATTGCTCCCACCCACATCTTTTAATAAGCCTAATTTTTTAAACCTCTAAAACTTATAAATAGAAAAAATGTCTTTAAAACAGAAATAAAATTACAAGACTATCTGAATAAAACTGCAGACTAGAGTTCAAACTAAAGCAGAGATCATTTGATCTTAAAGATAAAAGGCTGAAAAAAACTGATAGAAAGAAAAAGAAGAAGTATTAAATTGTCTCTGAAGAATGAGTCTTATGTTGAGCTAACATTAATGTCCTCCACAATGTTAAACTTGCTGGAGCTAAAAAAAAGAAAAAAAGAGGTAAAACTGTCACGAAAACGTTCTTCTGCAGGAACTGCACTTTATGGCAGGTTAGTTTGCATACAAGTAACATTGCCTTCTTCTCCGTGTGTAGGAGTGGGAGATCTGAACAAACCTGAGTTGAGGTCTCGTCCCGGGTTGAACGCTCTGCTGTTGACTGTGGGGGAAAGTCTGTCACAGCAGATGGTTTTGGACACGTTGGTATTGAAGTTTCCATCAAACCTGCAGACATGCAAAGACGAAGTGGTTGAGAATCTACTCATTTGTTAGTGAAACTGCAGATTTATCACAACAAACCAGAACTCCAGGTTTGATCACTTATCCGACTTTATTCTTTCCATAAAAAATATCTTTACAAAGAACTACAGAAATTTCATAAACAGGGAAAATCATGTAGGTGAAAAAAAAGAAACATGCGCTAAAAGTAATAGACTTTAGTTTTTTCATTGCAGTGCAGTTATATTGCCAACTGTATTATCTGTTGCCCACAACATCTATTAAAGCAGATTTTATTGCTTGTCAATAAATGTTTCCATGGAAAACGGCTGGAATTCTCCAAACATGCCTAACATGCAGCTGCATGGACTCCATGAAAAAAAGCACTGCTGCCTTAATTTGATGAGTCAATCATTAAGTGAAATAACCCAATCTCAGTTATCCTCATGACTTTGCATCGTAATACAAAGACTTTTAAATAAAGATTAGTTACAACAAAACAAGTCTTTTATTTAAATATGAACTTAACTCTCAGAGTTGACACCTTTACAAATGTCGTGCAATAAAAAAAGTTCAGCAGTAAATAACAATAAGCCAGAAGTGTTTGTTAGATGTAAAGAGGCTACTTTGAAGAAAAGGCTTAGTTATTTTGGTTGGTTCAAACCAAACGGCGCTAACTCGAGTTTGAGATTTTCTGAAGGGATGTTTATATTTTGGAAAATTGGCAGGGTGTACTTGTTGCCTGGTGATACTTTAGCATTTCTCATTATCTGAGTAGAGAGTTATTTACAAAGAGATACTGCTGTGTTTAAAAGGTGATGTAACAGACGAAGCTGGTTATCAAAAAACTGTATGTGGCCAGCAAAAGAAACCAAAACCCACCCAGAAAACCAGCCAAGAAACTGTTGGTCAAAGTTTTAAGCTCCTGCCTCCAAGCACTGGAAACCAAAATACTCTTCAGAAGAAGTAGGTTGGTTTGACCCATTTAACATTGAAAGAATCTTGATAAAAGTCCAAGACCCGTTTGACAACAGAAAGGCTTGATATGTAAGTGATAGCCTAAATATAGCGTTTAATGCTATCTTAGACTCAATTGGCTTTGCTCAAAACAGTGTCAAACCTACCCACCTTTGTCTTCATTCTCTGGACCTTGTGCTGACATATGGCATTGAGTGTAATGACATAACAATATTTTCTCATAACCCTGTCCTGTCTGAACATTTCTTAATAACCTTTGAGTTTAATTTAACAGAGTACTCCACACCTGAAAGAAAATTTCATTGTAGTAGATCATTATCAGATGATGCTGTAACAACCTTTAAAGAATCTGTTCCACTTTTAATTTCCTCATTATCACTGAAAAGCACAGTGGATGGCAATAATTCTGTTTCTGCCCTTTCACAAATTGATTATTTTGTTCATAGTGTTTCTTCATCATTGTGTGGTGCATTAGACAATGCAGCCCCCTTGAAAAAGGAGGTAATCATTCATAGGAGGATGGCTCCTTGGTTTAATTTAGATCTGCGTACTTTAAAGCACAATGTTAGGAAATTGGAGAGAAAATAGCGCTCTACACACCTAGAGGATTCCTACTTAATCTGGAAAAATAGCCTACTGTTGTATAAAAAGACACTTCGCCAAGCCAGAACAGCTCATTTCTCATCATTAATAGAAGAGAACAAGAATAATCTTAGGTTTCTCTTTAGTACAGTTGCTAAACTTACACAGAGTCATAGCTCTGTTGAGCCATCCATTCCCTTAGCTCTTAGCAGTCATGACTTTATGGGATTCTTCTTAAATAAAATTGATTCTATTAAAAATAAAATCTTTGACATACTCCCAAAGATGATTACTTCATCCTCAGCAAGTGAGACAACATTGGAAATAACTGTAGAACCTGATTTGTGTTTGGACTGTTTTGATCCTGTGGAGCTTCCCGAGTTATCAGAAATGTTAGCTTCATCTAAACCTTCAACTTGTATGTTAGACCCAATCCCAACCAAATTATTTAAGGAAGTGTTCCCTCTGATTACCAGCCCCATTTTAGATATGATTAATTTATCTTTAGTAAATGAATATGTACCACAGGCTTTTAAGTTAGCTGTAATTAAACCTTTACTTAAGAAAACCTTTGCTTGATCGAGATGACTTGAAAAATTACAGACCGATATCCAATCTTCCATTCTTATCTAAAATTTTTGAGAAAATAGTTGCTAATCAAATGTGTGAGCATTTACACAGCAATGACCTGTTTGAAGAGTTTCAGTCAGGCTTCAGAGCTCATCATAGCACTGAAACAGCTCTGCTGAAAGTCACTAATGATATTCTTATGGCCTCAGATACTGGACTTGTGTCTGTACTTGTCCTCTTAGATCTCAGTGTTGCATTTGATACAGTCGATCATAATATTCTTTTAGAAAGGCTGGAATATGCTGTAGGGATCAGGGGAACAGCGCTAGGCAGGTTTAAATCTTATTTGTCTGACAGATTCCAGTTTGTTCATGTAAATGATAAATCATCTTTAAACTCCGGGGTTAATTGTGGAGTACCACAGGGTTCAGTACTTGGGCCAATTCTCTTTACTATGTATATGCCTCCAGTGGGTCAAATTATCAGGCAGCATAGGATAAATTTTCACTGTTACGCTGATGATACTCAGCTTAACTTATCCATAAATCCTGATGAACCCAACCAGTTAGACAGACTACAAGCATGTCTTGAAGATATAAAAACTTTAAAGACTTTAAATTTTCTGCTTCTAAATTCAGACAAGACAGAAGTTGTCGTCTTTGGACCGGAGTCTTTAAAAAAGAAACTGCTTAGTCAATCACTTCACCTGGATGGTATTAAATTGACCTCCGGTAAAAAACTAAAAAATCTTGGTGTTACTTTTGACCAGGACCATATTAAACAGGTTTCTAGGATTTCCTTTTTTCATCTCCGGAACATTGCCAAAATTAGAAATATCCTATCCAGGAGTGACGCTGAAAAACTAGTCCATGCATTGGTTACTTCAAGGCTGGACTATTGTAATTCTTTACTATCAGGATGTCCACAAAATGCAGTTAAAAGCCTTCAGCTGATTCAAAATGCTGCAGCAAGAGTTCTGATGAAAATTAAAAAGAGAGATCATATTTCTCCTATTTTAGCTTCCCTTCTTTGGCTCCCTGTTAAATCCAGAAATGAATTTAAAATTCTCCTCCTCACATATAAAGCCCTTAATGATCTAGCTTCATCATACATCAGAGATCTGATTGTTCCATATCTTCCTAACAGGGCACTTCGTTCTCAGACTGCAGGTTTACTAGTGGTTCCTAGAGTCTCTAGAAGTAGAATGGGAGGCAGATCCTTTAGTTATCAGGCTCCTCTCCTGTGGAACCAGCTCCCAGTTTTAGTCCGTGATGCAGACACCCTGTCTACTTTTAAGGCTAGGCTTAAAACTTTCCTTTTTGATAAAGCTTATAGTTAGAGTGGCTTAGTTTATCAGGGAGGGAGCCTTCCTCCCTCCCTGTTGGATGGAGTAAGGGGGAGTCAGGTTTAGCCTAAACCGGCTCAGTTATGGTTGAGGTGCAAACACACCCTCCATTTCTGCTACCTGTATGACCCCTTCTCTTTCCTAACAGTTATAATCAGTCTGACAGAGAGAGGTATCCCAATCCTTGTGGTTTTTAGTATAACAATGACCATCAGTGGGACCCTTTGTGGGGTGCCTTGAGACGACGTTGTTGTAAATAAGCGCCGTTTAACTAAATAATCTGAACTGAAACTATCTGTGTAGTTATGCTGCTATAGGCTTAGGCTGCTGGAGGACATAATGACCACTTTCACCCTCTTCGCTACATTCTCACACTACTCTCATATTTTTCATTATTTGCTGTTATTTCAGCTTTTAACTTTGTTCTCTCTTTTCTCTTCCTAGAAGCTACACCTGGCTCTGTGTTTACCTGTGACACCTTTTCTGGAGAGGGGGATCGTCCGAGCTTTTGCTGGCAACAACTTAATGCTCACCTTCTACCGATGATCCACATGGCCCTGTCTTTCAGTGTTCAACCCTTTCTCTCTCCTAGACATGGCGATTGACTGAACTTTAACTGTAACTAGTTATGTGCTCTCTTTCAGACTCTAACCTTGAAAACTGGCTCAGTTTATCTGTTCTTTCTTTCTAGGTGAAACGACTAAAGGAGCTACATCCATTAACATTTACTTTTCTTTCCCATAGAAAGTACTCCTGGATCAGTGCTTCTTTGTTCACTTTGTGTCTCTGCTCTGTTCTCTCAAACCCCCAGTCGGTCGTGACAGATGGCCGCTCACACCGAGCCTGGTTCTGCTGGACGTTTCTTCCTGTTAAAAGGGAGTTTTTCCTCTCCACTGTCGCTACATGCATGCTCAGTATGAGGGATTGCTGCAAAGTCAACGCCAGTGACTGTCCACTGTCTCTACATGCTCATCCGGGAGGAGGGAATGCTGCAAGTCACTGACTGGATGCAATCTGCTGGGTTTCCTTAGATAGAAAAACTTTTTTATCCAATTTGAATAAATAACTGAATCTGACTGCACTGTTCAATGGTTAGGACTAATTGGAATGTATGTACCTGACTTTTGTGAAGTGCCTTGAGACAACATGTGTTGTGAATTGGCGCTATATAAATACTTAACTATAAAGACTTAACTGTATTTCTAGGAGTCGGAGTTGATGCAATATTCTACAGAAACTGAGAATATCTCATTCCACACTATAGAAAACAACTATTACGTCAAGATATCCCTTGTTTGCCTTCTCAGTCAAAAGTTGGTCCAGCTTTGTATAATTTGTTTGTAATTTAGTCTGGCTACTTTTTCTTGACCAATGAGGTAAATTACATTTTGAAATGTTTCACAGACACATTCTGACTAAGCAGCCCCTTCAGAGACCTAAGGCTTTGACACGGCAAGCAAAGTCGGCGTGGTCACAAAAATCTGCATTAGCCACTGAGATGGTGGAGGTTTATGTTGACCCACCTCCACTATGCATGCACACCCTGACCGGCTGCCATAACAGAGAACAGAGTGGCTCAGATTACAACACAGAGAGATGAGTGCCTAACCTGTTTTTCATGGTAACAACATTACACTACCACATATTTACATTTCACATAGCTTTCCGCTGAGGTACTCAAAGTTTGAGGACTGTGACAAAAACAAAAATCTAAACTTAAGCAGGTCAGCTCTTGAAAAGCCTTTACATATGTTTAACATAATTACTATAGCAACAAACAGTTGCATCTGGCCGGACCCGTACAGAAATAAATCATTAAAGAGCCTACAATCAAGGGCCTTCACACTGTTAACTCCATGTTTAACGCCTGACATGAGAGAGGATGACAGTTGAAAGGAGGCTGGACTCCAACTCAGTTTGACGGCCTTTATTGTGCCGAAACATGTGTGACGTAAACATATTCTAACATTTAATGAGCCACAGATTTTACATCCTTATTTAGACCTTACCGTGAACTTCATGAAGAACAGAAAGCTGAGAGATAAATGTATATATAGCTGATCTTGTGCAGACTGCACAATCTTTATCAGTTAGAGAGAGCGCACAAAGTTAATGAGAAGAGAAGGTCATAGAGAAATGAAGAGTTGTATCCTTGTGGTGAAGAAATAAGCGTATAAACAAAAGGGAGAAAAAATAGAATACGTGCAAGAAATGGTTTTATTATGCCCCTTTTCCACTGGCTCGATTTGGCCCTACTCGACTCCACTTGGCTTGCTTTGCAATTGTTTCCATTACAGTTTTTTCCGTACCGGTACCTACTTTTTTGGTCCCTGTTCCTGAGCAGGTACGACCGGGGCTGAGTAGGGACTACATGTGACGTGAACACACTGCTTTTCACTTTGTTGTCGTTGAAACAGTGCACGGAAAAGTTAATAAAGCTCGAGAGCAACTACAATAATATTAAGCACCACAGTGGCCGGAGCAGGTCAAACATGTAATTTGACAATTTACAGATCATAAACCATGCCTGAAGGCTGACAGAAAAGAAAAAGGACAAATCACCTTTTTGAATTACATGCAGACAGAGCGCTGTATGTAATAACATCCTAAACCAGCTGATCACACATAAAATCTGTTGTTCAGAGGCACAAACATTTCCCCCAAAACACACAAAACAAAACCACCATGAAACAACATGTTTGGTTCGAAAGATTTTTTACGGTCCTTCAGCGAACCAGCATCTGCAGGAGGAGGGAACAGGCAGAGAGCAGCTGCCCGTAATCAGACTGTCTGCATCGGATCAAACGAGAGGACGAGTCCGCTGGATCTGCGGAGCACGAATATGCAATATCCAACCTAAAACTGACTTTGAAGGTCAAAAGTCTGTGGTTTTGCACTTTTACGTCCTTGTCCTCGTTATTGCCATGGATGAGACAAAAGCTTTTTCATAAAGCTCAAAATTGTAACTTCTTCAGGCAAACTTTGGACTTCACCATCGAGACAGCAGCATCTCTCCTCTCTGCTTCTCCTGCCCGACCCCCTCACATCAGAACCCTTGAGCCTTATTTTATAAGTTCTGGCTGGGGTGTGGTCCAGATAATTATCCCAGTGGATCATTTTAGACATAAAAACATAAGACATTCTTGCATATACATTAATACAAAGGTTATTAGTATTTAGTTTATTTCTGTTTTTATTTCTATTTAATTTTTATAATTTCATGCAGATTACTTGAATGTGAAAATGTAATACAGTAACGTTAATAGCAGCACAGAGCACTACACTCATGGCTGGAGGCGGGGCTTCAGTCGCCATAGCTTTAGCTGTTGGGGGTCAGTGGAAACACAACACTTATCGTACCGAGTAGAGCGAAACCGAGTGGTGCAGAGCCACACCGGGTAAAACGTGCCAGTGGAAAAGGGGCATTAAAGAGCTCTGTTTATTTATTTTAACACAAGCTCTTGTGTTAATCTGTTCATGTATGTCAGCAAGATCTGGTATTGCACTGAAGACTCATAAAGAACACAATTTAAGGGTTTTGCTGAATATTTCATAGAGATTTTTGTGCCTTTGTTGGTCGGATGGGGGTGTATGCAGAGGATCCGGCTGTCCTGCACTGCACCAAGCTTGGGCACTTTGATCCTTCCTTTCCTCCCACTAAACTATCCCCAAGCATCCACATCCCCAACTTCAGAAACATACATTTGCACATGTGCTTTTTAGAATCACACCCCCAGCACTGGTCATTTTTACTGAAAGAAGCATTAATGTACATACTGCATTTAAACGTCACTCATTTAGAGCCCCATAATTCATCACGAGGATCGTGAGCCTGGTCTGTGTGGAGGGGGAGGGCAGGAGGCTCAGGGAAATGTCTGCTAGATTAAAAAAAAAAAAAATGTAGCTGCAGCCTCTTTGAATTCAACATCAAAAAGCCGTATGTGAAGGAAGAGAAGAGCGGGAAGGAATGCTGTGAGTTTTAACTCGTAATTAGGCAGTGGAATCTGTTTAAGAGAATAAGGATTTAGCTTATCAGGAATGAAAAGAATACATAAATTTAGTTCCATATAAAAATACTGTTGCATATGCAAAATATCTTTGCTATGCATCAAATTATTCGGCAATTTTAGATGCAGATCAGTAACTCTGCTATTGAACTCTTGCTTAATCATCATACCTCTGAAAACTGAATTATGGTTGGTAATTAAGGAAAATCAACCAGGTCTGGAACCACCAGAGAAAATATATGAAACATGAACTAGAAAGGCAAAGCCTCTTAAATAAAACAGCGGCTGATGTTATCAGCAGTTTCAAGCCACTCTCTGTTTGTAGAATCTGTTACGTTAAGCTGCACCGTGCACAAAGAATCATGTATTTTCACAAAGCAGTCATCTCTGCACTATTCAAAAAGCCCCATGAGAACAATTACCTTGAAGAGACTGTGTGAGCCCCAGAGAGTAAAACCATTTCTAATGTGTTTGCAATCCCTCAGCTGCAGCAGCAGCAGCGGTGAAGCCAGCAACGCGCCAACCAGAGAATTGAAAGGCTTGAAAAAGGCCTTTTATGTATCCCAGCTCTGGATGATGATGCTTCTCTACCAAAGCAGAATGTAAAGGCAACACGCCAAATGGATTTAGGGGAAGTGGTGTGTAGCAGCTTTTTCTGAAGAGGGGACTGCAATGTGCTCTGTATATAAGATGTTTTACAGTCTGATGTAGGGGGAGATTCGTCCAAAAATATCACTACAATCCAAACAAGAAAGATCTCCTTTCATATCCAAACACAGTCTAAATTTGTTGCCAGCTTCATTTACACTGGCTGGCCAAAAAAAAAAAGTCGCCACCTGGATTTAACTAAGCAAATAGGTACAAACCTCCCATTGGATAATTACTGTATGGGCAATTATGTTTCAGCTGGCAACAAGTTTTTTAACCCTAATTGGTGCAATGAGTTGCTTCTCATTTCTTAAACAACCATGTTGAAAGACAGATCCCGTGGTCGTGGAAAAGATGTCAGTTTGTTTCAGAAGGGTCAAATCATTGGCATGCATCAAGCAGAGAAAACATCTAAGGAGAAACTATCAAAATTGGGCAAAAAGCTGTCCAACGCATTATTAAAAACTGGAAGGATAGTGGGGACCCATCGCCTTCGAGGAAGAAATTTGACTGGACAAAAATCCTGAATGATTGTGATCAGCGATCACTTCAACATTTGGTGAAATCAAATCGAAGCTATGATCTGGGGTTGCTGCAGTTGGTCAGGTCTGGGTTCAGCAACAGTACCATCATCAATGCAAGATCTTGGTAAAAAATAAATGCAACACTGGGTGGAAACAAATCTTGTGACACTGCAGAAGCTTATCGAAACAATGCTAAAGCGAATGCGTGCCGTAATCAAAGCTAAAGGCAGTCCAACGAAATATTAGAGTGTGTGCCATTTTTTTTTGGGTGGCAACTTTTTTTTTTGGCCAGGCAGTGTATTAATCAACACACCATCTACTGTAGAGTGTCATGCAACAGTATTGCTACCATTCCAGGATCTTGTCACATTACTGCTTCAAACTTCAATGCGCGTGATATCTAATGTGACAGACCAACACAAACTAGTATGACTGAAGTGGATGGTAAAACTGCAACATGACGACCAAGGAACACACCAGACAACCACCAAGACATGGGCAACCAATGAAAATAACAAACTGGGCAAGTACTGCTTTAATTAGAGAAACTCCCAAGAGGCGCACAGTAACTCTGGAGGAGCTGCTGAAACCCAAAGCTCAGATGGGATAATCTCTTGTCTCGTGGAGGGTTGGCAAGAAGAAAACGATTGTTAAGAAAAAGCCACAAAAAGGTCCAGTTTGCAGTTTGCCCCAAACCAGGTAGGGTTCACAGGAAATTTGTTAACACAAATGGAGGGCACTTTTTCCTGATTTTTATTTGTGAAAACTGTAAAAAACCATGAATCAATTTTATTTTCACTTTACAATTATTCAACATTTTGTATTGGTCCATCTCATGAAATTCCAATAAATTACATTAAAGTTTGTCGTGGAAGAATTCAAGGGGTATGATTACTTTGCAAGAAAACACTGTAATTTAAATAAAAAGGTGAGTAAAAAAGTCAAAGTACAGAGTCAGCACCATATCCGTGGGCTTTCAGACAGGCAACAAATCAAAATGTTTTATGGGATTCCCAGCCAGCAATAAACTCAAGACAGGCTAGGATAAATTGCCATCTGAGAGAGAAGAAGGAAGAGATTAAATTCAGGAATTCAAACATGTTCTGCACATGTTACGAGCTCTATTAATAATAAGGGCATTATAGGTGTCTGGTAATTTTAGAAAGTTACAGATAAAAAACACCAACAGCCCATATGTGACTTTATAACTATATGAGCATCTATATGTAGCTCTATCCTACATAGAGTCCAGAAAAAACACTGCTCAAAAAAAATAATAATTCTGTACAAAGTTAAATATGCTGACAACAAAATCACATAAAAATCATCAATGGAAATCAAATGTATTAACCAATGGAGGCCTGGATTTGGAGTCACACACAAGTGGAAAAACACACTACAGGCTGATCCAACTTTGATGTAATGTCCTTAAAACAAGTCAAAATGAGGCTCAGTATTGTGTGTGGCCTCCACCTGCTTGTATGACCTCCCTACAACGCCTGGGCATGCTCCTGATGAGACGGCGGATGGTCTCCTGAGGGATCTCCTCCCAGACCTGGACTAAAGCATCCGCCAACTCCTGGACAGTGGTGCAACGTGACGTTGGTGGATGGAGTGAGTAATGATGTCCCAGATGAGCTCAATCGGATTCAGGTCTGGGGAACGGGCGGGCCAGTCCATAGCTTCAGTGTCTTCATCTTGCAGGAACTGCTGACACACTCCAGCCACATGAGGTCTAGCATTGTCCTGCATTAGGAGGAACCCAGGGCCAACCGCACCAGCATATGGTCTCACAAGGGGTCTGAGGATCTCATCTCAGTACCTAATAGCTGTCAGGCTACCTCTGGTGAGCACATGGAGGGCCATACCGCCCTCCAAAGAAATGCCACCCCACACCATTACTGACCCACTGCCAAACCGGTCATGCTGAAGGAAGTTGCAGGCAGCAGATCGCTCTCCATGGTGTCTCCAGACTCTGTCACGTCTGTCACATGTGCTCAGTGTGAACCTGCTTTCATCTGTGAAGAGCACAGGGCACCAGTGGCAAATTTGCCAATCCTGGTATTCTCTGGCAAATGCCAAGCGTCCTGCACGGTGTTGCGCTGTGAGCACAACCCCCATTTGTGGACGTCGGGCCCTCATACCATCCTCATGGAGTCAGTTTCTAAAAGTTTGTGCAGACAGATGCACATTTGTGGCCTGCTGGAGGTCATTTTGCAGGGCTCTGGCAGTGCTCCTCCTGTTACTTCGTGCACAAAGGCGGAGGTAGCGGTCCTGCTGCTGGGTTGTTGCCCTCCTACGGCCCCCTCCACGTCTTCTGGTGTACTGGCCTGTCTCCTGGTAGCGCCTCGAAGGCTCTGGACACTACGCTGACAGACACGGCAAACCTTCTTGCCACAGCTCGCATTGATGTGCCATCCTGGATGAGCTGCACTACCTGAGCCACTTGTATGGGTTGTAGAGTTCGTCTCATGCTACCACGAGTGTGAAAGCACCACCAACATTCAAAAGTGACCAAAACATCAGCCAGAAAGCATAGGTACTGAGAAGTGGTCTGTGGTCCCCACCTGCAGAACCACTCCTTTATAGAGTGTGTCTTGCTAATCGCCAAAGTTTTCCCCCTGTTGTCTATTCCATTTGCACAACAGCATGTGAAATTGATTGTCAATCAGTGTTGCTTCCAGTGTACTATAAACCTAGTTTACAAGCAGATCAACTACGTTGCACCTATCTTCACAGCCCAGAAGCTTTCCTCTGCAACAGCTGATCATCACATAAGTGGTGGTAATCAAGACTCAAATTTAATTAAAACCTAATTAGTTAACTGCAGCTGATTACACTACTGTTGTATTAATGGGCAATCAAACAGAGAAACCCATAGAAAGGTTTTTGGATCGACTCCAGGCAAATGAAGCCATAAAGCCTCCCTCTACTTTAATCTCTTAGTGTGTATTTTTACTTATTAGGTAAAAAGATATTGGCTAAACTATTCTTCCTCAGCCTCCAACTGAAACATCAGGACCAGAGCATCACGAAAACAGAAATAGTCCACATAACCAAGATGCTCACATCGCTGTAAATAAACGCTGTTGAATAATTTATTTTTGCTGTTCTGTTTTCGCAATTTCTCTCTTGCTTCCAGGAAAATCTTCAAAGTCCAGTTTCACTCTTAGGAATGCAATAGCAACAAATCTGAGCTCGCTCCATAGCTGTGCCCCAACATATCGATGGCAGATGAAAGACCACAGTAACTAACAAATCTTAAACTTTTCTTAGCCTGTAATGTGTTTAAGGTGGAATTCATTCATTTGATTCAATAAGAAAAGGTTCTGATGATTCATTGACCTTTAATAGCCACAGGGAGGTTTTGTTTGGATCACCTTTCAAATGTATGTAGAAAAAACAACAGTAAATACATTTCAGCTTGAATAACCTGTCAGTTAAACTATCAAGTCTTCATTAAGGAGGATTTATTTTCCATACTAGCACTATTTGCTTATCTGATTTTGCCTTTTGAAATTCTAAGAAAATGGAATAAGAAATTGAAGGAAAACTGAAGAAACCTAAAGCAGAAAACATTTGGAAAAAGGGTTAAACAGATGGCATCAAAGAGAAAGAGTTAACATTATTGGAGGCATTAACACTGGTTATTAAAGCATAAATAATGCCCTTCGTAAAACCTGGCAGCAGTTCTGATATCTAATCTCCAAGGTGCAAGGAGAGATCTCTTAATTTTGTTGACTGTGCAACCAAGAGATCTGCTTGATGTGAATTTTAAGCAGTGATTCTCCGCTGCAACATATACTTTAAAGTGACCTGTCAGTCTGCCAGTAGTTTAAATAGTGAGAATTGATCTGCAGAAATATGACCCAGGTGTTAACACCATGCAAACTTTAATCTTACATGGAAATTCTGCAGTATCACCTCTGATACAATATTACATCTGTACATACATACTGAATGGTTGAAGCAAAAGATCTTTGTTTTCCAGTAAATGCACCAACACACATGAAGAAATCTGAGGCGTGAGTCGTGTTTACATTTCTTTTTCATAATTTGAAAGTGACATTAAAATAACTGCTGGGCACAAAAAAGTCAAGAAAATATACATTTCACATGTATTATCCTGAAAAACAGCCAAGGTAAACAGCATACTGTATGTGTGGCAGCAACATTAATGTTATTTAAATATATTTTTCATTTAGATCATGAAAAATATATGGAAGAAACTACTGTGAAGTATTACTGGATTAGGACAGGAGCCTTGTTTGAAAAATTGCCTTGCTTTAGGTATATTTAAGGGAAACAATTTGCTTTCATCCTAAACAGACACTTTATTATACCATAATGAACAATTTAGAGCTTCTTTTAACGACAATTGAGATTGAGTGTCTCCTAACAGCACACTTGTCACTTTTACAACTGCGCCACAGCAAAAGTGTTGAGATGAGCGCCTCAAGGTCTCATGTTAGAAACATAAACATACAGACACACACACACCGGCTCAACAGGCCATATCTATTTTCAGATCCAGTCAGTTTGTGAGGCCAAGCCATGATTAAAGCATACCATCAAATGCTAACCGTTGCCCTCTGTGGCCTCCCTGAGAGAAGATAGGCTGCCAGACATGAGCAACGTGTAAACCACCTGATACCCCCCCCCCCCCCCCCCCCTTAAAACTGCCTGACCTGACTGAGACCCCAGAAAGCAGCTGAGGTCTGAAACTAGTGAAAGAAACTCAGAAGTGAACTGAACAGAGCGGTGGTCTTCTCATTAGCCTATGCTAACTCCTGTCTTTTTTTAGTTGCTATGTTTTCTTTCTCATTTTAGGTGAAATTGGGCTTGATATAATTTACAGTTTGGGAAATACTTTAAATGTTTTGCTGGTCAAAAACAAAAAAAAATATCCACTCTTAAAAACTGTAAGACCTTTTTATCAAGAGGACTATAGCCTAGCTTAGCCAAAAAGGGAAAAAACTGAAATGGGAACTCCGTTAGCATGATTCTGTTTCAGTTCAATTGTTTCAATCAATTGGTTTCAAGATAAGGGCGTTAAATCAATCACAGACATTGGAAAAAATCTAATTTTATAACAATGTATTTAACCTATCTAAATAACCTAAATAAAAAAAGAGCAGGATAACAGCTGGCATGATTCAGGTTCTGTTTAAACAGATGTTCAAACTGATGTATATTTAAACCCTGACATCAAGACATGAAAACATCAAGGACACAAAGTTCAATACCACAACATAACTGAGGTCCCTTAGCCTAAGCTAACTCCTGTCCTACTAGCCAGTTTATTAGTTCCCACACCGGGCGTATTTCCTTAGTGGCTGAGAAGCAAAAGATTCCGGGGACATTAATGGCAAACAAAAATATAAAGAAAAGTGTTTTTTCTCGCTATATTGAAAATTTCAGCAAAAAAATACTTGCTAGCAATCATACAGCCCTAATAAGTAACCCAGCTCTTTCCAAAATAATAATTATTAAATGATTGCACTGCTGTTTTTTTGACAAGAGTACTAGCTCAAACACTCTTCATTTATTCATTCATCTTCTATACCGCTTATTCCATAGTGGGTCACGGGGGAGCTAGTGCCAATCTCCAACAATCTATGGGCGAGAGGCAAGGTACACCCTGGACAGGTCGCCAATCCATCGCAGGGCAACACACAGAGACATACAGGACAAACAACCATGCACACACTCATTCACACCTAAGGGCAATTTACAGAGACCTGTTAAACTAACAGTCATGTTTTTGGACTGTAGGAGGAAGCCGGAGTACCCGGTGAGAACCCACGCATGTACGGTGAGAACATGCAAACTCCATGCAGAAAGACCCCCGGCCAGGAGTCGAACCCAGAACCTTCTTGCTGCAAGGCAACAGTGCTACCAACAGCCCACTCAAACACTTTTCCACTATTCATTTATTTGATAAAAGAAGTCTGCAAAAATCGCTTAAATTATTTTACACTGGCTTGCTCACTTACTTAGATATTCTTTCTACAAAAAAAGGACAGAAGTTCAAGGCATTTTCTCATTTATA
>JAHHUM010001082.1:5672-63909 GCA_036173005.1 Crenichthys baileyi | reverse complement strand
ATTAAAAATTTTTTAAACAAAAAAAAAAATTGTATTGTATTTTTTTACAGAAAATAATAAACAAAAACATAAATTAATAAAGCGAACTGGTAATTTATCATCTGCCCAGATCTGAGGCAGCAGCTGCAGAAATTTCAGCTTCAAACTGATTTTAAACACTTTTTCTGTCCCTTTTTTCCTGTGAAAAGAAGCGTTAACCTGACCCAAGAATAATTCATTACATTTACTGGTTTTACTGGTTTGTGTCAATTGGTTCTGAATTTCCGCAGGAACGTGATAAACATCAGGTTAAAATAATCCCAAATCAACCTCCTGATTCACAGAAATATTAAACTTTTCTTCCTCGGTAAAAAATGAAAAACTCTGCAACTCAAGAAAGCATAAAATTAAATCTATTCTAATCTAAATTATTTGGAGAAAGTCTGCTTAAATTTAGTTTAAATGAATCGGTTCGTTTTTCAGAGACGCGACGGGGGCTGAGAACAAGCTGGAGCTTCACCTGTGGACAGGTGAGAGCTCCTGAAGGCGCCGCAGCAGAAACACTTCTCACATTCCTTCTTACCTCAGAAACATTTTCTACATTCTGTTTTCATCTCTAAACCGACTGAGATTAACATCGGTAAACTGAATCTTTCTGGGTAAAAATCAGCGAAATAAAAATAGATTCATTGTTTTAGTTTTTGTGGTTCAGCAAGAGCAAAAAATAGAAAAAAATAGGACTATTTTTACGAAGAAAAGCAGCGGGAGACAGAAATAAATTAAACTTATTTTAAATATGTTCTTTAAATTTTACACAGATGATAAGTTTGAGAAAAGCAGAAATTGGAGAGAATAAAGCAAACAGAACAGTTGCAGTTATTTCCTGTTTTTCTGGAGACAGGTTTTAGTCTTCATGCGTTTTATGCGTCTGAAACACTGTTCACACGGCAGCATGCACACACACACCCACCCGCACACACACACACACACACACACACACACACACACACAGGACCAGTGAGGCCTCCAGCTCCTCAGTTCTTCTCTAAGCGGTCCATCACGGTGTTCTGGTTGGTAGAACTGTTCTCTGCTCTCTGCTTCGACATGAAGATCCAGTTTTTCTCATCAGTCATTAGACACAAACTGAAGGAAAAAAGGTGAAATATTTGGTTTAACTGAACTTTTCTCTTCAGTTCTGTCAAAGTGAAACAGAAAAATATCAAGTCCGGTTTCCTTCAGCTTCGTGTCTCCGCAGGATCCATCGCACCTTCAGCTCCGAACTGGGCTCTACCAGAGGTCAAAGGTCTCAGTAACACAAAGAAACACCGCAGCTTTCCATGCAATGCGCTTCCTGCGGGGTGATCAGTGCACAGCCACCGCGGACCGCAGCGCCTCGGGGCCGGCAGGGCTACTCTGACCGGTGGCTGCTTGCGGGGAGGTCGGGCTCAGGGACCGCGGGGAGTGGGCCAGAAAGGCCGGGATATGTGCGGGCAGACCGGGTGCGGGTTTGATGGGCACCGGGATGGCGGGCAGAGTCTGGCCGCTGTGGCAGAGAGTCTTCAACGGCATGCCGTAAGCCGAGTAGTCCCCGGGGGCCATGGAGATGGGGGCGGCAGGGTCCATTACGCCCGACCCGTACATGTGCGGCCAGGCCGGGCTCAGCTGGTTGTGCAGCGGGTATCCGGCGGTTGGGAAGGCAGTCAGTCCGCCCGGAACCTTGTACTCTCTGGCGATGATGTTCTCGATGGCGAACGGGTGCTTGAAGCCTGACGGCTGCGTGACGGAGCTCAGGCTGTACCCGGCCGGTACCTGCGGGAGGTGCGCGGCGGCATGCAGCGCGCTCAGCCGCAGCTTGGCCTGCTGCTGCAGGTAGTGCGCGGCGTCCTGCGGCTTGCTGGGGCCCAGCGGGTCCGTCACCTGCACACCGCCTACCTTAAATCGCTTCCTGCGTCGCAGAAAGCTGCCGTTCTCGAACATGTCTCCGCAGTTCGGGTGCAGGGCCCAGAAGCTGCCCTTTCCGGGCTGATCCGGCCTGCGGGGGATCTTGATGAAGCAGTCGTTGAAGGAGAGGTTGTGGCGCAGGGAGTTCTGCCAGCGCTGCGTGTTCTCCCGGTAGTAGGGGAACCGGTCCATTATGAACTTGTAGATCTCACTGAGGGGCAGCATCTTCTCCGGGCAGCTCTGGATGGCCATGGCCGTCAAGGAGATGTAAGAGTACGGAGGCTTCTGGTCGCTGTAGGTGTTCCTCCCGGGCCGAGGCATTGTTCCGAGCCGAGCTGAACCGAAACAGACCGGAATAACTTCAGTCTTAGTCTCTCTAAAGTTTCACAAACACCTGCAGCTTCTCACTGCGTGTTTTTACACAGCAACACACTGGGCTGCAGGTTGGTGCGCATGGTTCCGTTTGAGCTCGGAAGCCAAAACTCCGAATTTAAGTTCAAGAAAAGTTAAAGCAACAGCAGAGGTCCTTCTCTTTTTCTCTCCTCCTGTCCTCCTCCTCTGGTCCTCCTGTCCACCTCAGCTCCTCCCTACGGGTCATCAACAGGTGCTGCGCGGGGTTCCGTCCTCTCTCCACCCGCTGCTGCGATGCGCTACGCGGCTGTCTCCTCCTCCATGTCCCCCTCACTGCTCCGTGCTCAGCTCCGTACGCGGCTCCTCCTGCGGCTGAAGGCGCTGACAGGAAAGGAGCTTCATTAATGGGACACTTTTCCACAGTCACATGACCTGAGGAGGAGGAGGGGAGTCACAGTTTGGGTGCAACTGCGCACGCTCACATGGACGCGCTCTGATTGACTGGCGGAGCAGCTGCAGGAGCTCTGACCGAACAGAGGAGCCTGATGTCGGGCAGGAGGCGCGGTGCGCTCGGCAGAGCTGTCGTGGAACCTCTCACGCACGGTGTGAGCGTGGGAGCGGTTGTGTGCGTGTTTTTGAGTGGGCTGCCGAGGGCCCGCTCTAATTTGCTGTGACAAATAGGTCCGCTGAGAGCTGCTGTTGGAGCCGCTTTCATTTCTTTATTCTCCTACGACGCCAGGTGAGACAGCTGAGGAAGAGGAGGCAGATGAAGGTTCAGGTCAACAAGCTAAGATAATAGATACAAATATAACCAGAAATTTATATGAGCAGGATTTTCGCGTGTTTTTCCTAATTTACTAAATTTGTTTTCAGGGTTTTTTTTAACCTTTCGAACAAATTATAATTTGATTTTAACGGATCGTTTTTCCTCTGATTTTATTAGCGCGGTTTGCTGGATTAATCTCCTGAAAAAAATAATTGTTTATGAATTATATCCTGGATTCAGAAGCAGAAAGAAAAAAAATTGTCGTTTGTTTTCTTGGGACCAGATGCGTTTCAGTTTTTAAATGTTTAAAAATATATTTAATCAGATATGGGTTGGTGCGGTTTATTATTATTATTATTATTATTATTATTATTATTATTATTATTATTTAGAGCACATTAAAGCCGACCCATGAAGCTGATCCCGCCTTTAGAACCCCAGTCTGTTCTGATTATTTATCTCTTCTCATCATTTAGTAACAGTTGAATTTAACTGAATATTTTATAGAATTTATTTTTGATTAAATAAAATCTTCTTGGATCTTTGACTCTTGGCTACATTTTTTCTTCATGTCGGCGATGAAGCCGCAGATGGAGAATTAGAGAAGATGAAGAACGGGTGAAGTGTGTGTGTGTGTGTGTGTGCGTGTGTTGGGAGTCGGTTGTACCAAACCACTTTAACACATCTGACCTTTGACCTGGGAGCTGCTGCAGTGACAGAGAAACGAGATAAAATTCACATTAATTTATTTTCATTTCCTTTTTGCTCAGACTGTTTTTTGTACTATTTATTATGCATTTATTTGAATTATATTTTGTTGATCCAACAAATCAAAATAAAATAAAATAAAACGTCTGAATTAATTAACTTCTTTCTCAGTGATGCAGTTTTATTTCCTGTCACTATAGTGCGGTTTTAATTGAACATTTATATTTCTCTCTCTCTCTCTCTCTCTCTCTCTCTCTCTCTCTCTCTCTCTATATATATATATATATAAATATATATAATTAAACCATTAAATATTTTCTTTTGAATTTGGGCCCAAACATAGTAAGGTTTTAGTTTTAAACATTTAAAGGGAAACACATTTTAGTTTTTTGTTTTATTGATCAGTTTTCTGTCTGTTGTGTCTGAAATGAAACAAAAAGAAATAAGTTCTCTTATGAAAATGAACTGATTAATCGTCACCATCTAACATGATCAGTTATCTGATTTGACTGATCAAAGGTTTTCAGAGCAAACAGCAGACTGTGTTTACACAAACAGAAAGCAAATATTTCCAATGAAAACAGACAGTCTGAGGCCCTCTGATTGGCTGCTGAACAACCAATCAGAGGGCCTCAGTTTCACTGATCTCATCCAAATGTTTTGGAGAACACCTTAAAACTCTTCAGTCATGTGACTCCGGCCCATCACGTCACCAGAAGGTCACGTGGATTAGAAAGACCAAAATAAAGAGCCAAAACACAGCAGATATGCAGACAGGTCCAATTCAACCACTGTAAGATACAACACTTTGGATCAGAACCTCTAAAAAACAAACTGCTTACTGAATCGGTTGGTGTTATTGTTGACTAGGACATGTCATTTAAATCCCATATTAAACAGGCTTCTAGGATTTCCTTCTTTCACCTCCGGAACATTGCCAAAATTAGAAATATCCTCTCCAAGGAGTGATGCTGATATACTAGTCCATGCATTTGTTACTTCAAGGCTGGACTAATGTAATTCTTTACTATCAGGAATGATACATATGTTCGCAGGCTTAGGCTGCTGGAGGACAAAATGACTGCTTCTCCTCACTCTGCTACGTTCTCCTACTATTCTCTAATAATGGATCATCTGCAGTTGTTGCTGATTTACAAAATGAAAGGCCAGTACGAACCTTTCTGGAACTTTCAAAATAAATCACATTAACCTACTCCCAGCAGAGCCAGGAACAGGGAATAACAGTGGACTTCCCGTGACGTCACTGTCCGAATAAAAACCCCGCTTTTGCAACAAACTGACCTCTTCCACGCAGGTCCCCAGCGGAACTGGACGGAGGGACACAGCGCGCTAATGTCTCTTTGCAGGCAAACAAAAAACTCTTCAAACTGGAACCAAGAGTGTCATTCGATCAGGAAATCAATGCACTAATTTAAATAGGAAGAATGGCTTTTTTGTTTTCCGGATTCTTCATAAAAAGGGGGGAAATTAAAGTACAATGTTTTTTGACTTTCTCTCTGGGTCTACGAAGAAAAATGTTTCCCAGGATTTTCCCGCAGGACCCCCTGTCTCTACAGGGAGGGGGCAGATTTCCCGTCTGAAGGAGGACAACGAGCCCCGCATCCCCAGGTTACAGCATTAAAACGTGCAGTTTGGGGCCGACGAACGAGCCGCCCCTCCCCACACTACGGGGGTTTTAGCTGCAGGCAACCCTTTGTTGACTGTGGATGGTTTCTTCAATTTCGTCCCCCCGGACACTTTCCTCAGCCCGGTTCACTAAGAGGTTGTGTTTTGGCAGAGTAGAAAGTTGTTTAGAATGAAATAATAAAAAATTTTTTTCGTTTTATGGTTTGGTTTTTGTTTATGTTTAAAACCCCCATCTTGTGCTAGCAGATTATCTGCTCAGCACATAGCTCATTTTTGTGTGTTCTGTTTTTTTTTTAAGGAAGAAAAAACTTTTTTTAAAGGGCTGTTTTTAAACACAGAAGATCGGCCAAACACGCCGCCCGCTTACCATTTTAACCCCCTTTTTTTACCTCAAGAATATTTCATGGGGAAAATATATCGGGGCACGTACGTCGCCCGGTACAGCGGAGCCAGGGTCCCACCCTGGAGCCAGGCCTGGGGTCGGGACCGTCGGAGAGCCCTAGTGGGGGGGGTTGCTCCCCGGGACCTGCCGAGCCAAGCCCGAACGAAAGAACGAGGCCCTCCCCGTGGGCCCCACCCCCAGGGGAACCGGAGGGACCCCGGGGCAAAGAGGATTGGGTGGCACGAAAAGGGGGCCTCAGCGGCCCGATCCCCGGGTGCTTAGGCTGGCTCTAGGGTTGGAAAGTTACCTCGCTGGGGGGGAAGGAGCTGAGCTTGTGCGGGAGGTAAGAGATATCGCTAAAATAGTCGGGCTCGCCCCACCGCAGCGGGGGCTGGAACCCATCCCTTGAGGGGGCTTGCTCTCTTCTACTCTGGGGTGGGCCCATGGGAGAGGGGGCGGGCTGGGGTGTGTTTGTTTTTTCCCCCCCCCTCAGCCGTCTGTTTGGGGTTTTCCCCGGGGGATGGAGGGTCCCATCCCTGCGCCTTCGGGGCTGGGGTAGGTCTCTGACTGTCGTTTTGGCCTACGGGCCCGGGGGTATGCGGGGGACCCCCCCTTCTTTTGGGCCCTGTCGGGGGTGCGGATGTGCCCCTCCCAGGGACTCCATTATTTTGCGGGGGACTTCAACCCCATGTGGGAAACGACGTGCCCTGGAAGGCGTATCGGGAGGAAGGCCTCCCCCTTAATCCGATGGTTTTTTTGTTATTGGACTTCTGTCTGCCGGATTGTCCATAATTAACACCATGTTCAAGCTAAGGGTGTCCTATCACTTTTACCGGACACCCTAGGCAGGGTCAATGATCGACTTTTTTGTCGTATCATCAGACCTTTGGCCGCTGTTTTGGAACTCGGTGAAGAGAGGGGGGAGCTGTCCACTGATAACACCCGGTGGTGAGTTGGATCCGTGGGGGGAGGGAAAGCCCACAGACTTGGGAGCCCAAGGCATAGTGAGGGGCGGCTGGGAATCCGGCGGAGCCCCCGGGCCCAAAAAGTATTCAACTCCCCCTCCGGGAGAGCTTTGACCAGATTCCGGGGTTTGGAGACATAGAGTCCGAGGGCCCCGTTCTCGCACTATTTTCGATGCGGCTGCCCGTAGCTGCGGCCTAAAGGGCTGCAGTGCCTGTCCGGGGTGCAATCCCCGAACCCTGGTGGACACCGGCAGTAAGGGATGCTGTCAAGCTGAAGAAGGAGTCCTATCGGCTGTGTTGGGTTTTTGGGACTCCTGAGGCGGCTGACGGGGACCGGGGAGGCCCCGTGCTTTCGGCCCGGGGTGGGCAGAGGCAAAACCCCGGGCCTGGGAGGAGTTCGGTGAGGCCATGGAGAAGGGGCTACCCGGGGGCGCCCCGAAGCGTTCTGGCAAACCCTCCGGCGCCTCAGGAGGGGAAACAGTGCTTCGCCAACACTGTTTATAGTGGGGGGGGGAGGCTGCTGACCTCGACTGGGGCATTTTCGGGGGGTGGAAGGAGTACTTCGAGGATCTCCTCAATCCTGTCATCATGCTTCCCTGGTGGAAAACAGAGGCTGGGGACCGGGGGTTGGGGCTCTTTCATCACCCCGGCTGAAGTCACCAAGGTGATTAAAAAAAATCCGTGGTGGCAAGGCTTCGGGGTGGATGAGATCTGCCCTGAGTACCTCAAATCTCTGGATGTTGTGGGGCTGTCATGGTTGACACCCCTCTTCAACATTGCATGGCGGTGGGGGGCAGTGCCTCTGGACTGGCAGACCGGGTGGGTCCCCTTCATAAGAAGGGGGTGAACGGAGGGTGTGTTCCAACTACAGGGGGATCACACTCCTCGCCCCCCTGGAAGGCCTACGCCAGGGTATTGGAGAGGAGAGCCCCGGCCGATAGTCGAACCCTTTGGTTCAGGAGGAACAGTGTGGTTTTTGTCCCGGGCCATGGAAACCCGGACCAGCTCTATACCCCCTTTCAGGGTTTCGAGGGTAGGGAAATTTGCCCAACGGTTCACATGTGTTTTGTGGGCCTGGAGAAGGCATTTGAGGTTCGGGATGCCCTTTTGGGGGGGCCCAGGAGTATGGAATCGGGCGCTTTTTTAGGGGCCATCCGGTCCCTGTACGAGCGGGGCAGGATTTGGTCCCCATTGCCGGCCTAGGGGGCCTGTTCCCGGTGGGGGTTGGGCTCCGGCAGGGCTGCCCCTTTTTCACCCGGGGGGGGGGGGCCC
The DNA here is from genome assembly GCA_036173005.1 of Crenichthys baileyi. Lineage (NCBI taxonomy): Eukaryota > Metazoa > Chordata > Actinopteri > Cyprinodontiformes > Goodeidae > Crenichthys > Crenichthys baileyi. The sequence continues at coordinate 55,898 of JAHHUM010001082.1, read as the reverse complement.
GTTCATAACTTTCATGGACAGGATTTCTAGACTCAGCCAAGGGCCGGGGGGGGTCCTGGTTCGGGGACCAGGGATTTTCTCTCTTTTTTGCAGATGACGTGCTCCTGCTGGCCCCCTCTAGCCCAAGACCTACAAAAAAATGCGCTGGGGCGGGTTCGCAGCCGAGTGTGAAGCGGCTGGGGTATGATCAGCCCCCATCAGAGGCCGTAGTACTCAACCCGGAAAAGGGTGGCTTCCTCTTCAGGTTGGGGGGGAGTTCCTGCCCCGGGGGGGAGTTCGGTATCTCGGGGTTTGTTCACGAGTGAGGGAAGAATGGAGCGGGAAAATCGACAGATGGGTCGGTGCAGCTGCCGCAGTAATGGGGGCTGTTCCCGGCCCAATTGTGGTGAAGAGGGGAAGCTGAGCCGAAAAGCGAAAACTCTCGATTTACTGGTCGGTCTAAGTTCCTACCCTCACCTATGGCCATGAAATTTGGGGCCATGCCGAAAAAACGAGATCCCGGGGATACAAGCGGCTGAAATAGTTTCCCCTCCGTAGGGGGGCCCGGGAAATTCCCTTAGAGATAGGGTGAGGAAATCGGGCCATTCAGGAGGGGCTCGGGTAAAGCCGGGCTGCTCCCCAAAATCGAGAGGAGCCATTTGAGGTGGCTCGGGCATTTATACCGGGAGCCCCCCGGGCCCACTTTCCCCGGGAAGAGGCCCAGGGGAGGCCCAGGACACGCTGGGGGGGACTATGTTCTGGCTGGCCGGGGAACCCCTTTGGGGCCCCCCCCGGAGGGCTGGAGGAGGTGTCTGGGGAGGGGGGACGTTGGTGTTTGGGCGGGAGTCGGCCCCCCTGGGGAACCCGGTTCCAGATAAGCCCCGGAAAGGACGACGGGGTACGAGAAAGGGGAGCAAATTTAAAACACCATTAAGAACGGGCATTCAAAAGGGGTTTTTTAAATTCAGCAGATCTTTTTTGAAAAACATTTTTTTGATAAAAAAATATTTTATCTGATCTTGCATTGTAAAAGGGTTTTGTCTAAACGTTGCTAAATTTTGTTAGAAAGTATTTCCAAGACAACTTAATTCTTTTCCAGTTTCTTAAAGTTTCCCTTTGGTTCTCAAACATAAATTTACAGGAATGTTGCATCACTTTTTGGTCAGTTTTCCAATTTTTTTTAAACAACTTTTTTTATATGTACAAGCCCTTTAGTTTTCCCCCCCTATTCTTTAATTCTGTTTTGTATTTTAGTGGATTGTTTTAGCTAGAAAAAGAGTTTGTTGTTTGAAATTTTTTGTTTTTGAGTTGACTTATTTTTTTAAAAAATTTTTGTTTTTTTTAAAAAATTGTGTAAATTTCTTCCCATGTGTGTCCAGAGTTTAGGTGTTCAATAATAAAAAGGTTTGGCTCACACCTTTCAATTTTGCCCTATCCCATCCCCTTTACTGGGCTGGTATTCAAGGAAACCCTTTAACTGCCCAAAATTATTTTTTTGAAAAAATTAAAGTATTAATATTAAATATTATATTCATATTCATAATCACAACAGCAGGCAAACAAACGTGGGTCCAATTCATCTGCTGTTAGAAACAACATAGTTCACACCAACAGTCACATTACAGTACATACAGTCAGAATGATGCAGACGGGACTGAAAATACTCAGCCACTCTCAGTAATCACAGACACTGAACTCACCATGAGCACTACACTGTCCTCACAACAAACACCAGACTGCTCCAAACTCTCCCACAGTAACCACACACTGTGAACTCACCATGAAAAGTGCATTGTCCCACAGCTACCACAGCCACTGAACTCAACACTGCCAGCAAAATGTCCCACAGGCTTTTAATGTGAAGGTCATCTTAGTTTTTTTGTTCTTGACAAAAGGTTGACAGTAAATAATTTACAGGAAAGTTTTAGACCTTATGAGAACAAGAGGACAGTCTAACTCTAAATCTTAGTCTCAGTTTTAGCTTTTCCTGACCTCCTCACTATTCTGTCAGCATCCTTCTGACTGCAGCGTTTAACACTGAGGTCTGATTGCTCCACCTGTTGGACCTGCTGCCATTCAGATGCGACTCTGGAACTTCATCAAACATCTCCTGACTGGGATTTGTGGAATACCAGATGCACCTCAGAGAGAAATATGGGAACATTCCTGATGTTCTCTTGATGCTGCTCTTCTGCAGCTCAGTTCCAACTCTGAACGATGATGATGGTTTCTCTGTGTGAGACATGGAGCTCATTACCTCTGAAATTAATTCAATGAAGGAATCAGGTTAGGGTGGGTTTAAGTTAAGTCTCTGGGGAAGAAGAGAATCACACATTGAGAATAAGACTGAAGCATTTGTCAGCTCCAAACAGAAACGATCTTAGCCTGACATTCTGGAGGCTGAGGAGACCCCTTGTCTCCCACACCCTGAAGTCAGGAGGAACACCATTTCGTCTCTGAAACGCTGGCACAATCAAAGTTCTCGTCTCAAAGACCCAAACACCTACAGAACAGGGATCTTTTGGACTGGATCAGTCCTAGAATGACACTGGTTAACAGTCCAGCTTCCACACTGGTCCAAGAACAGACATCTGTTGCTCGTAATGGCAGCCTGTGGATAAGATGTTGAACCTGGAGTGGGACACAAGATGTTGTAAAGAGTTCATTATCTGAGTCCGGATGGCAGGAGCTGATGTCATGGGTTCAGTGATGCGTAAATCATGAATCCAGGAAGTCTGCTGTCATCTGGACTGTTTAGAGGTTCTTGAAGAGAAACTCACACCTGTCCAGAGTGCTGGGATCCCACAGAGACAGAGGGATGAGCAACAAAGAGCAGGTAAGATCACGCGATAGGTAGGGAAGAACCCAGCAGGAGACTGAGGAACACTGCTCAGATGTAGCTGTGCCAGAGTTGGCCCCGCCCATCAAGTGGGCTGAAAAGAAAAAAGGAGAGAAAGCACACAAAAGCCCAGAACTGCTGCATCTAACACCAGCCTTCCTTGGTGTGGTCTGCTGTGCAACCAGAACCTTCATTAGATTTGTTGTCATTGGTTCCAGGATCGGGCTCTTGGGTCACCTGTGGTCCAGACATGCAGATCAATTCCTAAACACAACCACCCACACTACATGGCCCCCATCAGGGCTTCCGGGTCTGATGCGTCTACACAGTGTTGCCAGGTGAGAAATGTAGGATTATCGTACTAGAGATGTAAAATTATCGTATTTTGAGGGAAATTATCGTACACTCGTCATAACCAAAATAGCAAGCCTGTTGATGTGTTGAATAGCGTCTAACAGGCACTCGCAGCTTTGTGGCGTCAGAACGGAATGGATTTATCAACAGCTGCAGCCCCACAGTGCCGGGCTCTGCTTCTTCTTCTTTTCTGTTTTTCTTTTCATCAATCATGGGCGGGCGCAGTGGACTATTCAGCCAGTCATGGCCGTTGTTCTGAGGCCAACGCATACACGTCACTCGTAGGTCACATTTAGAAAAGCACGATTGGCTGGAATTTCCAGCATCTGTTTCCGAATCCGGACACAGATGCCTTCAGGGTTCACAAAAAAACTCTGACAGACTTTGGCGATAGGCTGATGACAACTGATTACAACCACACATTCACGGAATGGTCAAATTGTCGTACATTTGACCCTTTTTAGGAAAATTGATCATACATCGTACAGAGAGCAAAATTATTGTACAAATACGATAATTATTGTACACCTGGCAACACTGCGTCTACAAGACATCCTGTTTGTCTGCTGACCTTCACTGTCTGTCGCTGACATCACATGCTTTGGAAACTGCCTGATTACACCTCACTTCCGCCCTCTGGTGGTCGTTCTAGACATGTCAGCTTCTTGTGAACAAAATCATTGGAACTGCTGGTCTGAATGGGGACCAATTTTTTAAATCAATCCCTTCTCCTGGACACTGAGATGTTTCTGGCCCAGAGTGGAAGACCTACAGAGACATAATGTTCAATCCCAACCCTAAACCAAACAAACGGCTCGACATCCAGAGACAACGAGAAAACAACCTGGGGATTATTACACAACAGGTGACCCGAAACTGTAAACCTAAACCCCAGCCTCTAGATGTCAAGATTTCAAAACACCAAACAGATCAAATCTTTCGAGGAGCACTGCTCAAAGATCAGAGTGCTACAGGAGGACATCACTCATCACAGACGTAGATTCAGGTGGTTTCACCATCACACAGATATAGTTCACAGTGACTGTCCATAAATTTTGATGCACTGAGTCCAAATTCCTCCAAGGCGGTGCACGAAAGGTTCTGCTTGCTCTGACGTTCCTTCTAAATGAAAACCTCCACCATGAAAACCCTCTGTGTTTTCGGAGCCTCTTGATACTTAGAAGAGCTCCAACATCCTCAGGATGTCTGAGTAAACTGAACAGCATCTCCATCAGCAGCTCAGAGGGAAAAACTAACTGATCAGAACCACCGATCAGCATGTTAAGAGTGTGAAAGCCTGAGGAGAAACCTCCATGCTGGATGCTGCTGCAGACCTCCTGACAGCACCTCCAGAGAGAACAGATTTGAAATATCTTCAGAATTACTGGGAAAACTGTTGAGAAGTTTGATCCCAGTCAGACAGATGGACCTGACAGCAGATCTGAACCTGATGTTGTTTCCTGCTCGTTTAGCTGATCTCAGGACTGTTTGGTGCATCTGAATATCTAATTAATAATTAGTCAGTAATTCCTCCTGAGGAGTTATTATCCCTCAAACTGGTTGGAGAGTTTAATTATTAGCAGCCTTTTTGTTTCTTTACTCCCCTCATTACTGTCAGGATTGATGTAACACAAGCTTCATTAAAAATTAAAGTGGGATTCTTTAATTACGAGGCCGCCCTCACTGAAGCCTGAATTAGCCAAGTCAGTGATGTGCAAATGAGAGCATTATTTAAGAAACATGCTGGAAGTAGTTATGCTAATTCAGCAGGTTCACAGTGGCAGACCTCTCCTCTCTCGCCTGCAGATTCATTAAATGCACGATGCAGATTTAATGTAGCAGCCTTAGTAATGCCTGTTAATTTATTCAGATTTATTGGGGAAGACTTGTAAAAAGTAGACGTTTAATTAGCTCATCTGCTCGGCTGGCGGCTGCTGAACGCTGAGCTTTTTAAAGACACTTGGCAGACTCAACGAGACGTCTCGGAGACGACATTACACAGTTTCTGGCCTTCAGAGGATGGGAATCGCTCGCATCGCTTCTCCCCTGAGGAGGAGCCATGAAAGGGTTCTTCCAAGAAGGAGACTGAGCCCAATAGGAACATACTGGACCAAGGATCTTCTGGCATGTTTCGTGTTGAAGTGCTGAGTCAGCAACACGTCAAGTTGGGAGTGCATTGAGTCTCTGATTGCTGACCGGAACATCTAACAGCATCAGTCTGACCCAAGATATGGCAAGACACGTTGCAACTTTTATTTCCATATCCTCAACCCAGTTTCATTTAAACCCCCATCGATAACAGTAAGAAGGTCCTCCTGTTCAGCAATGTGTCAGAGAAGACCTCACAGCAGAGAGTAAAACAGAGAAGAAGCAAAGGAACTGAACCTGGTTCTACAGCTACGTTTCCAGACCTGGCAGTTCCAGAACACTGCTCCAGACCCATTTCAAAGCTCTGTCTTCTAGACCTTTCCCTTCCAGAACTAGATGTCCTAAAACTAAGAGTTCCAGAACCACCTGTTCCAGACCTGTCTGTGTCATGATCCATGAATGTTTGTGTTTTAGTTCTTATTTGTGTTTGGATCATTATTTGGTTCTTATTGCTACGTAGGTCTTACCCTAGTACATATCTGCGTTGTTCATTATTGTTGCTAGGGTCTTGCCATATTAATGAGTTTCTGAATTAATTCTTGTGTTTCTGTACATTTTAGTTCAGGTTTCGATGTTAAGGTACATTTTTCTAGCTGCTCTGTAGTCTTGTTCAGCTGCTCAGCGTTCCCCTGATTAGACCCACCTGGTTTCTCTGTCACTCTCCACTCCTCAGTATAGAAGCTTCTTGGTTCTGCTCTCCACTGGTTTCTTCTACTGTATCCGGACCGGTTCCTTGTTCTATTAAATCCTTCATCACCGTGCTGCTGCCGAACTCCTGTCTGCATTTTGGTCCTTCTGTTCCACAACAATTTATTCAGGAGCTTTCGGTTCCAGAACTATGAGTTCCAGAGCTTCATGTTCAAGAACTTTCTATTCCAAAACTGTCTGTTCCAAACCCATTTGTTATAGAACCATCTGCTGCTGAACCACCATTTTCAAAACTATATCTTTTAGAACAACTGGTTGCAGAACCATCTGTTTCAGAGCCATCTAGTCATGAAGCATCTGTTCCAGAATTGTTATTTTCAGAACCCTCCTTTCCAGACACATCTGTTCAAGAACTAATAATTCCAGAAACATCTGTTACAGATCTTTTGGTTCTCAAACAATTTATTAAAATATTAGTTTAATAACTCGTGAGCCATCTGTTCCAGAACTATCTGATCTAGAACATCTTCTAGAAATGACTGCTTAAAAAGTTAACTTGAGAAAGAGTCTAAATGTTCCTGAAAATGAGTTCCAGATATTTGAACACTCTAGAAAAGGATGTATTGAGTTGGCTGGAGGGAGAAAACCCAGACAGACCAGAGCCTGGTGTCGTAGCAACCCAGTCTGCAGAGGAAACATCCGGTCCCAAAGCTGAACGACCCAGAAGCACCTGAATGTGAACCTGGTGGTGTTTTAAACAGATTTTCAGAAGGAAACTCACTGGAGCTGACAGGGTTCCTTTCTGAGAAATAAGAAGCAACATGTTCTGATCAGCAGCTGGAAAAACGATCATTAACAACAGAAAATCCCAGACAACTGAACCAAATACTTACCAATCCATAGACCACACCAGAACCAATCTGGACCAAATGATCCCAACATCGAGGCAGCTCAACCGTCACTGAACCGCTGGAAGTTTCTATGTTCTTCCTTCAGGAAAACCTGTGGAAACTTTCAGTTTTTGTGCTGCTGTTCCCAGTTCCACACTGGGGCAACTGGGACCAACCCAATGGTAGAGACTCAAACAGGAAGCAGATCAGTTAACAGCTGTTTATCCACAGTTCACAGCTTCCCATTTACCTCTGCTGTTCTCCCGAGCTTTGGCTCTGAAAAACAAAAGCTTAGCGGCTTAGTCTCCTCATACATCAACACTTGGTGCAGCCAGCAGCGAGGACCGGTTCTGCTGTGGCATCCAGAGGAAACAGATTGAGAAGGAGTGAATTAAACCCACAGATCACCTGCAGAAAATCCCTGTGGCTGGCACGCTTTCAGGGAGTCACGCTGTTGTCTGCAAAAAAGTGAAACAAAGGCCTTCGTTAAGGTCAAGATTTACTGTGCGGGGATTGGTTCTGGTGTAAATGCTCACTGACTCTGGCTGGGCTGATTGCTTTGCTCTCTAGACGATGTCAATTTTATTCTGAGGAGGAGGCGGCATTAAGGTGGCGGCGTGTCAAGGGTCCTTGTTGGAGGCAGGCGAGTCCTGAAGCCCCGCTCCATTATCTGACGAGCCCAGAGGAGAGCGGCCTGCAGCTCACACAGTAATAGGACATTAATGTTTCAGCTTCATGAGGCGCTGCTGCTGAATCCCCCGCCGTCTCTCTGCACTCGTCTTGTTTTGGCCCTGTTGTTGCATCAAGACTCGTCGGGCCGTGGAGCATCAGTCAAACTGCCACAGAGCATCCAGGGAGCGGCGGGCGACACGGAAGTCATTACACACGATGAATCTGCTGTATTTACTCGGCTGTTATGCAATAATAAAGACAGAATGTGGTGCAGGACAAAAGGAAATGATGGTCTTTACACAGAGCACAGAGACGCTGTGAGGGAGCTTCAAACATTTATCTGATTTAAACACTTCAGATTGTCCAGCTTCATCGCTGCCTTCTGGAGAAATCACTCCTGATTCAGATGCTTTACCTCTAAAATACGACAGCAGAAACAATATTTTTGTAATTCTTCAGGGATGTAGGCTACAGGAACAGGCCAGCTCACATTTTAATGTAAGCATGAAATGAACAGATTTTAGGAGGATTTATAAAGTTCTCCACAGGTCTGTTGATTATTTTTATGTGTAGGGGATGAATGCCTTTGAATGCATGTGTGTCTAAATCTGTTATATTTAAATAAACAGTAATAAAACATCATGCCTGTACAGCCAGAGGTTTGGTTTCACTGCAGAGCTTGACATGAGTTTAATCGCACAGATGTCAGAATTATTCACTGTTTCCAGATCCCAGCAGAGACCATCAGGATGAGGTAACCTGTTGCTGATTGTAAAAATCCGATCCTGAAACAGGAAGAGAAACAAAAACTTATGGAGAAACAAGCAATGGAGCAGGAACAACTACTGATACTCATACAGGAACTGAAATGGTAACGAGAACTGAAACCTTTCCTGAACTAAGATCTGTAATCAAAGAAAACTGCAGAACTTCGGTAAATGTTAAAATAAATGCATGAGAGGCTAGAAAGCAGAAACAGCATTGAACCAGAAGTACTTTCTACAGAAACAAAAACCGAGTGAGAACAAGATGTTAATGGGGGCGATATATGCAAGTAAGGCACACAATGGGGAGTAGTAGGAGAAGGCAGCCAAGTGAGTAAAAGTCACCTCTGCAAAATCACCACCCTGATGTGTTGTAAGATGAGCCAGAGAGTTGTCTCTTTCAAGCTTCTGGTCACAGGAGAGAAGGTTCTGACTGTGGTCTTTGCTTATAGACCCAAAAGCAGCCCGGGTTGTCAAGTCTTCTTGGAGAATCTGGATGGTTACCGGGTAGAGGTGTCATCTAGGAATTGTGTTGTGTTCCTGGGAGGGGTGTGACTGTGAGGAACAGCTTCCTTGATCTGAATCTGTTTTGTTTTTGGACTTCTCTACTGAGCATGTGAAGTCCAAAGCGAACACCATGTTTGAGGGTTTGACCCACCTTGGGTCAAAGGATGATGAATGATTCTGTAAACGTATCATCAGATTTGTAGCATCATGTCTTGGACAGAAGGACAGAACTGTCAACTGATCACCAGACCCGGGAAATCCAAACGAGTGGTGAGGAAACATCTGGCAGAGTACCCTGTAATGGAGATCTTTCACTCTCACCTTCAGGAGAGATTCTGTCATGTACTGAGGGAAGTTGGAGACATGGAAACTGAATGGGTCATGTGCAGAACCTCCATTGCAGATTAGGCTTCTGAAGATCATTGGTACCTCTTGAAGCAACAACCAGAAGACTTGTTGGTGAACACCAGCAGTGATGGAAGCTGTCAAGCTGAAGAAGGAAGACCTCAGGGCTTGGTTGGCTCTGGGGACGTCAGCTTCTGGTTTGGTGCAGTAGCAAAAGCTGAGGGAAGAAATCAGAGGACTTGAGCTGGCTTCAAGGAGGCATCTGTCTCAGAAACAGAAACTCTGTCTCCACTTGGATCTCGACTGAAACTCTTTCCTGCTGGAGAAGCTCAAATAGATTTTTTCCTGTCTGTGAAAATATTTGCAGCACAACTCTGTGAATGAAACAAGCTGCTGAATAAACACGTATTCAATTATCAGAAGATTAGTGTTTGATTTTATTCTGAAATTAACTTTGATGTAAAAGCGGCTCGGCGCAGGGCTCCACTGAGTGCTAATTAAATCAAAATCCTCCTCAAACACATCGTCAAGCTGCTCCATGAGCTTTGGGAATGAAAACATGTGTTTTTCCAGGACTTAACCAGCGGATGTGCAGGAGGGAAACGTTCTGATCCTGTAATCCGTGCATCAGAGGAGACAGTCCGGAGATGATTGTCTCATTAAAACTTCAGTCTGATAGCTACTCACGTGTTCTGCGTGTCGGAAATCAGTCAACTCAGAGGGCTGCCACTGCACTGACTTACCAGAACCAGAACCAGAACAGGTCTTCAGTCCTGGCCATTATAAACAGCAGTGTATCTTCAGGAGTGGTCCTAGCCGCTTTTAAAGACACGGTGGTCCAGCCTTTGCTAAATAACCTGGTTTAAAAGCTGCAGTTCTTAGTAATTTTAGACCGATTTCAAAACTACCTTCTACAGGGGTTGGACAATGAAACTGAAACACCTGTCAATTTAGTGTGGGAGGTTTCATGGCTAAATTGGACCAGCCTGGTAGCCAGTCTTCATTGATTGCACATTGCACCAGTAAAGAGCAGAGTGTGAAGGTCAATTAGCAGGGTAAGAGCACAGTTTTTGCTCAAAACATTGAAATGCACACAACATTAATGGGTGACATACCAGATTCAAAAGAGGACAAATTGTTGGTGCACGTCTTGCTGGCACATCTTGTGACCAAGACAGCAAGTCTTTGTGTGATGTATCAAGAGGCACGGTATCCAGGGTAATGTCAGCATACCACAAGACGAAGAACCACATCCAACGGATTAACTGTGGACGCAAGAGGAAGCTGTCTGAAAGGGATGTTCGGGTGCTAACCCGGATTGTGTCCAAAAAACATAAAACACGGCTGCCCAAATCATGGCAGAATTAAATGTGCACCTCAACTCTCCTGTTTCCACCAGAACTGTCCTTCTGGGAGCTCCACAGGGTCAATATACACGGCCGGGCTGCTATAGCCAAAACCTTTGGTCACTCATGCCAATGCCAACGTTGGTTTCAATGGGCAAGGAGCGCAAAGCTTGGGCTGTGGACAATGTGAAACATGTATTGTTCTCTGATGAGTCCACCTTTACTGTTTTCCCCCACAATCCTGGAGAGTTACGGTGTGGAGAAGCCCCAAAGAAGCGTACCACCCAGACTGTTGCATGCCCAGAATGAAGCATTGGGTGGATCAGTGATGGTTTGGGCTGCCATATCATGGCATTCCTGGCCCCCATACTTGTGCTAGATGGCCGCGTCACTGCCAAGGACTACCGAACCATTTCTTGAGGACCATGTGCATCCAATGGTTCAAACATTGTATCCTGAAGGCGGTGCCCGTGTATCAGGATGACAATGCACCAATACACACAGCAAGACTGGTGAAAGATTGGTTTGATGAACATGAAAGTGAAGTTGAACATCTTCCCATGCTTCTACAGTCACCAGATCTAAATATTATTGAGCCACTTTGGGGGTGTTTTGGAGGAGCGAGTCAGGAAACGTTTTCCTCCACCAGTATTACGTAGTGACCTGGCCACTATCCTGCAAGAAGAATGGCTTAAAATCCCTCTGACCACTGTGCAGGACTTGTATATGTCATTCCCAAGACGAATTGACGCTGTATTGGCCGCAAAAGGAGGCCCTACACCATACTAATAAATTATTGTGGTCTAAAACCAGGTGTTTCAGTTTTATTGTCCAACCCCTGTATATCAAATATTCTGGAGAAGATTGTGTAAACCCAGCGATGATATTTCTTTCAATGAATAATATTCTTGAAATCTTTCAGTCTGGTTTTAAATCATTGCATAGCACAGAGTCCACACTTTTTTTGGATCCATTTTTCTACCGTGTCTCGTTTCATTTTTATGCAGACGACTACTAAATCTCTGTGCCACTTCAGGGTAGAGCAAACTCTGTTGCACCCCTTCTTGATTGCTTTAATGATCAGAAGGGGTGGGTGGCTCTGTTGTAAGTGTTAACGAAAAAAGACTAAGGTGATGGTATTTGGTGGAGCATCAGGGGCCTGTGTTTGGACCTGGGGTATCTTGGCCAGTTAATGAAGCTGACAGCCACAAATCTTGGTTTTAAAATGATGGTCAGCTTTGACAGCCAGACCAAGGCTGTCATCAAGTCCAGCTTCTTTTGGTTTCGGCAACCGGCCAAGGTTAAGCCCATGCTCATGAAAAAGCATTTGGAGACAGCAATCCATGCCTTTGTGGCCACACGGCTGGATTACTGTCACATCCTTTATTTCAGTGTCAGCAGGTCTTCAATCACACGCCTGCAGATGGGGCAACATGCTGCTGCGCATCTTTTGACTAACAAACACAGGTTTGAACACATTTCACCGATTTTGAGTTTATCTTATTTTAGGATCTGGCAGGCAAGTGAACCGGGACCGGGCCTTCACTGTAGCCAGTCCGAAACTCTGAAATGATCTGCAGCTGTACACAAGACATCCTCCCTTGGATTAGACTGAAACAGACTCTGCTGTTTGTCTTAGTGTATTTGTACTCACCCTGCCACAGTCTGTGATAGAAACATGCAGCAGCTCCACCAGTTCCACACCAGAGCCTCTGTTATCCACCTGAAAAGTGTGAACACGTCTTTCCTCTCAGGGATCTGCAGCAATTTGCAGCAGTTTGATGCATTTTTGCAGCTGTAAAGTGAAATAAGTGCAAGTTGATGCAGAATAAAGATGAATGCAGGCCAGAGACAGCCGGTAGCTGATGAAAACTCTCCAGGAGGCCACTTCATCTTAACATGGCCGCCCTGTGTCTTATGATATCTTATCATTAGTTTCCCTGACAGTGATGGAGCAGCCGCCAGCGCTCACCCTCAGCGCTGTGAGCCGTGTATAAAAGTAACCTTCTTTCCATAATAATGGCCATTCGTCACTTCTTTAACTGTCAGAAGACGAGGGACGCAAACAAAGTGGGATTTAACAAGGTAGGTGGGGAGGGGTCAGAGCATTCAAATGGTCTTGAAGTTTTATCTGCTGACATTACTGCTCTGATGTGTTCAGGGAGCATGGGACCAAAGAGCAGCGCAGGAACCAAATCTAACCTGTGCTTATTAAGGAGAGGCGGTGTTATTCTGCTGTGACAAGTCCCCGAGGACAAATCACAGCGGAGCATTAAGGTTTATATCCTGGCAGACAAAACTGAGGGAGGAACAGATAGATTTGTATCCTGGGGATGAGAGCAGGGAGAACCAGAACACGGGATCCGGATCTATCAGATTTAAAAATTCAGGCAGTGTTTGTGGATGCTCTGGCTGATCTCTGATCAGTCCTTATGAACAGGAGTTCCACAAAGCGTTTCAGTCAGGACTATTGAACACCAGGTGGTGGGATTAAAATACCAGACAGTGTTCATAAATGGAGACACAAACAGAGTTTGTGTCTCCATTTATGAACAGTCGCAGCTGTAAGCAGCGACTGTGAACGCAGCTCCCTGCACCGACCTATAGTCACCAAACGATGGTGATGTTAAAACAAACAGCAGGGCGAGCTCCTGGCTTTACAAGATGATCAAACTTTTCATTCATTTTGAAGCTTAGAGGTCTGGTCTGGAATAAGGCCGATTACAGTCAAACTACATTTTGATTGGTTATTGGTCTAGATGAGCCCGCCCAGCTCATGACAAAGGAGGTTTGTTCCTGTGAAGCAGCTAAATATCCCAACCGGGTTCTAAATCCACAAAATAAATGTGTGTGTGTGTGTGTGTGTGTGTGTGTCAGCGTGTAAACCGATCAACCAGATCTCCCAGGACCACAGTTGAAATAAGCTCCTGGTTGTGGTGTCTTCATCCTTGCTGATGAAACTTGACTGTGGTCGTGAGATGCTGATGTCCAGATCAGTCATGTGATTGTTTCCTCTTCAGCGGTTGGACCGGACCCACCAGACCAGCAACCATTGCTCAAAGATCTGTTGGTAAAGTCTCAGTCTGTGGCTGCTTAGAGTCTGATTCTCAGACCAAGGAGCACAAACAGAACCACTGATGCTCCGAAGTGGTTCTGTTTGTACGTTTGTGCTTGGAAACAGCCTGAGGAACACATAAGTTCTGATTATGAGATCTTTAATTACAACAGACTGAAGAGGTCTGATTGACCCTCAAACTCCCAAAGCTCAAATAGTTTATAGGCTGCTGATGTTTCAGTGAAGAAAACATCTGAGCTGCATGTTTAAACTCTGATTACAACAGCAGAACTTCCAGCTCTCAGTCTGGTAACCTGTGACGGAGAAGCTGAAGGAGTCTGAGCTGATTAATCGATGCAGCAGCAGGAGCAGCGTTTGCTCTGCTCTCTCATTAGTCTTTAGGACCATTTCCCTCCAAACTGGGGGGTGAACGCAGGCCTCGTGGCTTTGCTGTGATTGATGAGTCTGATTATCTTCATAAAGTGCTGCGAGAAGAGGTCGGTCATCTCGAGTATAAGGAAGTGACTCCCATCGACCACCTCCTGCCAAACCAGAGCAGCAGAAAGCAAAGAGAAGAGGAGCTGCATCTTTTTGGTGGATAAAACCCTGAGAGCAGGAGTCTTCACCAGGTATGCAAACAGAAGGAAGAAGGATTTCCTGTTGAGTTCTGACACATATGAAGATTTTATGCTCTCCGTTCACAGAAAACGCTTCTCTGAAAAGCTTCTAAAAGAGCCAATTCACAAAGAAATTTATGAAAATTACAAACTAAGTCTGCAGAAGTTCATGAAACTGTCACAGAACAGAATAACTGAGGTGTCCCATCAGAGGCAAAGTTCCTGAATGCATCACTCAGCTGGCTGAAGCTCCATGTTTAACTGCAGATTACTGACAGCTAATTAGTTCTAATGCTGCTAATGAGAGCGTCCATGTTTACCCAGAGACATCAGAGCCCAGTCAGATTAAAGCAGTAATCCGCTGAAATCACTTCCAACGCAGAGTGTTTGTCTTCCAACACACACACACACACACACACACACACACACACACACACACACACACACACACACACACACACACACACACACACACCACACACACACACACACACACACACACCTACTGAAATGCAAAAGTATCTTCAGGTAGCAACCAGAAACAGAACTACACTTGAGGGACCAGAACTGGACTGGAGAGGGGAATTTCTGCCTCATCATTGGAACCAAAATACAATAAATTGTCCAAAGGCCTACCAGCAGCGCCACAACTTTTATTCCAGAGCTGCAGGAGAACCAGAGACAGCAGAGGAGGACAGCTGAGGTGAGTTAGTTAGACAGACAAAACAGTTCCCAGTGGGAACATCCACAGAGACCAATCAGGTAATGTTCTTTATTCAGTTCACAGACAACATCACAACCTTATTCTTTACTGATCACTGACCAAGGGAGGTCATGAACCTGAAAGAAGAGAGAGTTCCCCTCCATCTTCACCACCTTTAGAGTCACAGAAGCTATGGTTTCTGTCTGCTCTGTTGGATCTTTATAGATGTTTGTTGGAAGAAATGGAGAGCAGAAGAAAAGAAGCATCCAGCCTGTTGTCAGCAACCAGTCCCTGCAGCCTGGCTCTGGGACAGTAGGATGTTCTATCATGGTATGGGCTTGGATCATTTCCTCTTTTCATGGCTTCATTTCCTTGAAGTCAAAAGAACTTAAGTGTTTGGAGAAGGAACGAGAACGTTGTTTACATACATCACTACGAGAAATATACAGACAGTTTCAACAGAAACAGCTGGTAAGGTCTCAATCTCCATGGTAACTTTAGCTGTTACCTGTGTCTGTCTCCATGGTAAACACCTGTTACTGTCTCTGTTACCATGGTAACTCCAGCTGGTTCCATGGCCGGGGTGGTGATAACTCTGAGCAGCGTGACAAATCATCCTCCACGTTTGACTTTGTATTTTGATAGGCAACACAATAAGGTAGGTTTAGATATTGCATGAACTGTATTATTTACTACAAATAGAAATAATTGATTTAGTAATTAATAAATGCTTCCAGATGAGATTAAAGGTTGTAGGTACATTTTTCCTTGTCCCTCTGCAGCAGACTCGGATCAGTGAGGTCAGATTCTTGCTTCACCTCTTCTCGTCCAGAATATATAGGATGAATTTTGGCATTGTTCCTTCATGATATTTTCCAGCGATGTGGAGGAGAAATGATTTTAGTGCCTGTTCCTCTGTCTTTTGCTTGATGCAGATTATCTGAGGAACATTTCTCTGTTGTTGCTCCCAGCTTTTCTTCTAACTCAGGTTCTTTTTGCTGTCAGAAGACAGGAGGCAGCAGCTCCCTGCTCCTCACTCACAGTTCATTTTTAATCATTCTGCCTGATGTCCAGCGGACAGCCCCTCTCTGTCTTTCACCATGCTTCAGGGGGTCAAAGGTCAGAACAGCGGCTGATGAAACAGATCTGTTCATTAGCAAGCATCCATCACAAACAGACGGCTCCCTGCAGAGCCTGAACCTGACCTCCATCTCCAGGTTAAACTCTCCGTGCACGGCTGCAGCATCCAGACAGGAAACCAGTGCAGCTGCTAACACGGCGGCTGAGTGATGGATGGGAGGAAGAGAAGATGCTCTGAGGGAGAAAAACATCCCAGAAAGGCTGCTTCATCCTCACCCGGCTGAGACCTTCTCACAGTCTGCATTATGTTATTATTATTATTAATAGTAGTCGCAAAACCCTCTCATGCAGATGATGATTTTCAGCAAAGGAAACATAAAAGGAAAATAATTTTTGAACAACAGAAAATTGACCAATCGGAAGATGTTTATGAAAGTTAAAATGTTTAGTTTCAGTTTATTCAGTTTCAGTTTCTATTTGAATGTTTTATTTTGAATTAAAGCTAAACTGGAAAACGAAAGCAAGAGTTTCACCATACAAACGTCTTTAATAGTAAATTTTACTTTTCTGCAGATTTCCTCAGAAATTCATCATCCAGATTGTTTTTCTATTTGTTTCCATCAGGCTGTTTTATATTTTACCCTCATTTGTCCTGATTTATTCCCTGTGAATTCCTTTAAACACATTGTGATTAGTCTGTTTAACCATTATCTAAAGTTCATTTTCTGTTTCACACCACATCACTTCAATCTCTAACATCTGACATCCCCTGACGGAGCCAACCGGCCTGTACCCATCATTGGACCAGAGGCAAGTCTACAGAACCAACAGGGCTGTGTTATACTGCCATCTACAGGCGGACCCCAGCAGCTGCACTTCTTTAATAGCACACGCATGAAAATCGTTCCAATATCGGACATAACCTCTAACAGCAGGAGTTTGCCTTCCCCAAAGTCCTTTACAGGACACGAAAGGAAAGACAGAAGGAAAATAAAGAAAAGAAAAATATGTTTCAACAGTTCATCAGTCCAATTCAAACCTGGGAACACCTTGGGATCCCTGAGAATGTGCTGGAAATGGATGGATGGATGGATGGATGGATGGGTGGATGGATGGATGGATGGGTGGATGGATGGATGGATGGGTGGATGGATGGATGGATGGGTGGATGGATGGATGGATGGATGGATGGATGGATGGATGGATGGATTAAAGGATGGATGGATGGATGGATGGATGGGTGGATGGATGGATGGATGGATGGATGGATGGATGGGTGATGGATGGATGGAGGGATGGATGGATGGAGGTTTAAAGGAGGGATGGATGGTGGGTATGGGGGATGGATGGGTGATGGATGGATGGATGGATGGATGGATGCTAAATTTAAAGGATGGATGGATGGATGGATGGATGGATGGTGGATGGATGGATGGATGGAGGGATGGATGCATGGATTAAAGGAGGGGTTTGGAGGGATGGATGGATGGAGGGATGGAGGATGGATGGTGGAATGGATGGATGGATGGATGGATGGGTGGGGCTGGATGGATGGATGGCTGGATGGCTGGATGGCTGGATGGATGGGTGGGTGGGTGGGTGCACGACATGACAGATAGGCTCAGACAAATGAGAAGGGGTCATAAAGAGACTTAAAAACAAATTAACGAGTTTTAAATGGATTTAAAACTGAATGGGAAGCCAGTGATGGAGCCCAAACCAGAGCCATGTGCTCTTGTTGCTTGTACCAGTTAAAAATCATGCAGCAGCATTTTGCACCAGCTGTAGACATGAGAGGGAGGCCTGGCTAAGTCCAATCAAACGAGAGTAACAATAATCCGGGGGTAAGGAGATGCAAGCAAGCATCATTGTGTCCAGGTGGCGTTAGACAGGAGGGGCTCGATTTTTGACCACAGCATTGACACCTGAGTCAAGTTTTAGGTTGCAGTCCATTTTTACTCCTAAATTAGTGATGCTGGATTTTTCATGCGGGAAAAAGGAGGAACGTTAAAGAAAGGGTTACAGCTGGAGCCATGGGATTTAAAAAAGGATAGCCTCTGTCCATTTGTTATTCAAATCAAGGAAATTCTGTGCCATCCATGCCATGATGTCAACAAGACAAACAAGGAAAGGCTGAACAGAACCATTATGTTCTAAAGGGAAGGAAACTTGGAAGTTCAGCATACATATGAAAATAACAACAGGTGGAAAATAAAGAGAGAAGAAAAGAGGACCAAGAATGGAGCCCTCAGGTATCTCCCAGGGGAGAGGTAAAATCAATCATCATGACACAGAAACACCTATCAGAGAGGACCTGAACCCCTGCCGAGTTGAGCCAGTGAAGCCCAACCACTGCTAAAGTCTGGAGAAGAGAATGTTATGGACCACTGTGTCAAAAGCAGCAGTCCGGGGGCTGCATAGTGTAGCTGTAGAGCAGGCGCCCCATATACAGAAACTACAGTCCCCAACGCAGCCCCTTTGGGGGTTGGTTCCCCCGGGTTTAGAACCCTTTTTTCTTTTTTTTTTTTTCCCCCCCTTTCCCCCCCTTTTCCCATTTCCTGTCTGAAAGCTGTTAATGAAGGTGACTTGAACCAAAAACAAAAAAAACTAAACAGCTGTTAAATCTAAGAACACAAGTAAAACACACTTCCCAGAATCCAGTAGTTAATATATGCCACTGAAAACCCTTAAAAGAGCAGATTCAGTGCTGCATGTTTTAAACCCAGACTGAACACTTGCAACATTTATATAGATCCAGGAAGGGCTGGATCTATATAAGATAATGTTGTCTCTGGGTCCAACCAATTATTTTTCCAATGTTACAACAAAAAAGGTAACTTGGAGATCAGCCTGAAGGTGGGGAAAGCAGAAGGATCGAGGCCAGATTTTTTCAATGAGGGTTGCACCACAGCATGTTTAACATTTCTTGGCACCACGCGTAAAGGTTAAAGGGACCAGTACTAAGAAAAACCTCCTTAAGAAGATGTGAAGGAACAACATCACTGCAGGGGTCAGAAATAAAACAAAAACATTATCAGTTAATTTAATTTAATTTTGTTAAATATTACAATATTAATGAGAAAAACAATTTTAAAAGAAATAAAAAGCCATAAATGATTCAGTCTATCATCACAGATGTATAAACCACCAAACTTCCAAATTATAGAAGATCCTAGACCAATGAAGATCTCCTGAAATGCAGGAAAAAGCAGCCGAATTTACCTGCTCAGATTCCTGTTTTGTTTTGAAAAGATAAGAATAAACAGGTTTGTTTGCGCTTGTTCGAATGCTTTTATTGTGAAAGTTGTAAGCGGAAGTTAGTTAGTAGTGGACTCAGCAGTTAGCTAGTTCTACGAGGTTTGGTTTAGTGCATTCAGAACCAGAGAACCATGGCCTACCAGTTGTACCGGAACACCACGCTGGGAAACAGCCTCCAGGAGAGTCTGGACGAGCTTATCCAGGTGACACCGACAGAACACACCGAGCTGGGAGGGTCAGATGTCGGGTCGGAGCCGGACAGGCGGGGGGCTAGTTAGCATGTTAGCTGTTAGCCGCGGTCGTCCTGCGATGATATGAGTCCAAATCTGTCTGTAAATTGTCCCAATCTGTTTACACTGAACCAGAGAACAACATCCGGACTGGATCTGGACCAATTAATGTAAAACTGATTAAAGTCCAATAATCTATACTATGAACTCAGCTGCCGGCGCGGAAAGGCTAAAAATGTCAATTTAATGCTTTTAGGTATGGATATTTTTGTCCAAATCTGAGACTGCTTCGGTCCGAACCGGGTCAACCTTCAGTTAGTTGGTCAGATTAAACTTATGGAAAAACTGAAAACACACACGGGTTCTTCTCTTATGAGTGTTTTATTGGGTTTAGCTCAGTTAGGGTCCATCAGCACCGGACAGGCTTCCTACACCCCCCTGAAAAAGTAGAATCCTTTAATCCGACCGGACTCTCCGTTCTGGGTCTTCACATTCATTGTTGGGTCTTAAATGCGGATCTTTTCTCATTCATTACTTCTTCCACCAACTTCCTCTTTGATAAATGAGCTAACAGCATCTAACTGAGGAAGTTCTGTTGTTTGGCTAATAAAACTACAAATCCCATGATTCAAGGTGCACTAATCAATCTTGATCTCATGAAGCAGCTGCAGGCAGTTATTTTTCACAGCTGAATAAAAGTCAGATGGCTCAGTGAGGACCATCCTGTAAAATTTAACTTCTTCAACAAAGAACCTGCAGCACCAATAAGTCCAGTTGGACGATATTTCTCCCCAGGGGTTCTGCCCATCCCTGTAGAACTGCCAAAAGTTCTAAGCTTCTAAAAGCTCCTCCATCATAGGAAACAGTGTGTCTGAGGTTTGGCTCTGACCCGACCCAACTCAAGTTTAATTCATTAACGCCGTAAATTTAAATCCTGTCTTTAAAACACCTTAACCTGGACTTATTGTTTATGCTTAATGTTAATAAAAACATTTATTCAGAAGAGTCCGGCTCGTCTAAAAGCAAGAACAGAACTTTAAATGACACCAAATTCATATGTGAAGGTTCTAAAGGAGGACGGCTGCAGTATTTTTAAAAGCTGAAATTCTCTGTTTACTGTAAACCTGTGGAAGGTTCTGACCCAAAAATCCCAAAAAGTAATAAAACATTCAGCAAATGATGAAAGTTCTGCCTTTAAGCTAGATATCAGTCAAATTAATGTGTTGAGATGTTTGTTCAGCCCAAAGGTCCCAGTCATACAAATCATCCTTTAAAACCCAGAGGAACCAGAACAGAGGAACCAGAAAACATTCAGCTTCATTTTCAGTTCAGAAATTAACGCCTAAATTAGGGATGCACGATCTATCTGCATTTTCATCGGTATCGGCCGACCTTTAACATATCGGTACCGGTCCGATGAGTAACACTGGGCCAACAGTAAAAATCCATGTTTATTTCCATCTTGTTGCGGATTGTGTTTTCTCTGTCGGGAGGTGATGGAGTGGTTATTGGCCATGACTGCAATATTAATATCGGACTTCGATATCGGCCCAGAATTTCATATCGGTGCATCCATATTAAAAATGATGTAAACATGATGGATCTGTTAAATCAGCTGATTTTTCTTCTAGATTTACTTGGAAACATGAACCTGCAGACGGTGGAGATGATTCAGAACTTCTCCTCACCGTCAGTTGGGTCTCCTGGCCGTGATGAATGATCTTTACCATGTGGTCAGAGTCCGGTTCTCTCAGTTAATCCTCCTGGGTTCTTGGAGCTTCTGAAATATATTTTTACATTATATTTGTGCAGAATATTTGCCCTGTCGATGTAAATAAAAATCTGGCCCAGGTTGTGTGTTTTAGACTGAATTTGATCCTTTTTCAAGCAAAGCTTTTATTTTTCACCTGGTGCTGGTTCCCAGCAGGTGAAGACATTTTGACCTACTGTAAATCTACCAGATCACCTAAATAAAAGCTGCTGTCAGACGGTGCCACCCAGAACCAGAGGAAATAATTACCAGTTTAACTCCAGTAATCAGAGGTTCGATGCTGAGTTATTAAACATGGTGCCACCTTCTCTGTGTGTTCAGACCCAGCAGATCACCCCTCAGCTGGCTCTGCAGGTCCTGCTTCAGTTCGATAAAGCCATCAACGCGGCGCTGGCCAGCCGGGTCCGGAACAGAGTCAACTTCAGGGTGAGTCTGAGTGAAACTGTCTGAGTTTTAGTCCTGTGTTGGAACCAGGACCAGAACTGAACCTGGGTTCCGGTGTCTCCTCAGGGCTCTCTGAACACCTACAGGTTCTGTGACAACGTGTGGACATTTGTTCTGAACGACGTGGAGTTCAGGGAGGTGACAGAGCTGGTGAAGGTCGACAAAGTGAAGATCGTCGCCTGTGATGGAAAGAGTGAGTGTCACCAGAACCACACCAGGACCTGGATTGTTCTGGACCTACTAAATAAGCAAAGAACCCAGATGAGCTGCAGGTTAACATGTGACCACAGCAGCAGCCCACTCTTATCAACCCACTCAGTTACTGATTAAATGTAGATGACACTCTGGCACCAGCAGGAAGCCTCAGTCTGCTCTACATGACCCGTGGGTCAGTCTGCAGAGACTTTAATGAGCTGGTTTTATTGCAGAGAAGATTTAGTTTTCATTGTTTAAGTTCAGCAGAACCGCTCAGAGCTGCTGCAGTCACAGGTCCAATACATGATGCAGTGCCAGGTTACAACAGCAGATGGAGTACTGTACCGTAGACCAGGGGTGTCACAGTTCCAGTCCTCGAGGAACCTCGGTGTCCCAGGCCCACCACAACTGGATCAGATGGTTGAATTTACCTCCTCAGCATTCAGTTGGGTTCTACAGAGTCCTGCTGCTGACCTGCTGACTTGATTCAGGTGTGAGGGACACATCTAACAGTACGCCGTGTCCCGAGGACTGGGGTTGGACGCCTGCGCTGTAAGCCATGATGTGGTGTTTGTTCTGCAGTAACGTTCTCCTTGTTCTCTTCCTCAGACTCGGGCTCCAATGCTGCAGAGTGAACTTCTTCCATCAGCTGGACTGTACATATAACTTATACAGCACAGTTACGTGTGTGTGTGTGTGTGTGTGTGTGTGTGTGTGTGTGTGTGTGTGTGTGTGTGTGTGTGTGTGTGTGTGTGTTTTATTCATATCTGCAGGTGTGTGTTCAATTTGTTTAATCTTCTTTAATAATAAAAGTTGATGTAAAGCTGCAAACTGTTTGCTTCTCATCTTTAACCCGGGATCCACCAGGGTTCCTCTGCAGGTGGGCGGGTTCTGGGAGGTTCTGGGATCTGTGTTCAATGGGTCAGTGTTGTTCCCTGTTTTAACACCTTCCAGCTGATGTGTCTCTCTGACCTTCAGTCTACTGTCTAACCCTCACTGTGCTGGTTCTTGTCGTTCTCCCAAGAGGTGGTGTTCTGCATGTTTTACATGTTCCTGGTTCAGCACCTGAATGAAATGAACGGGTCATTGTCAGAACTCTGTCACGCTGAGGAGATGATTCAGCCATTTGAACCAGCAGGTTTGGAGCAGCTACAACATGGAGGACACAGAGGACTGGTCTTGGACCTTTATGGGTTTCTACCCAACAGGAAAACTGCTGTAGTGGTCTGGATCAGGAAGTTATCTTGGATCTGTGGGGGACAGATCTGAACCCAAACTGTTTAGGACCTGAACAGTGTTAAATGATTTGATCTAAGGACCGCTTCATCCTTCAGTTGATTGGAGATAAAGTCCAGTTTCCTATCAAACGGTTCTGTGGGACCCATCAGAGATCCAACTAAAGAAACAGGAACACATTGGGTCTCTGACCGGCTGATGTGTCCACAGAACATGGCTCATCTGAAGGATCCAGAAGTCAGAGTTGGAACCCAGTCCTTTGGTTCTGTCCAGGTTTTAGACTAAAACTACAATAAGGTAAAGTCCAAGGAAAAGACTTCTGCTTAACTGTTCTGATCCAGACCACCATCACAGTTTATAGAAGAGTCTGGATCACAGGAAGGAGTCTGACTGGATCAGGACTTCAGAACTGGGTCGTGTGTGGAACCACAGTTCTAATGCCGCCAGGTTTCTAAGTGCCACATAAAGTGCAGAACATGTTCCTGAAACCATCAGGGATGTGTCGGGCTCGCTGCGCCACATGTGGACTCGGAGTCTGGAAAAACCTGGAATGTTGGCATGAAAAATGTTGGAATTCTGATGACCTGGCAGACGGGTTCTAGAATCTCTGATGTTCAGCTTCAGGCCTGAGGAGAAACATGGAGTCATCTAGTCATGTGATATTAGCCTGTGGCCACAATGGAGCAGGAAGCAGCTCACCTGGAAACAGGGATGGGTTTGAGGAGCTGAGGATTCTCTGGAGGAGACGGAGCTTCTCCATCAGAGAATCTTCAGGTTTAACCTGAACTCTGAGGACATTATTGAGTTCATCTCCAGCATCTTTCTTGTGATTGCAGCTGATAGTCTGATCAGATTTTAACTCTTAATTCTTTCTGCCTGAAATGTTCTGCAGAACCCCACAGGTGCAGACTTACGGTCTGTAAGGTAAAAACATTTCAAACGTCGGGTTTGTTCCTGATAAACATCTCGTTGGTCATCAGTTTCCAGTGAGAGCGCAGCATGAGCACCATGGTCCGGTCTGTTTTTCCTGCTTTATTACAACATCAGGATTTACATCAGGTAGAAAAACATAGAAATCAGTTTGATCCTGAGTTTGTCTCTGCTGCAGAGGAAACAGATTCAGAGCTGCAAACAGGAAGCACCTCTGATCCCCTCCAGACCAAAACTGGAGGACACGGAGACAGGTTCCTCCTCTGAGGAGCAAATTATTTTTTATCAACAACATTCCACATCAGAAGCAGGATGATGCTTAAAACGTAACTTTTCCAAATTATAGGTGATTTTTTTTATTAGCTGAATCATTTAACGAACGGAAGCTGAAATAAAAATATCTGGCAGGTGTCCTTCAAGCAGAAGATCCCACTTGTTCTCCTGGTGTAATGTGAGAAGCTTCAGGCTGCAGTTCAAAGTGTAGGACCCACATCTCAGATGATCCAGACTGTCGGCAGCCTGGAAACGTGGGGTAAAAGATTTGGAAAAATCCCACTGAGAGTCCATTTTTCAGGCATCATCATCATGGTGTTCCAACATTGGAGGACAGTCAGCGAAACATGGCTGCTGCAGCTGCTGAACAGCGTCATATTAAAGGCCAAAGGAGGTTAAAACATGAAGCAAGTGGACTTCATCTCCTCGGCTCAGTCCAGAAAGCGCTGGCAGGCTTTCTTCCAGCGGCATGCCGTGCACCACAGCTCCCGGTGCTCGATGCCGTAAACTTTCCGACACTTCTTGGCCTCGCTTCGAATCCTCCTGACCAACAGACACACAGCAGTGAGAAGGCTGCAGGTCCCCTGAGGGGCCCTCAGACGACAATACCATGCAGAAACACTTACCTGCAGGGGGCGCTCTGATGCTGCAGCCACTGCTCTCCCACACTGACTGATCGCACCCGGGACACCGTTTCCTAAGGAAGAGAGAAGGGTCAGGTTCTGGGCAGAACTGTTGTTAGAACGTCACACAAAAAACACTTGAGACGGGTCCATCTGTCTGTCTTTGTCCTGCTGGAAGTTCACTTGTTAGCCTGCAGGTGGCAGCACTGCACTGTGTAAATGAACTAAAGTAAATGCCTGAAAGCACCAGGAAGACGAGCTGCCAGCTTTCAGTTAAAATTCAGTTCCAGGTCCACAAAATGACCCAAATCAGACCCCACAAACCCAGAACCCGACTGCAGACAGTCCAGGAAGCTCTCAGACTAAAAGTGTTGAACTTCAGATTCAGAGCTGCAACTGTAAAGTTCAAGACAAAGCCCACAGCAGGCTTTATTTCAGATAGATACCAGGTTCTGGTTCTAGATGCTCCTATTCAGTGTAAACTGTTAGAACCTCCTTGGTTTGGTTTAAAGGAGGCGATCTGAGCTGCAACTGAATCACTGATCCCAGTTTAACATTTGCTGGGCTCTGACAGTCCAGCAGTGAGACAACAGAACATCTGTGTTTTCCTGCTCATGTTTTAAACCAGCAGAACTGAAGATGTTCTGTTTTCAGACAGTTGGACAGGTCAGAACCCCTGTGTAACCAGCATAAAGGTTAGCGATGGGACTCCAGAGTCACATATGACTATGTCAGGAAGTCAAGGTTTAAAGCACAAATAAAAACAGAATTCACCCTTTATTTTAGTACTTCTAAAAATGAGAAATGGCTTCCTGACCAAAACCAGGCCTGCAGGATCAGTTATCTTATCTGTAATCACAGAAAACATTAAACTGTAGGAACAAGTAGAAGGTTAAGGTTGTGCTAAATCAGTGGTTCCCAACCCTGGTCCTCAGGGCCCCTGTCCTGCATGTTTTAAAGGTGTCTCTATTCCAACACAACTGATTCAAATGATTGCATGACCTTCTTTGCATGCCATCAAGTGCAGCTGCAGCCTGGTAATCACACAGTCATTGAAGTCAGGTGTGTGGCAGCGAGTTTAGGATGAAAAAAATAAAAAAAAACTCCTGGTGTTCCAGCAAACACCTGAGGAGAGAAGCTCTGACACATTTTAAAGCTTTACCTGTCTGCTGCAGATTGTGGGCAGGGCTGTCACACATGAGGTGGCAGCTGCAGGTGAAACTGTGTGACCTGGGGGCGGAGCCTAAACAAGAGTGAAAAATGTCAGTTTGAATTATTTTAATAACAATAACAAAGACCAAAAAATATAAACCATTTGGAGCTAGGTCATAGCTATTAATTATTGACAAGCTGACTTATTAACCAACCAGACTTTTTAACAAGATGCAAGTCCCTGTGTGAAGCCCCGCCTACCTGGTAGGAGTGCTCTGATTGGACCTGCCAGAGGCTGCTACAGGGGGAAGGGGCAGAGCGACTCAGAGCGCTGCAGTTGGGGCTGGGAGGAGATGGAGGGAATGGAGGAGGAGGAGAGGGAGTGGGTGAGGTGGGGACAGGGCCACATAGAGGAGCAGAGGGAGGAGACTGATGGCGTGGCTCGTCCCATTGGTTGATCTCAGAGTAGTAAAAGTCCTCCTCGCTGCGAGAGCATCGCTCATGTTCACCACCTTGGCTGAAACACAGAGATCAAAGGTCAACTATTATTGTAACTGAATCAGTAATGTGTTGGTAGACAGAAAGGAAGTTTTATTTATATTAAATCACTGTTAAATAAAGAATGATGATGATTAAAACGTTGATGTTAGTAGTTTAAGTTCTCATCCTTAAGTTCTGTCTGTTTAATGCCCGGTCGGACACCAGGACCGGGTTCTGTCTGTTTAACGCCTGGTCAGACACCAGGACCGGGTTCTGTCTGTTTAACGCCTGGTCGGACACCAGGACCGGGTTCTGTCTGTTTAACGCCCGGTCGGACAGGCCGTGCAGATACCAGGACCGGGTTCTGTCTGTTTAACGCCTGGTCGGACACCAGGCCCGGGTTCTGTCTGTTGAACGCCCGGTCGGACACCAGGACCGGGTTCTGTCTGTTGAACGCCCGGTCGGACACCAGGACCGGGTTCTGTCTGTTGAATGCCCGGTCCGCCACCAGGATTCATCAGGTTTGATCGTTTCTGGTCGTTTGGTTCCAGTTTCCTGATTCTGGGGATTAAGAAGTCTGTCCTGGAGATTCAGCTAAGATTAATGATGGTCAAACTTTTCCGGTTCCGGGTCAAACTTTCAGGTACGGACCCTCACTGTCCCAGACTGGGTAACAGGAAGTAAATGGTAAATGGACTGAACTTATATAGTGCCTTTCCAGTCATACAGACCACTCAAAGCGCTTTAAACTAGAGCCACATTCACCCAGACAAGCTCACTGACACGCACACATTCATACAACAATACGCAGATCAGTAGGCAATTTGAGGTTAAGTGCAAGTTGAGCTGCAATTGAACCCACAACTTTCAGATTGCAAGACAACTACTCTTCTCACTGAGCCACAGTCGCGTCATGAATTTAAGAGCATTTTAATAAAAGGATCCTGAGAAAGTTCTGGTTGCAGCTAAGTGCAGCCAGGTGAGCCTTACCACAGGTGCACCGTCCTGATGTGACGTTTAATTCCCACCAGGGACGTCAGCACCTTCCCGCAGCTCGGCCACAGACACCGGTACGCCACTTTCAGCGAGTTCTGTGGGTGAAAATGTACTGTCACTGTCTGACTAGAGTGATTTTTGTCCCTCTGTGCCCATCGTACAACCCAGCTCACCCTGCGTTTTCGTGGTGCTGGTTCTTCAAATAGAACCTGATCCAGGTCCATATCCAAGCCCTCATCAGGGGGCGTGGGCGACCTGCCGTTGGCTTCGGCTGTTGGTGAGGGAGGGGCGGGGTTTCTGGGGCCTCGGTCGACGCTCCAGTAGCCGCTGCTGCTGCTGTCTGAGAGCTCGATGGTGCCAGAGTCCATCGAAGGAGCTAGAGTGTCAAAAATATGAACCAGAAAATCTGAAAATACTTTTCAAAGCTCCCTGAAATATTCTTATGTATCATGTTCATAACTAAAGCAGGATCAGAAAAACAACAGAAACTAACCAACAGATAAATAGCTGGACTTAATGTTTAATCATTTTAGTTCATGTTGACCTGTAGTTCTTGATGTAGAAATCAGTCACCATCTACCAGATCATTTATATATAGAGAAATTATATCTAGACCCAGAGATTATATAAATGTATCTACAGTACATTCGGAAAGTATTCACAGCGCTGCACTTTGTCCACATTTAGTGATGTTCCAGCCTTATTCCAAATGGAACAATCTCAAACAATCTCTTGTTTGAGATTGTTGCAAATTAATTAAAAACTGAAAAATAAGAAATCACATTTATGTAAGTATTCACAGCCTTTGTTTACCGTTTCCACTGATCATCCATGAGGTGTTTCTACAGCTTAAATGGAGTCTACCTGTGGTAAATTCAGCTGATTGGACATGATTAGGAAAGACACACCTGTCTTTAAAAGGCTGACCGTGAATGTCAGGACACTAACACCAACCATGAAGACAAAGGAATTATCTTGAGGGACAAATCTGAAGGTCCCAGTGAGCACAGTGGTCTCCATCATTCATAAATGGAAGAAGTTTAGAGCTACCAGGACTCTTCTAGAGCTGTCCGGCCGTCTAAACTGAGCGACCGGGGAGAACCCCATGGTCACTCCGTCAGAGCCCCAGCATTCCTCTGTGGAGAGAGGAGAACCTTCCAGAGGGACAACCAACTCTGCAGTAATCTACCAATAAGGCCTGCATGGTAAATTGGCCAGATGAAATAATCCTTTTTAAAAGGCACATGGCAGCCCGTCTGGAGTTTGCCTAAAGGAACCTGAAGGATTTCAGATCATCAGAAACAAAACTCTCTGGTCTGATGAGACAAAGATTGAACTCTTTGGTGTGAATGCCAGGCAACATGTTTGGAGGAAACCAGGCACATCACCAGCCCAATAGCATCCCTACAGTGAAGCATGGTGGTGGCAGCATCATGCAATGGGGATGTTTTTCAGCAGCAAGAACTGGCAGACTAGTCAGGATAGAAGGGAAGATGAATGCAGAAATATACAGATACATCCTGGATGAAAACCTGCTCCAGACCTCTTGACCTCAGAGTGGGGCAACGGTTCATTTTTCAGCAGCAGAGCTGAGCTTGTGGCATCATAGAATTCAGCAGCATGAACAAAAAAGGACAAATATTCCCCAACTTAACAGTAAGTCAGCCATTTTGGTTCAAAGCTGCCATGTTGACCTTTTACATGTTATTTTAACAACTCCTCCTACTTCGAAATATTGACTTTAAACTTTTTTCAGAGCACCCCTAAAGCATTGGACACTTAAAGTTATCAAAATCCTCAGTTTTCATCCATGGGGCTGGACCTCAAAGTTCGTCATCTCACCAGGAACCCGGAAATAGTAATAACTTATTGTTAAAGAGATATTCCAACTCCAGCCATGATTCTCATGCTTCTGCTTTGATCTTGTTGTTGTTTACCTGCAGTTTGTTTGTGGGCGGAGACCTGGAGCGCGGGCGGAGGACTGCAGGACAGGCTGCTGAGTACCATGGCTGCCATCAGCTCGTCCATGTCCACCTCCTGCTGAGCGGTGCGACTGCAGGAAAGCAGTTGTGAGTTTTAGGATGTTTACTAGTAAACAATAAACAACAAACAGGTGGGATGAGCCTGACCTTCTGGGGACATCGATGCAGGAGGAGATGGATCTGCTGCAAGATGTGGACTTGGCTACAGTGTCATTCTGAGAGTCACCTGCTCCTCCACACTGAAAGTACACCTGAGAGAGAAGGCAGCACTGTGATTGGCTCAGGCAGCTGTCAATCAAATGAGGTCTCCTCCTTCTACTCATCTTCATCTGACAGGAAACAAACAGGATTCTGGGATTTTCAGGGATTTTCTTCTGTTTCTGATTATTCCCAGCAGGTACCTGAAGTACACAAGGTGTGTTTAATGTTCCAGCAGAAACTGTGAGCTGTTCTCAGTAATTATTTGTCTGGGTTTCTAACAGCCCAAAAAAAGCTGCTCAACTGATAGAGGCAGATCTATTTTCCCTCAAACAGAAACAGTTTTTGGCATTTTGGCAGCGGGAAACTTCTGCAGGAACCTCTCTGATGGTGAAGTACCCGGTACTTTTGGTTGAAGCTTGCAGAATAATGTTATGTGTCCTCCTCTCACCTTCAGATCGCAGTGACCTCTGATTCTGCTGATGCCTTGTTGTCCTGTCCCTGTTGCCTTAGCGATGCTGGTCTTGTTTGATTCTGGACAGGAGGAGCCCACCAACAATCCGAAAGGCGAGCGTTTTCCCAGACGAGTGTTGGGCATCATGTCTGAAAAGGAGACGCAGCAGCTGCTTCAGATTATTCTCACACTAAAGAACACGGATAACACGTGTTTACATGCACTCAGAGCATGGTTCTGTCAAAAACATTGAAGACCAAATATCATATTTTAGAGCCAAAAGATACTGAGAGCATAAAAAAATAATGCAAACAGATTTTCAGCTGTGTTCTAAACCTTTAAGCCATTTTAAGCTCTAATGTCATTCTTTCCACAACAGGAAGGCACTACCATACATGGATGACTAAGTGTTGTTGGGGACCACAGAGATTGGCTGTCCATTGCTGTAAACAGAAAATGGACAAAAAAGACTTTGCTAACAGGAAAATGTTAACGAACGTGTGGCAGCTTATTGGCGGCACAGAAAAAGGACGAAGTGAGGCCTCTTAGTTTAACCAAAGATCCTCTATGCAGGAGAAGTTTGTGAGAGAGTAAAAAGGTGAAGAGGGCGGGACCAAGAGAGACTCTCTGATGGAGACATTTTTTCCCTCTGAATTAGAACCTTCAAACCTTCAAAGGAAGGAATGAGTCTGAGGGTGGAGAACACAACACAGTCCATGTCACAGGAAGGAGAGCTAGCTTGAGAAGGGAGTCAACAGCCAGACCACCACGGTGACTGCAACTGTTGTTGGTGGGACAAAGTTTTCTCAGGTGAGAAAATGTGTTATTTTATTGTGCTTTTTACTTTCTCTCCTCTGTCAGTATAAAATATTGGCTGATTTCTGCAGATCACATAAAATCCCTTCAAGTGTTTCTTTCTACATGTTTACCAATGATAATCAGCTGAAACAGACAGTTATTTTTTCTTCTCAGTGTCTGAGCCAAATGAAGGAGAGTATATTTGGCTGCAGGATGTTAACTTCTACATGTACAGAACTGGTCTGAAGTGACTTTATTTTATTCAGATTCAATACAGCATCTTTCTCCCACAGTTACACTGGTCTCCCATGATAGTAATGCTTACTAATACCTAATTTAAAATCACATCCAGCCATCAAAATACAAGGTTGTTAAAATGAATCACTTTATTCCATATTTTGGAATATTCCATAATTATTCATCATAAGGTTTAGTGCGGAATGTTCACTGAGACAAGCTGCTTCTATCATGGGTCAATATTTATTCAATGTGCGAAGAAGCTCCAAGTGGGAAGTTTATTTCAGTCAAAAAGTGAGCAAAGTCCCCCATGACTGTGAACTCTTAAAGACCTTTTTTATGATTGGCGTGTTTAAAGATGACTTTTAACCCATTGGCTGGATAAGATGATGCCATCCCAAAACTCAGGCTTTGATTGGTTGATCAGGCCTTGGAAGATCTCATAAGAAAGCTTTGGTTGCACCAAGATGTCGGACCCGACCGAGACAACCAGGACTGATCTCCCTGTGGACTGTGGTTGTTCCTGAGCCTGAACTCTTTGCATTAAAAGCCCTGTTCTGAATCCAAAGTGAGGAGGTTCCTTACCTCCTAAGTGCCAGTACCTCCTGGTACTGGCACTTAGGAGGTCCACTGAGCTAGGAGTTACCTGAGGGCAGACAGATCCGCTGTTAGAGTCAAAGCCACTGTTCCTCCAGCCTGAAAGGGCTTAAGGCAGCAGAACCACAGAGCTATAACACACTGAGGAATGAAACAGCCCCATCTGACCCCCATCTTTTACTGTTCTGTTCCTGAAGTTCTGGCACATTTGCTGGATGTCTAGGTGGCTTCTGAAACCTTGAGTTAATTTCCGTCTCTCAATCTTTCAGCAATATTTCAGTAGGTTCTGAAGCTCTTCATTAGACCAACTGAATGATCTCAGTCTGGTCAGCAGAGATTTCAACAGTTTCTTGTTTTGGGTTTCAAAAGCTTGGTTCTAAAATAAAGGGTTCAGTTTCCCTCAGACCACACTGGGTGTGAAGTTCACAGTTACACATTTGCCAAGCTTATTTCGAGTTTGTTTGATTAGTTATTTAGGTTTTATTTTATTTCTATTTATAGGAAATTGACATCTATTAGTATTAGACATGCTATTTTTTACCATAACCTCCAGTCAGCTGTTAGTTTATTTTTCTTATATGAAAAATAAAGAAATCTCCTTCTTCTAAGAGGGAAATTGTAAATAAAAAAGTAAAGTATTCATCGTCATTTGAAATTAATTTTTTGCCTAACTGACGGACCTGTTTATTGAGTTGTACTTAATTAGAGTAAGTTATGGACACTAATGTTGTCTGCAGTGGGCATGCTGACAGAGGAAGGCGCGCTTCAATGTTGGGTTCCTGAGCTTTCCAGAATCTTTTCATCCATCTAGGCTTTTTTGTCTGAGTTTCCACTTTGGGGCTCCTATAAGCCGGGCCCTTTATGCAGATCTCCTCCCACTGAAACAGTGAAGTCCAGGATGCAATTAAAGATTGTGAAATCAGACGAAAACATCATAAATCTCAGATTTTTTCATGGCAGTTATGCTTTAAAGGCCGCAGACTGCCAACCCAAACTGTGTGAAAATACCAGACCATGTTTATTCACAGGGCACCTAAAAAAACAACACATGGGCGACCAAAGTGCTGCACACAGATAAAACACGAGGCAAAATGTGTGGCTAGAATGGATTTGAACTGCGCTGATCCAAACTCTGAGAGAGAAAGGAAAAAGCACAACTCTAATCAGAATTACAACCTACTCTCTAATTTATGACCATTTTCATGCATTATACTCTAAATGGAATTAAAACTTGTTTTAACTCAGATATTTGTAACAGTCCACAGATTATTCAGAATTAAAGCCTGTGAGATGTAGCTGCAGCGTTTCTGCTCCATGCAAGCTGAAACCCAGTGAATGATCAACAATTCTGGACAGTTCTGATTGCTTTCATCTGGATCTCAGAACATAAATGCTGTAAAATATTCAAACTTTTGGTAAAATCTCTTAAAAAAGGTTTTGATGAGAGCATTTCTCTCTGTCTCCACCTCCCTGGAAAGACACAGGCTTTTTTTATTGAAAAAGCTTGACTAAAGTTGATGGATTTTATCAAAGTATTGAATAAAAACTGTGAAACTGTTATATTCTGCATGGCTGGCTGAGTTTATACAAACAGGATTTTAAGTTAACAGAAATCTGCAGAGAAGGGTAGATAAACTGAGAGATGACTGATCTTTAGTTCATCTAAAAAGTTCTACCTTCCTACCAGGGCTGTTTTCAGGGTAGATCTCAGTTCATGCTGTGGTTAAATAGATGTAGACCAGGTTAATTAAAGAAAGCCTTTAAATTTCTGGGCAGGGGGCCGGTTTGTGGGGTCTCAATCTGGACATAGGCACAGTTTCTCCTGACCTCCTCCTCCACATCTTCTCCTGATAAACTGATATTAGAGCTGCAGACTTATCACTAATTTTGTCTTGCATGGACATCGGGTGGGGCGTGTTCTGCTCGCCTTTTTTCTTTCACACTTCTGTTCATATTTTCTTTACTTCAGACATAGGAATGAACATAACGAATGAATATAGTGGAAAAGGATTGTTTTTTTTAATTATGGTATATGCCTCCTGAACCCAATAATAAACCATAAGGTCCTGAACTGCAGAAGGCCTGTAGATGGCACTGTAACCTGGAGCATGCTCATAAGGCTGAGGTTTTTCAACCCCGGACTCAAGGCATACTGCCCTGCATGTTCTACTGCTTCAGAATCAATTGATGGCTGATTAACAGGCTTTCACTAAACTGCAATTATCTAAATCAGGTGTGTTAAAGCAGAGAAACATCTAAAACATGCAGGGCAGTGTGCCTTGAGGATCAGGATTGAGAAACACCATTTCGTCTGCATCAGCCTTTTCATTTTACGCCTACCATCAAGATTACCACACAGGTTCTGATGGTTCCCTGGTCACTCAGCCTTTCTGCTTCAGGCTCTCAGCTTACACTGAAAGGAGGCGATCACTCCAGAGCTTCATTCTCACAAGCCTCTGTCTGCTTTCCTGAACGGAAAGAAAAGGAAGCTTCTGTTTCTTCTGTTGTCAGATGGCTGCTCACAGATCCAAGCAGCTTCATTTCAAGCTAACCTAAACATCACCAGTGTTCTGAGCTCAGAGTTCATCCAGTTGAGTTTCAGCTCCTCAGCCTAACATCATCACTTTCATCAGCAACTTTCCACAACTCTCAGCTGTTTTTCTGGGCCTCATGGTGAAGATCATCTGTGCAATCTCACCAACATAACAGGCATGGAGATTTTTCCTGAACAAGAAGCTCGGCAGCACATCCATTAACGCATGAGTTCAACCAGCTCCATACTTTCCCCCATAACAGTTTACAATCAAACAGGTTTAAAGCATGAGAACACCTGCAGCTGCCAGCCAATCATAGCCCTGCAGCCCTCCAGCCTAACATTAACAGGGAATAACAGCAGGAATCTGCAGCTTTAAAAGTTTTCCTCTGCAGGGAGAGGTTCATCTGCGCAAACCAAGCAAACAAAAAAAATGAAAATAAACAGAAAACTACAAAAAGAAGGTAAGAAAACCCTCCCTCTGTTTTGTAACATCATAATAACTGCTCATGTTCACCAGCAGAAGCAGCAGCATTTACCTACCTGGAGAGTCTGAAGCACCAGAACACAAACAGAGGAGCTGTAGAAGCTCTAGGACTCTTCTGCTGCCCAATGAGACCGATACTGGGTGTGTGTGAGTGTGTGTGTGTGTGTGGAGCCGCAGGGAGGGACCGGCCTCCACCAGGACCTGGACCGGATTACACCGGACTGGATCAGACTAACGGGAAACCAGCTTGTGATGGGATCGAAGAGCGGGAATGGAGTGATGACACACTGAAACACGGGAGGTTAGTTAGTTAGTTAGTTAGTTCTGTAACTGTGTAAGGCAATGCAAGTTTATTTTTATAGCACAATTCAATAGCAAGACAATTCAAGCGCTTAAACATGAAAAAAAGAGGAAGAGACATAATAGGAAAAGTACTTTGCAGTGGCATAATGGACACAAATTATTAAAGAAAATAAAAATCAACAATTAAAATGATAAGATGATAATAAAAAGATAAAAATGAAAAAAATTATGATAAAATGATTGATACGAAAATAAAAGTAAAGTTGGACTGAAAACTTAACTAATAATGTTTAGATGGCCCAGTCAAAGGCCGCTCTAAACAAATACATTTTTAATCTTGATTTAAAGCAACTTAGGGTTTCAGCGCTTTTCCAGTTTTCTGGGAGTTTATTCCAGATTAGTGGAGCATAAGAACTAAAAGCTGCTTCTCCATGTTTGGTTCTGGTTCTGGTTCTGCAGACTAGAGTTGAGCCAGAAGACCTGAGAGGTCTGGGTGGTTGATCCACTGACAACAAGTCTGTAATGTATTTTGGTGCTAAGCCATTCAGTGATATATAGACTAACAGAAGTATTTTAAAGTCTATTCTCTGAGCTACAGGGAGCCAGTGTAGGGACTTTAGAACCGGGCTGATGTGCTCCACTTTCTTAGTTCTAGTGAGGACGTGGGCAGCAGTGTTCTGGATCTATTCTGTAATCTGGAACTTAGTGAAATATCAAATTTGATGTGAATCTGAAACCATATACTCTCACCTCATTATCTGTTACCATGACAACAACAGATCATAAATATGATCCTTTATTGATGATTTATCGCTACAAGTTTTTCCAAACTGCAGAACAAAACTTTGGACCCTCATCACTCCTGATCCTGGTTTCTGATCCGATCCTGGTTTTTCAACCCGTCCCTGGTGATTTTCCTACCGTGTAGTAAACAAGATCAGCACGTGACATAGAGCTGGACAGTGATTGGTGGAGCAGAGCTGTGCACGGATCCTTCAGTTTGGTATGTGTAGTAGACTCAGAGCTACAGTAAAACTCTGAGCTGATAAACTGCAGACCTTCACAGGCTTTACTGTCTCAGGGACCAGAGGCTTTACATGTTTACAGGGAGTGCTGCAGGGAATATGCAGGGAATATGCAGGGAGTGCTGCAGGGAGTGCTGCAGGGAATATGCAGGGAATAATTCAGGGAATCTGCAGGGAATATGCAGGAGATGTTGCAGGGAATAATGCAGTTCTGTGCATGTAAACTGTGCAGCCCTCTGTTAGTGCGAACGCAGCAGCAGCCTGAGGGGCGGGGACTCCTCGGCCGGTGTGCGCGTGCTTGTGTGTGTTTGCGCGCCCTTCCCCCACGCGCCGACACGCAGCGCTCGTGAGCTACGTGCAGACTGTGAGGATCTCGTTTAAAGGAGAATTCCGCCTTTTCTGCCTCCATGCTGTTTTATTGTGGCTAACCTCAGTAGAGCTCATCAGTGTTCTGTGCCAGAGCTGCTAATGGATCTGGGTTCATCATGGGTTAGGGTTCTGGTTCGGATAAAACCAGAAACTCTGAGCATTCTCAGTCATAAACCAATAGAAACACCATCCTCTGTGATCTACAGCCTCGGTTAGATTGATCAGAACGGCCTTGGTACTGATCTTCAGATCATCACCTGCCTGAAGGTCACAGAGATAAATATGGGAAAGTTTTAATCAAATCCAGTTGGACTGAAGAGATTCCATCTGTGGGTTAACCGGACTCCTTCAGAGGAAACAAACACTGAAACCATCTGAATCAAGAGCGTCAGGAGGAGCAAAGCCACTCTGGGTCACTAAGATCAGCTGATCAGCTGTTGCCTTGTTTAAATCTGCTTATCAGACCCACTTCTGTGGTTTGCTCTGGATCCAGTAAAAGTTGCTTTGTTTGGGTTTTATTGTTTCCCTGATGTCTGTGTTGTATGTTCTTCCTGAGATCTCACCATGTATTTTATTTTATTTTATTTTCAGTCTCTACAGTTTTATGGCTTGCTGTCATCCAGGGGGAGCTCAGAGTAGAGCCACTGGCTCTCCGCATCAAAGAGAGTCATCTACCTTCATAGGTTGGCAGGGCTGCATGGTAGGAGCTGGATCTGGACCAGGACCAGGAGCTAGAGCTGAACCGGGACCAGGAGCTGAAGCTGGACGTGCTCACTGACTCGTCTCACAGCTGAACTCTGAACCACCCTCTGACTCAGCAGACTGTTACTCACATGCTGGTGCTGGTCCGTGGTTCAGAGCTTCGTCACAAACAGAATCATGCTGAGGGAAGTTGCATCATTCTGTCTGTGGGGACAAACCAGATTTACCTGAGTGGGGGTGGGCCGTCTCTGTGCTTTCAGGATTTTTTATGCAGACTGTAAAAAGTGACTGTTAGGATTTAATTAAGAAACAGATCCAGAACCAGGAAGTGACTTGAACTATACAGAGAGAATAACACGACCAGAACCAGCTGAATGGGTTTTTAATTTACTGCCATAATTTATTCCACCTTGTCTTTTCTTTGGGCTTCGATGTCACAGATGTCTGTGTGGAGGATGCATTATTTGGTGATTACTATTGCATATAAATTCAGATATGTGTCAATATTGATCCTAACACAATAAATACCTCAGTTATTAAAGAAAAATCACAGCTAAGAACACGTTTAGGAGCTGATAATGACATATTTTTACTGATGAGAGGTTACAGTGGGTCACCGTGCAGTTGGACTGAATACTGACATCCTTCATCTGCAGACTGACTCTTCACAGGTGAGAAAACACACATGATAAATAAAACTCTGACAGGTGATAAAGTTAAATTTGATCAACTTGCTATAGATGATCAGACCAAAAAGATAAAGTTTAAAAACAAAAGGTGTGGTTCTGGAGTGGACCCAAATGCAGACAGGCAGGCAGGAGAAGCACATCAGGTCTATATACCTGGGTATATATACAGGTCTATATACCCAGGTATGTCATATATACCTGGGTATATATGCAGGCATATATATGCCTGCATATATATGCCTGCATATATGAGTGAAACAGGGAGACTGGATGGCATGGTGCAGATGGACTGAATGAAATTTATTAGGTTCAAAACTTGAATTACCTGAAAATAGATGCAAGAAACAATCTAACCAAAGGAAAATCTCACATATGTAACAGAACATATCCTAAATAAAAAATAAGAAATTAACCTGAGGGAATGAACTAAAACCCCACCTGGACAACATGAACAATCATAATCAGAAAACAACCCAAAACCAAACTCAAACACCTTCAAATCCTAACATTTCCAGCCTGACAAATTTCCATAAAGCCGCTAATCAGCCTGTGATGATACATTTTCAACATTTTTCCTTAAGTATTTCAACTTCACATTTAGTTTGTTATGTTTGGTCAAGGCTTCCAGTTGAGGAAAACTCACATGTAATCTGAGAAGCATCTCATCCAGAACATATTTGACCTCTGCAGGGCCCACAATCAAATCTTACTGGGAGAAATCAAATATGTGGGGAACACATTTTCAAAGAAAACCACAATTTTAATCTAATGTGTTGGTTTGAGTCACCTAATGTGAATATAAGCTGCGATGTATCTGTTGTTGTGCAGAAACTCAGTGTGACCCAGTAAGGCTGTTGTTGGTATGTTCTGGTGTCACCTCCGAATGGACTGGGCCAGCAGCAGTCTGACCAAGAATCAGTTTTTGAGCTTCAGGATGGTCCCCGGTTTGGATAGAACCAGCTGTTTGCTTTGGTACCAGACAGTCTGACTGAGGTATTCTGTGGACTCAGGTCCAACATGATCCTCACTGAAGATTATTGTTCTGAAAGTTCTTATTGTCTAAACTGAAACAGGTTGTGGTGTAATCATCATGAAGATCATCTTCTGCAGCTGAACTTTAGTTAATAATCAGACACCTGCAGCTTTTCAGATGCAGCTTTTCAGACAGCTGCAGGTTTCGAGTTTATTTGGAGATAAACATGGAGCCTCCTTCATCCTCTCTGTCCTCCATCCATGTTCTCTTGTCAGGCAGCGGATGTGACCTCTCCTCCTCTGGCTCCTCCTCCTCCAGCTTTGGTTCCGCCTCCTCAGGTGTGGGAACAGTTGAGTTGGTCAAACGAAGCTTCTTGCTGACTCGAGCATAAACTGTGTTTCTGTCATCAGAGTGACGAATGTAGTGCATCTGCGTTGACAAATGATTGGCTGATGGTGAGAGTGTTTCGCCGCTGTTGCCCCGTCCATCTCCAGCAGTTAGGTTGATGTGTTTTAAAGCTTGAGGGGTGGAGCCATTTAGATCTGAGAAAACACAGATGACATTAAAAATGTAATCACTTCATTTTATCCAACGTTTCATCCTTTCAGGAAGCACTCCCACCTCTGCTCTGTGGCGCCATCAAGTGGCTCCTCCAGGGAGTGACATGGACCGAGGTTCCTTCTGAAGGATTTGGGTCTGGAAACGAGCAACATGGGAAATGTAGTCAGGTGTGTTACAATTCTGCAGTTCATGACATTAGTCTTTAAAACAGACTAAATAAAATAAAGAAAAGAAATCGAACAAATTTGAACAACAACGATAAATTATTATCTGCTGATATTGTCCGCCATGTTGGAGGACAAACGGGGAACTCGCAGCCAGACATTCTGTGCTCTGAGAGAACCTTCAATTTGTCCAAGCGACCATTTTCACAAAGCAGGGTGTTGTGCATTCATGCCCAAGTTAGGAGTGGTCATGGAAAACAAAGAGTGACCAGGCCGAGTTAACATGGAGGTGAATAAGACGACTAACGTGGTCACGCACTGGAGAGGGTTTTTTATTTTTATTTTAATGTTTACCTTGGCACATCAATCTCACAAATTAACATTCCCTTTCTCATGAACCAGGGTGGACCTCAACAGAGCTTCAAATATCCACTCTTCTAAAGATCCACTGTCCTCTGCACCACCAGGTTCCGATTGATCTTACATGCACCATGAAGTCCACCAGGTCTGCCAACCTTTAACCTAGTCCTAGGTCAAATCCAATTGATTCCACCTTCTGCAGGTAAATATTTTTACTAACTGATTCTTTAACCAACTTAAAAATGGGCCCCATACAGGTGAAACCATTCCTGGCTGTGCCGCAGCTGGTCTCCAGGGAATCTGGGATAATTTTAAATGCAAACTCCCCAAAACTTTGTGCTAGTTCTTGAATTTAAATGAACAAATATATCTGAATCAGTGTTACAGTTTAATTCAGGCTGAGGATGGGTTTAACAGGCATCAATGTTGCAGACGGGTTGGTCCAATTGGGGTTTGGATGGCTGCTGACTCTTAACAATCGGTGAAATTATTTTCCAATGTTGTTAATAAGATCCATGTTTTCCTTTGGATAGGCCGCTGTTCCAGATCACAGAGTGCTGTCTCTGATCCAGCTGGCTCTAAAGGTGACGTCCTTCATCACGACCACGTATGAAAGTTTGGTCTAAAACAATCTGGATTCATTTTGTCTT
Source organism: Crenichthys baileyi (assembly GCA_036173005.1). Classification (NCBI taxonomy): domain Eukaryota; kingdom Metazoa; phylum Chordata; class Actinopteri; order Cyprinodontiformes; family Goodeidae; genus Crenichthys; species Crenichthys baileyi. The sequence continues at coordinate 15,281 of JAHHUM010001082.1, read as the reverse complement.
TAGAACCAAATATGGATCTAATCCATCAGGAAACAAACCTGCCTTCTGCAGTGTTCCTGTAGATGTTCACTACTGTTATTACTCTGATGGATCAGATATTTTAATGAATTTATTATTTTTCTACCGTGTATGAAAACATGATCCTGCCCAGGTGTTTCTTCCTGCTGAGCCTGTTTCTGTTTAGCCTCATTGCAATAAAACAAATGGATCAGCCTAACCTGGGAGGGTCTGCAGCTCCCCCTGCTGGCTCTGTGAGGAACTAAACGACACAGCTGGATCTCCTTTAGGATGAAACTCTGAAACAGAAAAACGTCCAGACCGACTGATTCAGAACAGATTCCACAGGTTCTGGAGAACTTTAACCAGATCCATCATTTAGATGTATTCAGACAGCTGGAGGAAACACAGGCCCACCTTTCTCATCCTTCTGGATCTCTCCAATCATTGGGTTCTCCTTCACCTCCTCCAGCTTCACCTGCCGATCGGTTTACAGATCAGTTAATTTATTCCAGCTGGAGTTCTGCATCTGATCAGAGGTTCTGCTGTTCTTACCACTCTGATGAGAGCTGATGGGTGTTTTTCTGTCTCTGAATCCTGAAGCTCAAACGAATGTCTGAAACCCAAACATAAAATGTTTAATGAGTTTTTATTTTCCATCAGATTCATTGATCTTCAGAGTTTAATGTTCAGTCAAATTGGAAAGTTTCCGGGTTTTCAGCAGCTGGAGGATCTTCATCTCCTCCAGCTGCTGTTGTATGTGTTCTGCTCTCGTCCATCTCTGGCCTTCATGCTTGGAGTTATTCCTCCTTTAATCTTCTGATGTCAGATTTCAGGTCAGGATTCTGATCATGGATCCACTGATTGGTGTCGTGGATCCATGAATCAGTGTGGGAGCTCCTGATCAACACCTGTTTCTCGGTCCTTTTGATCAGACACCAATGTTTAAAGGTTGAGCTTAAGTTCTCTCAGAAATCTCAGATCTTTGGAATCACCTGAAAGTCTCTTCAGGATTAAAGAAGAATGAGACTGCACCATCACTGTTGGAGGAGACTGTTGGAGGAGACTCCAGTTGGAGGAGGATCTCTGAGAACTGCCTTCTGGTTTGAATGCAGGAACCTCTGATGGTTCGGTCTCTCTGCTCAGAGGATGGACTGGACCTTTAGAAGACAGTGATGTCCATAGAGAAACTTCTTCATCCATGCTGGGTTGTTCCAAGGATAGTTGGGACGAATGCTGCAGGGGTGTTGAGCTGTTCCAAAAACCCACTAATTCTGGTAAAGAGATACTTCTCCTCATCTTAACTGACTCAGACTGATCTTCATCTGACATGTGTGTTTAACTAGATCTACGTAGACTGTCTGTGTAAAACTCTCTGTGACTCCGTGGTGTGAGCTGCAGACCTGACCTGTTGCAGTCGAGGCAGATGGCTGTGAGGAAGATTGAGAGAAGAAGGAGGAGGACAATGATGAAGAGACCCACAAGCCCTGATGACAGGAACCACGACCCGGTCACCTCTGCTCCCACTGCAGCCATGGAGAATTCCCAGAGACAGTCGGATCCAATCAGACCCTGAAATGACACCAACGCTGTGAGATTCATCAAAGAAACGTGACCTGAGGAACCTTGAGGACCTGGTGTGCATGAAGGGTCCTGCTGATGACCTGAAAGGAGATGTTCTGTTCAATAAAGCCAGACGATTCAGATAGTGAGACGGAACCAGAGAGCTTCACCACAGAAATTAGTTTGTTCGGAGATTACAAGTCACAAGGTTCTGTTCATGCCAGTTCTGTTTCACTTCTGCCTGAGTAGACAACATGAAGAACTGGACACTGGAACCATACTTCTGGACCTTACTTTTTCATTGTGTTTCAATAAAGATCTGGTTCTAAAACTGTTCTGCCTCTTAACGCTAATGTGCGCCTCACCTGGATCCAGTTAAATGCAGCTTTAGGAGTTGACGTCAGGTTGATGACAAATACTTTGAGGCTGAACGGGCCCAAACTGGGTTCATCAACAGTATTTGGACTGTGTTCCATAAATAAAACTCACTCACCAATTTATGTTCTGATGGTTTCAGCAGACTGCATTTAGATCTGCACTAAACAGATCGGTCATGTTGGAAATAAACAGATAAACGTTCAAAGGGAGATTCTGGAGAGAAACTCTGTATCCGAGTGTCCGACCCAACATTCACCAGTATTTCTAAAAAACTTCCTAATCGTTCCTCTTCCTGAAACGTGGGAGAGAAGAGCTGGAGTTCTGCAGCCCGACACCAACATGAGGCACTAAATGAAAATGAGCTGCAGCCTGTTTGCTTTCTGTTTCTGTCAACATGCAAATCCTGTGTGAAGATGGAATGGACCCGGCTGACGTCTTTTAGGTTAAAATGCAGGAAAACAAAGATGGCTCTGTTTGTCAGAACCTTTCCCCTCTGATCACTAATTGACTTCCGCTTGAGTCACATGAAGGAACAGCAGGAATGATCCGACTGTTTGAAATAAAACCAACTGACTTCATGTTAACATTCCAATAGGTATCAGGTGTGTTCAGGCCCGGCTCTCTGTGTTTGAGTTTCAGGGTGTTTCTGACTTCATCTCTTCCAGTTCAACACACCGGATCAGATGAAAGAGACCGACTCAAATTAGTTAGCTTAGCATAAAGACTGGATACTAAAGTAACCTGCTAGACCGATTCTGTCTGACAGAACCTCTCAGGCTGGATCAGAACATCAGTTAGTTTCTACCCCTACCGAGAATGCAATGCACCTTGATGTCACTGTCCACCACATCCTCCAGAAGGAGAACCTTCTTAGAACCTTTAAAATCCGAAACAGAACCACAGCAACACAAACTCTTTTTGTTGGGCTGAGTTTGGTTTAAGCAGATGTTTTACATCTTTGAATTTAGGTCTGACGCAGTTGCAGCAACAAATGGCTCAATGAAAGATAAGCATTCAAAGTGGAAAAACAACAAAATGTCAGAACAAAAGACCCGACAAACAAACAGCCAAAAACAAGAAAAAGGCCCAATCAGAGGTGAACATCTGAATGAAAAACCAAATGACCAACTGGAGATAAATGGCTGAACAGATGGTTTGATCAAAGAGATGTGATCAAACAGGAGAACATGTGGCCCAACAAGAGACCAAAAGACCCAAATGGAGAAAAATGGCTCACGGAGAGACCGAAAAACCCAACAGAAGCAAAACAGCAAACAGGAGAAAAACAACCCAAAAAGGAATCCAAACGGCCCAATGAGGGACCAGCAACCCAATGAGAGGCTAAATGAACCAACCAGAAACCAAAGAGGCCAATGAGGGACCAGCAACCCAGTGAGAAACCCAGGTGCCAAATGAGATACCAGCAATCCAATGAAAGTCTAACGAACCAACCAGAAACCAAACGAACCAGTGAAGGACCAGCAACCCAGTGAGAAACCCAGTTGCCAAGTAAGGGACCAGAAACCTGATGAGAAGCTACACGAACCAAGCAGAAACCAAACCGGCGAGTGAGAAACCAAACAGGCCAATGAGGGACGAGCAATCCAGTCAGAGGCTAAATGACCCAACCAGAAACCAACGGGCCAATAAGGGACCAGCAACCCAGTGAGAAACCCAGCTGCCAAGTGAGGGACCAGCAACCCAATGAGAGGCTAAATGACCCAACCAGAAACCAAGCTGGCCAGTGAGAGACCAGCAACCCAGTGAGAAACCCAGTTGCCAAGTGAGGGACCAGAAACCTGATGAGAAGCTACACGAACCAAGCAGAAACCAAACGGGCGAGTGAGAAACCAAACAGGCCAATGAGGGACCAGCAATCCAGTCAGAGGCTAAATGACCCAACCAGAAACCAACGGGCCAATAAGGGACCAGCAACCCAGTGAGAAACCCAGCTGCCAAGTGAGGGACCAGCAACCCAATGAGAGGCTAAATGATCCAACCAGAAACCAAGCTGGCCAGTGAGAGACCAGCAACCCAGTGAGAGACCAAACGGGCCACTGAGGGACCAGCAACCCAGTGAGAAACCAAACGGGCCAGTGAGGGACCAGCAACCCAATGAGAGGCTAAACAAACCAACCAGCAACCAAACGGGCCAATGAGGGACCAGCAACCCAGAGAGAAACCCAACTGCCAAGTGAGATACCAGCAACCCAATGAAAGGCTAAACGAACCAACCAGAAACCAAACTGGCCAGTGAGAGACCAGCAACCCAGTGAGAAACCAAACGGGCCAATGAGGGACCAGCAACCCAGTGAGAAATCAAACGGGCCAGTGAGGGACCGGCAACCCAATGAGAGGCTAAATGACCCAACCAGAAACCAACAGGCCAATAAGGGTCCAGCAACCCAATGAGAGGCTAAATGACCCAACCAGAAACCAACAGACCAGTGACGGACCAGCAACCCACTGAGAGACCAAACAGGCCACTGAGGGACCAGCAACCCAGTGAGAAATCAAACGGGCCAGTGAGGGACCGGCAACCCAGTGAGAAACCCAGCTGCCAAGTGAGATACCAGCAACCCAATGAAAGGCTAAATGAACCAACCAGAAACCAAACATGCCAATGCGGGACCAGCAACCCAGTGAGAAACCAAACGGGACAATGAGGGACCAGCAACACAATGAGAGGCTAAACGAACCAACCAGAAACCAAGCTGGCCAGTGAGAGACCAGCAACCCAATGAGAGGCTAAACAAACCAACCAGAAACCAAGCTGGCCAGTGAGAGACCAACAACCCGGTGAGTAACCAAACGGGCCAATGAGGGACCAGCAATCCAGTCAGAGGCTAAATGACCAACAACCCAGTGAGTAACCAAACGGGCCAATGAGGGACCAGCATTCCAGTCAGAGGCTAAATGACCCAACCAGAAACCAACAGGCCAATAAGGGACCAGTAACCCAATGAGAGGCTAAATGACCCAACCAGAAACCAACGGCCCAGTGACGGACCAGCAACCCACTGAGAGACCAAACAGGCCACTGAGAGACCAGCAACCCAGTGAGAAACCAAACGGGCCAGTGAAGGACCAGCAACCCAGTGAGAAACCCAGCTGCCAAGTGAGATACCAGCAACCCAATGAAAGGCTAAACAAAACAACCAGAAACCAAGTTGGCCAGTGAGAGACCAGCAATCCAGTGAGAAACCAAGCGGGCCAGTGAGGGACTAGCAACCCAGTGAGAAACCAAGCGGCCCAGTGAGGGACCAGCAACCCAATGAGAGGCTAAATGACCCAACCAGAAACCAACTGCCCATTGACGGACCAGCAACCCAGTGAGAGACCAAACGGGCCACTGATGGACCAGCAACCCAATGAGAGGCTAAACAAACCAACCAGAAACCAAACGAGCCAGTCAGGGACCAGCAACCCAATGAGAAACCAAATGGGCCAGTGAGGGACCAGCAACCCAGTGAGAAACCAAACGGGCCAGTCAGGGACCAGCATCCCAATGAGAGGCTAAACGAAACAACCAGCAACCAAACGGGCCAATGAGGGACCAGCAACCCAGTGAGAAACCTAGCTGCCAAGTGAGATACCAGCAAACCAATGAAAGGCTAAACGAACCAACCACAAACCAAACGGGCCAGTGAGGGACCAGCAACCCAGTGAGAAAACAAACGGGACAATGAGGGGACCAGCAACCCAGTGAGAAACCCAGCTGCCAAGTGAGGGACCAGCAACCTGATGAGAGGCTAAACGAACCAACCAGAAACCAAGCTGGCCAGTGAGCGACCAGCAACCCAGTGAGAAACTAAATGGGCCAATGAGGGACCAGCAATCCAGTCAGAGGCTAAATGACCCAACCAGAAACCAACAGGCCAATAAGGGACCAGCAACCCAATGAGAGGCTAATTGACCCAACCAGAAACCAACGGCCCAGTGACGGACCAGCAACCCACTGAGAGACCAAACAGGCCACTGAGGGACCAGCAACCCAATGAGAAACCAAACGGGCCAGTGAGGGACCAGCAACCCAGTGAGAAACCCAGCTGCCAAGTGAGATACCAGCAACCCATTGAAAGGCTAAACGAACCAACCAGAAACCAAACGGGCCAATGAGGGACCAGAAACCCAGTGAGAAACCAAACGGGACAATGAGGGACCAGCAACCCAGTGAGAAACCCAGCTGCCAAGTAAAGGACCAGCAACCTGATGAGAGGCTACGCAAACCAACCAGAAACCAAACGAGCCAGTGAGGGACCAGCAACCCAATGAGAGGCTAAACGAACCAACAAGAAACCAAACAAGCCAGAGCCAGTGAGGGACCAGCAACCCAGTGAGAAACCAAATGGGCCAGTGAGGGACCAGCAACCCAGTGAGAAACCAAACGGGACAATGAGGGACCAGCAACCCAATGAGAGGCTAAACGAACCAACCAGTAACCAGACGAGCAAGTGAGGGACCAGCAACCCAGTGAGAGGCTAAACATGGGAACAGGGGGAATGCCGGTTTTAAGGGACAAGATGAATAGAAAACAAAAGCTAAGCAATGCCAGTAAGATATAAAATGACTGGAAACAGAACCTTTTAACATTCGATAGACGTCACATTAAAAACAATACATCAAAAACTAATTATTGAAGAATAAAACGTGTTCGAGTGAGCATGAAGAAAAACACATCTTCATCCTCCAGTGAAGGCTCTGTAACTCAGACACTAATAACTCATAGTGTTCAGTAAATGTTTACTGGCTGTAAAAAATTATTAACTTTATTACTTCAGCAGCTTTCTAACCAGTTCACCTTCAACCTTTAACCAAACTCTCAGAATCAGGCTTAGACTCCGAAACTGTCACATTTAATAGGATTCTAGTTTGGAGAACAAAGAGCTGATTGTTTCTAACCATGTTGACATGCAAAGGTCATGAGGACGGGTCACGACCTAGAAATCAATAATCTATAACTATATACTCCCTGTTATATAATAAAAGGAAGTTTCAAGGTGAGTAAAGACGATTCTGACAGGGGGGTAAAACAGATATCAGCCTTAACTAGTTACTAGCTTCTATTAAACTCGTTAAGAAGAAGTTAAAGTGCACACGAACCTGTGAGCTGGGAGTTCTGGTTCTGCTGGAGTTCCTGCTCCACGTTTATGGACCGACAGAGTTAACAAACATGCAGTTGATCACACCAAAACACACACACACACACCTAGTGACAGACACACTCAGGCTGCAGCAGGAAGCTCTTCCTCCTCCTCCTCCTCTTCCTCTCTGCTGAACCAATCAGATGTTTTACCGACGGATCGATCATGTGATGTGTCTTTATTTCAGCTCATCGTTGCTGCAGCTCTGTGTCCAGTGTTCGACTGATCTGCAGGTGGAAACACACTTTAATGCATTTCTTCATTTATTAATTTTATGCAGATAATTTCGGACTTCAGGTTCTGGAGGTTTCTGCATCAGTCCACCTTTTTATCAGCTCCATTTCAGAACTTTAAAGTGCAGCCATTCTAACAAAGGTAAAAGCAAACACACCCAGAGTGTCTGCAGCCTGCAGCAGCTGATAAGTTCATTAAGGACCATATCAAACTGAAACCGGAGCCTTATCAGCAGCTCCACCCAAACACTGCAACCGACACTTTCTGCTCGACTGCTGGAGCGATGAGGCTGAAACAGAAGATCTGCACCAGCAGGTTAAAAACAAACAGGCTATTAAATAGTAGCACTTACCTCCCTGTCTTCATGCAAAGGGACAATATTTACAGAAGGAAGGAAGAAGGTGCAGAGTGGAAACGTCTGCCTGCAGGTCGTATTGAAACACCACGTTCATATTTTTAGAGAATGCATCTGAAGGGGATAAATGAACCCCTAACCATCTGGAGGGGATCTGTGTCCACCCCTGCAAAAAAAACCCAAACAGACTGAAAATGCTGTGACGAAAAAGTAGTTACCCCCAACACAGACTTCTGCTGTTTTTGCTTGTTTTCCGCATTTAAATGCTTATGATCATCAAACAAATGTTAATATCAGACAAAGATAACCCCAATAAACACATAAAGCAGTTTCTAAAGGATGATTTTACTTATTAAGTTCAGAAAACTATCCAAACCAACCTCACTAACTGATTAACCACTTCTAATTTTGGTGAAGAACCACTGCTGACCCCAAAGAACACAAAGGCCCGTCTCACATTAACCAGAATACACGATAATCCCCAAGACTTGTGGGAAAATATTCTGTGGATTTCTAGCCAATAGAAATTAGCAATGCTAATTATGGCAAATGGAGAATATCGGCACATATTGAAGAAGAAAACAATCTTGCTGCTGCAGCAAAATAGCAACAGTTAGTGTGGCTGAGACCAAGTCAATGCATGAGTATGATTTGATGAAGAATTAATGATGCGATTTCCCAAAAACATTTATGCGTAGCAGGCCATCTTCACACTGCCGATTCTTAATATGTCTGTTTAAATACCATGGATATAAGTGGGTAATTTTGTGATTCCTAAATATGATCCAATTTGACCTCCATTATAGCGAATGTGAAAAAGGCAGAAGCCAGAAGAACAGGTGTGGGTCCACCACCACCACCACTGTCTGAGGCAGAAGAGATGGCCCTCAGTCACAACAGTGGTCGACCTGTTGCTGAGGGTATCTCTGGGGGGATGTCATCTGACCCAAACATCCCTCAGGATGCAAACCATAACGTTAAAGGTTAGTTACTGAAATAATTAACCTCTACATTCATCCTTTTCCCTGCGTTGGCTCTAAGACACCACCCGTCCATCTTAAACCGTAGTTGACACTGATTCTGTTGTAGGTGCATTATTATTTATATCTACTTGGTAAAATGAAGAGCTGGAGCTATGCAAGTTAAAAAATGTGATGTCGAGTGTTGGAAAACCCCCTCAAAAAACAAGCAAAGTAAATGGTAAGTGGACTTTATGTTGCTCCACGTCTCCCTCTGTCACTGTACCAAAGCATCATCCAATCCATCCTACTGTACTGCTCCACCTGTTTTTATAATATAAAATAACACGGTTAACCAGCACTGCTGGTAAAATCATAGGGGTTGCCCACATCCAACCTTTCTGAACTCAACATTAAGGCTATCATACGCTTGGCAGTCTCACTACCACAGGACTCTACTCACCCACTACAGGAATACCTCACCTCACTACCCTCAGGAGGGTCAAACCCGTCCCGCTGAGGCTACCGTTTATTTTGTTGTGGTCTGTGCAGTATTTTTATGATGTATTCTGGGTAGTAATGTGCTGTATTGTTCCACCTGCTGGTAATTCAATTCAATTCAATTCAGTTTTATTTATATAGCGCCAATTCACAACACGTCTCAAGGCACTTCACAAAAGTCAGGTTTATACATTCCAATTAATCTTAACCATTAAACAGTGCAGTCAGATTCAGTTATTTATTCAAATTGGATAAAAAGTTTTTCTATCTAAGGAAACCCAGCAGATTGCATCCAGTCAGTGACTTGCAGCATTCACTCCTCCTGGATGAACATGTAGAGACAGTGGACAGTCACTGGCGTTGACTTTGCAGCAATCCCTCATACTGAGCATGCATGTAGCGACAGTGGAGAGGAAAAACTCCCTTTTAACAGGAAGAAACCTCCAGCAGAACCAGAACCAGGCTCAGTGTGAGCGGC
>JAHHUM010001081.1:24645-64938 GCA_036173005.1 Crenichthys baileyi | reverse complement strand
TTAAAAGACATGCTTTAGTTTATCTAACTGGTTTGGGGGTTATCAGGATTAGGGATAAGTAAAGCTGAGTGTCATAGGTAACAGTAAAAATTTATTCTATGCCCCTGAAAAAATTTTTACCTAGGGGAAGCTTTAAATACGTAAAGAGAATTGGCCCAAAAAGTAGAACCCGGGGTTACTCCACAAAAAAAACCCGAATTTTAAAGATGATTTATCATTTACATGAACAAACTGGAATCTGTCCGACAAATAGGATTTTTCTCCTTTTTTTAGTATGAATATGGGCAAATATATTGGTTTGATTCTATTTTCACACTGTTGAGTGGTTTATATTAGGGGGTGTTCATCATGCTATTTTTAAAGGGCCGCAACAGATTCCACAACATTAGAAGAGTACTTAATTTAATTCATTGTTTGATTGTCAACTAGCATACCGGCAATCTTGCAGTTAGTCAAGACATTTGGCCAGTTTTCAGGATACAGCATTAATGTTAAAAAAATCTTCCATACTTTTTTTGTACAAGAAGGAAAGAAATAATCCGACCGTTAAAGTGCCATTTTCTAACGTGGTAGAAGGTTTTAATTTATCTTGAAATTAGGATTAATTTTCAATTTACTACTATGGCACATGCAAACTATGGCCCTTTGATGGGGGAAGTACAGGAATTTGTTGAAAGATGGACAACATTGCCCATATTTTTTATTGGCCGCATTAACTTAATTAAGATGTCTATTTTGCCTTGCCTTAGAGTTGCATTTGGGTGGTTGCTATGCAGACTGAGCAGGAACTTATGTGCGGGGCTGTTCTGGGAAGAAGGCCGTTCGCACCCCAGCCAGTCTTCGTGTCCTTGAATGCCAGATGTGGACGTGTGTACTGTATCAGTATCTGGACAGAACCAGTTTTATTCAGTAGGAAACTGTGTGTAGCCACAACCACGATGCTGTAACATGAGTGTTTTTTTTTCCTTTCTTTAATAAAAGGCTGTGACACAGGGCAGCTCCTCTGAGAGAATTGACTGTCTCTCCCTGGCCAGCCAAAGATAACTTTGACTCGCTTGTGTCTTCATTGCATACCTTCTCTGATTTTATCAGTGTGTCTTACTCTAAAAATATTCAATAGATCATAAAATTTTGAAAAGACGAACAACAAATCATTCATTCATTTATTCATTCATCTTTTATTACGCTTATTCCATAGTGGGTCACGGGGGAGCTGGTGCCTATCTCCAGCAGTCTAGGGGTGAGAGGCAGGAACATAGAACAACAAATCCTTTTCTTAAAAATACTACTTATATTTGGTTTAAAGCTCACAAGCACATTGGAGATATGCCCTCTACTTTGCAATTTTCTCCCATCTGGGGTAATGGATGGTTAGCCCCTGGCAGGGCGTATGGTGGGTTTAAGGCTTGGGCAGACAAAGGTACTGAGAAAGTAGAAGATCTGTATGATCAAAGATCTTTATTTGATTTTAGACTAAAATTTGCGGTCCCCCCGGGCCACTTTTTTAAGTATTTACAGTTGAAGCATTTTATTTTATCAAGGTATTGCAATGATTTGAGCCGCCATTGTCCTGCCTGGAGGGGATCATGATAAAGTATGGACATGGAAAAAGGCAAATTTCACTAATATATGCAACACGTGTCTCATATGACAAGGAATCTAGCATTGGTAGAATGAGGGCTTGGGGGGGGTTTTTAAAAGGGGGGCATTTTAAGTAGCCGAAAGGGGAAACGCCCCTTTAGTAGCTAAACACAGACAATCAAACAAGGTTTTAACCCGTTGGGGAAAAAAACCTTATTAAAAGTCCATAGCTGATTTTTTCCCCTTTATACAATAGTGATATAAATATTAGTTTTAATGTTTCCCTTTTGTTTTCAAGAGGATAAGAAAAGTCTAAACAGCAGTAAAGGATAAATGACCAACGGTTGTCATAAATGACCTGAACTGGGGCACTGTGGTAGATAGTGGGCAGCCGGGGATTACGGGTTTGAAAAAAACCTACAGCACACTTAGATTTAAGGGTGGACACCTGTATACACAAAAATAACAGATAGACAAAACCACAATAGTGACACATAGTCACTGTAATCATGAGGGGAGCACATCCATTCATTGGAGTGCCAGATATAAAAACTTATGTGCCCTTTCTACGGGCTTTTGTCATTTTTACACAGAGGGCAACGGTCCGAGACGGGAGCCTCATCGCTAAAAACTCTTTTACATTCCTCTGCCTTAACTTAGTTTAAAAAGGCAAAAAAGTTAAAAAACCGTTCCTTTAAGAGTCTTAGATAGAGTGCGAACTGTTTCCGGGATTCAAAGTACCTGTGGAGTCCGAGGCGTCTGACCCAAACAGGGGCGGTGCCACGGACAAAAGGTTTTTCCCCCCGCGCCCCGGAACGGAAACCCTTTTGGATGGTAGGGTTGCAGGGAAAGGAAACAATCACAGCGCGGCCCGAAAGGTAAAGAGATACCATTAAAAACTCCAGTGTTTTTCCGTAAAAACACTCGGGCTTGTTGTATTTCGAGTGAGCTTTTTTTGTAATCTTTTAGGCGGGGAGAAATGGTTCAGAAAATTGTTCGTACGCAAAAATAAGTGAAAGACGGGGGGTTAATAGGCGGCGCGATTTTTAACGGTGACAGCCCCGGGGGGAAGGGACATTTTCTAAAAAAACAGCTAAAAAACTGAGGGGGTAAATTTTGAGTTCCTTTTTTGTATGCAAGGGAAGATCGGTTTCCCTCGCACACAACAAAAACTACCTCCCGAATGAGGCACGCCAAACTTTGGGTAAGGTTTGAACGGGGGCCCAGTTCCACTTAAGGATTTTGAAAGCTCTGCCCAAAGGGGGAAATATTTGGTTTCGATTTTCTCCCCTTAAACCCTTCTAAAAGATTAAAAAAGTTCTTACTTCCTTGTGAAAAAACATGCAGAGAAATGCGATCCTGGTTTAGGTTTCGAGGGTTTCCCCGTTTACTCTCGTAAAGGGCCGAAAGCCACCCCCCGAGAGGAGGTCTGATTTTTCGATGTTTTCCTAATTTTTCCATAAGAAAAATTTAAAAGCCGCTGGCTCCTTTTTGAATGAACAGCTGAAAAAAATAAAAAATTTAAAACATCAAGGGCCAGGGGATGTGGAGTAGTGAGTCGGAACGAGGAACGGAAAGGGACGGGGGACATTTTACACTGACGGATTTACTGCTACGCTACATGTAAGCAAAAACATGTGTTGAGCCCAAATAATTTCCACCATACATAATGAATTGCCTCAAAACCCCACAGGGGTTTTAAAGAAGGAAAAACAGATGAAGAGCGGAAATTAAGTTTAAAACACAAGTTTTAATTTGGTAAAAAATACTCCAATGATTTCCAATGAAAAGGAATACAAAAGAATAACCAAAAACAGAAAATTACCTAAGGCCTTAGGTGAGAGCTCAGGTTTTTTGCAAAGCATGCTGTCTGTCTTAAACCCAGTGGTCCCCTCCCCCAGATGCAAACATCTTTTACCATCCCCCCAAAACAAAGGGGCGACCCCCCATTATTTCAGTCTGGGCCTGTAAATTAGCCAAGCCCCCCTTATGGGCTTTATTATCATACCATGCCCAAAAGTAAAAAAGTTATTGCTTTTCTGCCCCTACGCCAGTATTTCTGCTTTCACTGTTAGAAAACCTCCCAACCTCTGTTTCCCCTTGTTACAGCCTGCTCCTGCTGTGACCTTTTGACCTCTTTCCCCCAAACCTCAACTGTTTAATCTCATTTTATGTTCTTTGTAAAAAAAAACACATACATAAACTAAATGATTTTAATTCTAACACATGCTAAGCAACAGTTTGATGGTGCATGTTTGATCCCGGGGAATTTTTTTTTGTTGCGACCACCCAAAAAAGGGGGAAGGAATACTTTTTAACCATTAAGTGACCAAAGTGGTTCCACTCTAAAAAAAACTGTATTTACAGGGGAACCAAAAATTTAAGTGGCCAATGCCGTCAATTTTGTCGCCTGTTTTTTTTGAAACGAATGTTTTTCATGTTATGTAAAAAAATTTGGGGGTATTTGGCAGGATACATGTAATTTAAATATTTTCTGATATGAAATAATTTGAATTTTTAGTTTTTTTGGTCTGGAGGGCAGTCCTGACCGCTCGCTTGAAAGGGAAAAACATTTTTAAAAAATTCTGACGCTCTGATTAGCAGTACCTAATAATATTGGGCAGTTTTTATGTAACACGAAAAGGTGCCAGAAGGGACAATTCTCCCTTAAAAAAAAATGATTTTAAAAAGGTGGTTTTTACTTTTTCAGTCAGAAAACATAAATTAGACTCAAAATTACCACAAAATGAAATGCCCCCCTTAACAGAATTACTGGACTGGCAAAAGGGGAAAACTTTAGCTAAATAAAAAAAAAATTTAGTTCTTGAAATAAATACAAAGTGTAATTAAAAAGGAAACTGTCGGTGGTTTTTTTAAAACTGGGGAAGACAAACTAAGAATAAAAGGGGGATAACTGCCTTCATTTTTGTTTTCAAAAATTTCCTTAGCCTTCTAAATGGGATGAGGAGTTTTTTCCCCCAGGCTCGGAATTTAAATGTAATTGAACCAGATTTTAAAAAAAGGGATCTATGTTCAGATTTAATATAATTTACAATTTAATGAAAACACAAAACTCTGCCCCTTTTTGTGCCTACACCACACAGAAAAAAAAGAAACAATCGAGGTAGGAAAGAGTTTTAAAATAAGACTAAATGGGGGGGGAAAATTAGCACTTTACTTTATTAGAATAATAGCAACTAATAAAAAAAAGTAGTGACCCCATTCTTAAATATAATAAGAACTTACTGCATTAGAAAATATATATATATAGATCTAAATAAAGCTAGATTAGAATAGAACATTTAGAGCCGTTATAATCTTGCTGATGAATACCACAAAAATTGTTATGGAACGAGTTGATGCAACATGTAACCTGGATGGCATTAAATTGACCTCCGGTAATAAAGTAAAAAACCTTGGTGTTACTTTTGACCAGGACATGTCATTTAAATCCCATATTAAACAGGTTTCTAAGATTTCCTTTTTTCACCTCCGGAACCCTTCCCAAAATTAGAAATATCCTATCCAGGAGTGACGCTGAAAAACTAGTCCATGCATTTGTTACTTCAAGGCTGGACTATTGTAATTCTTTACTATCAGGATGTCCACAAAATGCAGTTAAAAGCCTTCAGCTGATTCAAAATGCTGCAGCAAGAGTTCTGATGAAAATTAAAAAGAGAGATCATATTTCTCCTATTTTAGGTTCCCTTCATTGGCTCCCTGTTAAATCCAGAATCGTCCCTTAATGATCTAGCTCCATCATACATCAGATATATGATTGTTCCATATGTTCCTAACAGAGCACTTCGTTCTCAGACTGCAGGTTTACTGGTGGTTCCTAGAGTCTCTAGAAGTAGAATGGGAGGCAGATCCTTTATCAGGCTCCTCTCCTGTGGAACCAGCTCCCAGCTTTAGTGTGTGAGGCGGACACCCTGTCTACTTTTAAGGCTAGGCTTAAAACTTTCCTTTTTGATAAAGCTTATAGTTAGAGTGGCTTAGTTTATCAGGGAGGGAGCCTTCCTCCCTCCCTGTTGGATGGAGTAAGGGGGAGTCAGGTTTAGCCTAAACTGGCTCAGTTATGGTTGAGGTGCAAACACACCCTCCATATCTGCTACCTGTATGACCCCTTCTCTTTTCCAATGGTTATAATTAGTCTGACAGAGAGAGGTATCCCAATCCTTGTGGTTTTTAGTATAACAATGACCATCAGTGGGACCCTTTGTGGGGTGGCTTGAGACGACATTGTTGTAAATAAGCGCCGTCTAACTAAATAATCTGAACTGAAACTATCTGTGTAGTTATGCTGCTATAGGCTTAGGCTGCTGGAGGACATAATGACCACTTTCACCCTCTTCGCTACATTCTCACACTACTCTCCAATTTTGCATTATTCGATGTTATTTCAGCTTTTAACTTTGTTCTCTCTCTTTTCTCTTCCTAGAAGCTACACCTGGCCTGACTCTGTGTCTACCTGTGACACCTTTCTGGAAAGGGGAATCGTCCGAGCTTCTGCTGGCAACAACTTAATGCTCACCCTCTACGATGATCCACATTGCCCGGTCTTTCAGTGTTTAACTCTATTTTTCTTCTAGACATAGCTACTGACTGAGCTTTTACTGTGACTAACTGTATGTGCTCTCTTTCATACTCTAACCTTGAAAACTGGCACAGAGTTTATCTGTTCCTTCTTTCTAGGTGAAACGACTAAAGGAGCTACATCCATTAACATTTACTTTTCCTTCCCATAGAAAGTACTCCTGGATCAGTGCTTCTGTGTTTTCTTTGTGTCTCTGCTCTGTTCTCTCTAACCCCCAGTCGGTCGTGGCAGATGGCCGCTCACACTGAGCCTGGTTCTGCTGGAGGTTTCTTCCTGTTAAAAGGGAGTTTTTCCTCTCCACTGTCGCTACATGTATGCTCAGTATGAGGGATTGCTGCAAAGTCAACGCCAGTGACTGTCCACTGTCTCTACATGCTCATCCAGGAGGAGGGAATGCTATAAGTCTCTGACTGGATGCAATCTGCTGGGTTTCCTTTTCTTAGACAGAAAAACTTTTTATCCAATTTGATAACGCTGTTCAATGGTTAGGACTAATTGGAATGTATGTACCTGACTCTTGTGAAGTGCCTTGAGACAACATGTGTTGTGAATTGGCGCTATATTAATAAAACTGAATTGAATTGAATTGAATGATTACAAGAGAGCAGCTTTATCATGGCCAAACAGAAGCATTTGCAGGGAAGATCCAATGTCCTTCGACCTGATTTTTACTTTATTTAAGCTTATCTATCATGACACAATACCAGTAGTGACGGGTTTTATTAAAACCTTGGGTGACACATATTATGAATGGAAAGAAATAAAAAGTATAATCGGCAGCACTGACAACCGATTATTTCAAGGGTAACCCGTTGAGATGTAGCATCTCATTTTTGACAGGTTCCTTGCAGAGCAGAAGATGTTCTGTAAAACAAATCAAACAAATATGAAAAAAATCACCCAGAACATTCTCAAGAATACACACGCACACAAACACACACTCTCACAACCGCATAGTCACACAACCAAAATAACAACCACCAGCATAGCAATTGCATGACACACATCCCAAGACACAAAATAAGACAACACATACAGATGCAGAGTTCATGCGCACATCTCTGTGAGGATTAAGTCCAGAATAAATGAACCTTTGGTCTTACTGAAAGCAAGAGAAAGATGTTTTACAATAAAGTAAATATGAATAACAGTGATACAGTAAGTAAGTGAGGCAAAGTATTCCAAGCTGATGAAACTTTAAACTGAAATGCAAAACATCTCATTTTCCTAATTCTTGGTGTAAAACACATAAAAATAACTGATCAGTATTTCTCAGGCCATATTGTGAATTAAATCGGATTAGGTATTTCTAAATAAGGAGTATTTCAAAGTTTGAGGGGATGAAGATTAGTTTCTGTGGCATGACCATAAATAACATCAGCGTGTGGAAAACTCTTTTGCGAGCTGGAAGGGAAAAACATTCTCAGAACGATAATGTGACAATTTTAAGGCAACAGGCTTTCAAACAATATTAAATTTAGGATTTTAGCTCGACCAGTTAGACTCAGATTTTATCTAACTCCACAGGATGATTTTTTGAAAACTTTACAACAAATAATTGCAGTGATTAAACTTGGAAAAACTTTCACTCATTTAAGACTTACAGCAGGAGGAAAAAGGCTGTTAACCTTATATAATTTGAAAAGAATAAATCTACCATCGCCTTCTGACAAGAATAAAATTAATGTCCTATATTAAAACTTGGTTTTCACCAAAAGTGGTAGTTGCAAAATGATAGTTGATTTAATTGATGGAATTAAAAACAATAAAATCCCTGGCATATTATACATACCGATTTATGCATAAATAGGTTTATTGTGGTAGGCAGAAGTACAAATTAATTTTTCAACTTCCACTACTTGATGCTGCAAAAGGGTGACAAGAGGCCAAGTATCCATAGTTTTTGTGTCAGACCACCAGGTGCTACAAAGGTAGGCTATACTTTCCTTTTTCTGAACGAAATGATTCTGTTTATAACTAATCTATTTGCTTTTTATCTTCTTTTACTCCTTAATAAGCTGGTACACAGCAAGACTGCAATAATGTTTATTTTTGTCTTCTTTGTATATAATAATAATGGAAATAACAATGTACAAATATGATTATGTGTTGTGAAATGAAGATGGCGAAAGAAAGAAAAATGCTGATTTCACTACCCAAGTTTGTGATTTCTTGTTAGTGTTAATTTGTTGTACTGGGATGACTGTATGATCAAACTGTTTATTTTCAGGCATTGCCGGTCACAGTAATCATGATTTCTCTGGAAAGGTTGATGAAGAGTTGTCCCACTATATTGTCTGATGATGTGAGTGATAACCCTAAACATGTATTTTTCTCCTAGGTGAAGAAGGCCTGAAAATGTGGAAAATGTGAAAATGACCAGCCTGACAAAGGCATCCTTTTACACATTATTACTTAGAACATGAGATCTCTGGGGTTCAGGAACAATAGGAATCCAAAGATTGTGTTTGAGGGTTGAAAATGTGTGGTTGAGAAGGGTGTGACAGGAATGAATGAAGGCCCAAGGTATGAATGATGTTTTGATGTGGGCCACAGGAGTGAAAGGTTCATGATTCGAATGGTAAGTTTTAGTTTCTGTGAGCTCATTATTTGTTTTGGGTTTTGATTCATAGTTGTGTTCGGACAACTAATGAATGTTTTAGAGTGCAACAAGTTTCGTTTTTCATGTGTTTTTCTCTAATGTCGGTGTTCTCTATATGTGTTCAGATGCTCGCAAGCTGGAACAATTTTCTGGGTTTTAGGTTCAGAGGGTGAAAACTTAAATTTCTTATGAATTTTCTTGAGGTGAAATTGGATCTAAATTCTCTTTGGGATGACAACAGAACCAACTAGAACCTGTCATTCTGAAAGAGTTCTGGTTGAATAACTTGATAGTAAAAGATTTGCCAGCAAATCTCCCTTAAGAGGGGAGGCAGAAGCCGGCATGTGTTGTGTGTCTTAAGTGTTTGTCTAAATTTCTGTTTCAATGTTTGTCTCAAATGTTTGTCTGACTAACCTTTAGACTTCAGAGAAAACAAAAAGAAATAAAAATCATAGGATGGAAAAAATGGAAATTAATTTATTGGGGAAAAATGACTGGTTACTGTGATCAAATGTTTAACAGGAGTGAATAACTAAATAATGGTATGATTAAGGGTGTACAGAATATGCAAATTACTTTATCTAGTATTGGGGGTAGAGGTTACGGGGAAGGACCCTAAAGGTCTAATTTAGGTAGATCGTACTCGTACTCGTACTCGTACTCGTCGTTTTCCGCTTATCCGGAACCGGGTCGCAGGGGCAGCAGACTCAGCAGACTCAGCAGAGACACCCAGACGTCCCTCTCCCCAGACACCTCCTCCAGCTCCTCCGGGGGGAGCCCAAGCCGTTCCCAGGCCAGCCGAGAGACATAGTCCCTCCAGCATGTCCTGGGCCGTCCCCTGGGCCTCCTCCCGGTGGGACGTGCCTGGAACACCTCCTGAGGAAGGCGTCCAGGAGGCATCCGGTATGGATGCCCGAGCCACCTCAACTGGCTCCTCTCGATGTGGAGGAGCAGCGGCTCTACTCCGAGCTCCTCCCGAATGGCCGAGCTCCTCACCCTATCTCTAAGGGAGTGCCCGGCCACCCTACGGATGAAGCTCATTTCAGCCGCTTGTATCCGGGATCTCGTTCTTTCGGTCATGACCCATAACCCAAGTTCATGGCCATAGGTGAGGGTAGGAACGTAGACCGACCGGTAAATTGAGAGCTTCGCTTTTCGGCTCAGCTCTCTCTTCACCACAACGGACCGGCACAGCGCCCCCATTACTGCGGCAGCCGCACTCATCCGTCTGTCGATCTCCCGCTCCATTCTTCCCTCACTCGTGAACAAGACCCCGAGATACTTGAACTCCTCCACTTGAGGCAGGAACTCCCCTCCAACCTGAAGAGGAGAAGCCACCCTGTTCAGGTTGAGTACCATGGCCTCTGACTTGGAGGAGCTGATCTTCATCCCAGCCCATTCCCACTCGGTTGCGAACCGCCCCAGCGCATGCTGTAGGTCTTGGCTAGAGGGGGCCAGCAGGACCACGTCATCTGCAAAAAGAAGAGACGAAATCCACTGGTCCCCAAACCAGACCCCGTTCGGCCCTTGGCTGCGTCTAGAAATCCTGTCCATAAAAGTTATGAACAGGACCGGTGACAAAGGGCAGCCCTGCCGGAGTCCAACATGCACCGGGAACAGGTCCGACTTAGTGCCGGCAATGCGGACCAAACTCCTGCTCCGCTCGTACAGGGACCGGATGGCTCCTAATAAAGGGCCCCCGATTCCATACTCCTGGAGCACCCCCCACAAGGCATCACGAGGGACACAGTCGAATGCCTTCTCCACGTCCACAAAACACATGTGAACCGGTTGGGCAAACTCCCATGAGCCCTCGAGTACCCTGTAGAGGGTGTAGAGCTGGTCCAGTGTTCCACGGCCGGGATGAAAACCACACTGCTCCTCCTGAAGCCGAGGTTCGACTATCGGCCGAACTCTCCTCTCGAATACCCTGGCGTAGGCCTTACCAGGGAGGCTGAGGAGTGTGATCCCCCTGTAGTTGGAACACACCCTCCGGTCCCCCTTCTTATGAAGGGGACCACCACCCCGGTCTGCCAGTCCAGAGGCACTGTCCCCGACCGCCATGCAATGTTGAAGAGGCGTGTCAACCATGACAGCCCCACAACATCCAGAGATTTGAGGTACTCAGGGCGGATCTCATCCACCCCCGAAGCCTTGCCACCGTGGAGCTTTTTAACCACCTCGGTGACTGCAGCCTGGGTGATGAAAGAGTCCAACCCCGAGTCCCCAGCCTCTGTTTCCACCAGGGAATGCGTCCCCAGTTGAGGTCAGCAGCCTCCCACCCCCACTATAAACAGTGTTGGCGAAGCACTGCTTCCCCCTCCTGAGGCGCCGGACGGTTTGCCAGAATCGCTTCGAGGCCGACCGGTAGTCCTTCTCCATGGCCTCACCGAACTCCTCCCAGGCCCGGGTTTTTGCCTCTGCCACAGCCCAGGCCGCAGCACGCTTGGCCTCACGGTACCCGTCAGCCGCCTCAGAAGTCCCACAAGCCAACCACAGCCGATAGGACTCCTTCTTCAGCTTGACAGCATCCCTTACTGCCGGTGTCCACCACCGGGTTCTGGGATTGCCACCGCAACAGGCACCGCTGACCTTACGGCCGCAGCTACGGGCAGCAGTATCGACAATAGATGCGGAGAACATGGTCCACTCGGACTCTATGTCTCCAACATCCCTCGGAATCTGGTCAAAGCTCTCCCAGAGGTGGGAGTTGAATACATCCCTGGCCGAGGGCTCCGCCAGGCGTTCCCAGCAGACCCTCACTATGCGCTTGGGCCTGCCAAGTCTGTCCGGCTTTCTCCTCCTCCAGCGGATCCAACTCACCACCAGGTGGTGATCAGTGGACAGCTCAGCCCCTCTCTTCACCCGAGTGTCCAAAACATGCGGCCGAAGGTCTGATGATACGACAACAAAGTCGATCATTGACCTCCTGCCTAGGGTGTCCTGGTGCCAAGTGCACTGATGGACACCCTTATGCTTGAACATGGTGTTCATTATGGACAATCCGTGACTAGCATAGAAGTCTAATAACAAAACACCACTCGGATTCAGATCGGGGAGGCCATTCCTCCCGATCACGCCTCTCCAGGTGTCACTGTCGTTTCCCACGTGGGCGTTGAAGTCCCCCAGTAGAATAATGGAGTCCCCGGGAGGGGCACTATCCAGCACCCCTGACAGGGACACCAAGAAGGCCGGGTACTCCGCACTACCGCTCGGCCCGTAGGCCGAAATGACAGTCAGAGACCTATCCCCGACCCGAAGGTGCAGGGATGCGACCCTCTCATCCACCGGGGTAAACCCCAACACGAGACGGCTGAGCTGGGGGGCAACAAGCAAACCCACCCCAGCCCGCCGCCTCTCCCCATGGCCCCTCCAGAGTAGAAAAAGAGTTCCCCCCCTCTCAAGGAGATGGGTTCCAGAGCCCCCCTTGTGCGTGGAGGCGAGCCCGACTATTTTTCTAGTCGATATCTCTCGACCTCCCGCACAACCTAGGCTCCTTTTCCCCCCCAGCGAGGAAACATTCCACGTCCCTAGAGCCAGCCTAAGCATCCGGGGATTGGGCCCTGAGGTCTCCACCTTCGTCCACCACCCAAATCCTCTTTGCACCGGCCCCCTCACGGTTTCCCCCCCCTGCAGGTGGGGGGGCCCCGGGGGGAAGTGGGTAAGATATAATCAAATTTAAACCGCGCTTAAAAAAGTAGGCTGTCCTAAACACGGACACCTTCATGGTAAATGATGCGAATACTTTGTTCTGGGGATGATTTAAAAAACTATTTTTGGAAAATAATGGTTTGAACATATCTAAACATTGGCCATTAGTTAACAAAAAATAAATTAGCAACTAACTGGGTTTTACTATATAAATATGATTTTTGGTTAAAGGTGAGAAGATGACACTATTACATTATCCGCGGTATAAGATTTTCATGGAAACAGGTACTCGGAAATTTTCCTTTCCCAACAAGCCCAAAGGAAACTGTTATTGATTTTATGGGTACTGACAACAAAGGTGAAAGGATTTTGAGACTGTTTTGACACTTTCCCCAGGTCGGCTGAGAGAGCTAATCACACAATCAAAAAAACGACTGGCTAAATTGTGTGCTGATTAAAAAAAATGAAGTGGCTGGATGTGCTGCCCCTTGGTGATTTTTTACAGAAGATCTAAACCCACTGAGCTCATGGGTTTAACTTCCCCCATGAGCTGCTGACAAAAAACCAGGTCATGTCCTTTCCCCCCCTCTCTTCAGTCGGGGTGTGAACCCCAGCTGGATTCCACAGAGAGAGCAACTGACACACTATGCTCAACGATTTCAATCTGCTGTGAATTTTTTTTCTCATAACACACGGGGGCTCTAACCCAAGAACCAACAGGAGAAAAAAAAGGGAAACTCTGGTTTGGGGGCAAAACTAAGGTAAGCAGATCGTATAGGGAGGAATTCGTAGAGCCATCCTCCCGAAGGGAAAACCTCAGAGAAATCAGAAAGCACCTGGGAAGAACATATGAATAGGTTTTGACTGGATATTTTTTTGACTTAACATTTCATTTTAAAAGTCACCATCAAAAATGTGCTTGTTTAAAAAAAAAAAAACTAAATTAAATTTTATTCCAGAAACCATAACGTCATAAGGTAAGATTAACTCATCTTTTTTTGCTTTCAACTAAAAAAATACAATTACGTGGAACCTGTTTCATACATTTTAAATGGGCTGGGTTACTGAACAGGGGGAACGTGATAAAGAAAAAAAAACCTTTAAAAATTCTATTTTTGGGGTTTTTAAAGCTTGAAGGAGTAGGTCCCTGGTAAATTTGAAATAAGGTCACAAAAATCAAAAATTCAAAAAGGGGAAAAAGGGGATGTTTTTTTTTAATTTTTCACACAGTAAAACTGTGTGAATAATCAACAAACAAATGTTTACTTCTGTGAATGTGGGAAATTGTGAAATAAATTGCATGAAGGGTTAAAGGAGTGTTCAACTATTTAATCAATTCAAATAACTTCATGAATAGAAATTATGACTTCCTATGTGCTTCTGAGTTATTTATTTATAGATGATGTTGTTTGTAACTTAGATTGTAAATTTACTTGACACAAGGCCTTGAACTTTTACTTGCTGCTGAACAGAACTGATTTATGGGGAATAATTGCTTTGGGGGTGACTACATATTGACTGGACAGGAAAGATGTTTCCTGGTTTCCTTCTCCATCCAGGATGCCCTGACACCAGTTGGCCTACTTTGTCAGGGGGAACCTTTCAGAAAATGTATTTTTGAATTTGATATGTCTGAATACAACTGCTTCCTGTTAGAACCGATTCTAATCTTTTAAATGACACCACGGCAAAACAGGAGAGACAGCTGAAGTGCTGTGTAAACAGGATGTTGAAATTATTTCTTGTCAAATTACAATATCTTTGGATATGAACCTTATAAAAAAAATGGACAGAAAAATGGTTGTGTGATATTTTTGGTGAGGGTTGTTATTCTTTTACTCCCAACAATTACAGCACCTGATGGATCTCTAACGAAGGCTCTAAATGAATTGCAATCATTATCCAATGAAATAAAATCGCACTCAGGAATCAATGAACAATTCACAAAAAAAAATGTTTGAGAAGTGTTTTGGAAAATGGGAAACCTACTGGTGAGTATATTCATGTCACTGACTGTTGTGGTGATCGCAGTTTATGTTTGCTGTTGTGCAATGTGTATTCCAGCTCTGATCCTCAGGTGTATTGATCGTGCGATTGGTTCCAGAGATATTAGAGGTTTGAGATTACCAGAATATTAAATGGATGTGGTGCCAGAGCACTAACAGATGTTGTACACTGAATATTTAAGCACAAGTGATGATGTGGATCCCATGGAACCAAACCAAAGTGCTGGAGAAATTATGATACTGTGCTATGAGGAGGAGGAGGACCAAACGACTGCAATAGATAATTAAACAGGGTCTACGATTCAGGGTCTACAATATACTGATACACATTGTGCTGCTTTTTCCCCCTTTGCTTTTTAGGTTTTTTTTATTTTTTGTTTTTTTTTAATTCTTCAACAGGGCATTATCTATTTGCAATGTTTTTTAATCATTTAAATTTCAGACACACATCAGCATAGGTTTGTTTCTATGGGAAACAGAGGGGGTGCACAACACTGAGGGCTGCAGGCAGTTACCGAAAAGATGGCACTCCGCCGCTTTGGGGGCCGAGTTACGCGACGGACGGAAGGAACCCGCCCCCCTTTATTCTAGCTTAGGTCCATATGCCAACCAGACACATTGATTGATTTTGAGGTGGGTTTTTTTTCCCACCTCAACAGGGGGGGGGGGGGGGTTTTTTATGGATGGGATGATTTTTGGCTTTTTTTTTAATTATCTCTTTCTGCCTTAAGTAAATTAATCTGCCCCTTTTTGGGTTATCTGCCCCACCGCTCACTTTCTACAGCTTACACAACCCCAAAGTTTATTTCACACAAGCTGCGAAACACAGAGTCAAAAATAAACTGATACAAGAGGATGACACCCTTTATTTTTTTTTTTTTTTTGGCTCTCATCCTTAGGGGGGAATAACTACAACCCCGGACTCAGGGGGGCCAGGAGTGCCAACCGCCTGTCAGATGCAAATAGTTTTTTAAGGGGTCGGGCCCCCCAAATTTAAGATGTAAGAAAAGAGGGGTCGTGATCAGGCCCCCTGGGGTTGACAGAGGATAACCCATAAGGAAAAAGGGGGCCCCCCCGTCGAACCCGATGTCCCTTTTACAGTGATTTCTGTGACTTATTGAATGATGTTGATATTAAAGGAATCAGAATATTTGATTTAATGGTATGAATGCTGTATCAGAGAAGTTAATGACAGATTGATTAAATTAAATTAGTTAAGCACATGAATGAAAGTATTAATAGGACCTCGCAGGTTAATTTTAGTTATGTGTTCACCTCTCCATAGGTTGATTTTTAGGACAAGTGTTAAGTAACAAATAGGAGGCTGCTTTAAAATAAAATGTTTTCTAATGGTGCTAAACAGGTACATTGTTTTTGATGATGATGAAATGTTTTTGACTAAGATCCATTTGATTAATTCACTATGTGGCCTGCTTTAATGATAATGATAATAGTAGTTCCTAATTCCCTACAATTGGCCGTAATCTGCCCGGTATGAACATTTTAAGACTAACCTTTTCAGGTAGCAGATTCTGCCAAAAGACACTGCGGATGGATGTCACTCAGGGGCAGAGAAGATGGACGAAGACAATCAACACTTAGGGTCTACATTAACTGATTCACATGATGTTAGAAAGAATTTTCTGTTGTGCTTCAGGCTGTTATCCTTTCTCTCTTTTCTCTAAATCATACACATACAGGTTTGATGTGGTTAGACTTGTCTCCACTAGGTGTATCAACTGTTGCTTAGACACAACCAGGGGTCTACCGGAGAGATGGCGTTCCTTCTAGAGGGGGAGGAACCACGTGACAGCTGGAAGGAGATTCCCTGGTCATATATAGGTTTAACACACACACACAGGGTTGAATGATTGTTTCGGGGGGTGGGTACCCAGTTGCAGGTGGTCCACTACCCAGTGCCTAGGGGGTTAACTGATCTAAATTGGTGAGGTGCCTTTACATGACACCTCATCAGGGGTGTTGTTAGGAATAACCTTTATTAATATGCTCATAGCTGATTTTCCCATTTATACTATAATGAAATAAGATATAAGTTCTAATGTTTCCCTTTTGTTACAAGAGGATAAGAATGCTCATAAACATACAGTACAAGGATAAATGACCCAAGGGTTGTCATAAATGACCTGAAGCTGGGGCACTGGGGTAGATAGTGGAGCAGCCGGTATTACTGGGTTGATTAGAAACCTACAGCACACTTAGATTAAGGATGGACACCTGCTACTACACAAACTAACAGATAGACACCACAATAGTGACACATAGTCTACTGATAATCACTGAGGGAGAGCACATCCATTGCATTGGAGTGCCAGATATAAAAACTGTATGTGACCTTCTATCGGGGCTCTTCGTCATCTTTACACAGACGGCAACGGTCCGAGACGGGAGCCTCAGCGCTGAACTCTGTAATCATTCCTCTGCCTTAACTTAGATTAAAAGGAGCTAAAAGTTAGAAACTGGTTGAGAGTCGTTCCTTTAAGAGTCTTTAGATAGAGTGCGTAACTGTTTCCGGGGTTCAAAGTACCTGTGGAGCTCCGAGGCGTCTGACCGCCAACAGGGGGCAGTAGCCACGGACAAACCTATTACAACACAAATGGTTAATGAAAACATACATTACTCCTTGAAAATGGACAAGTGGTCCCCGGACGTACCAGACACCTGTGTTAAATGTTTGACAGAGTAAGGCACTTTGATGCACTGTGTTTGGGAGTGTCCCAAGCTGATGGTATTCTGGAGAATGGTTGTTAGTACTTTAAGTAAAATCACAGGTATACAAATACCTTATGTTGCCAAACTCTGTATCTTGGGAAATGTCGAGGTAGGAAAACTTTACTGGCCAACCGTTAACTCCTACATTACTCCTCACCTCTCATCGACTCGTTTTATTTGGCACCCCAAAGGACGATCCTCAGTCAGAGATCAGTTGTAGTTTCCACAAGTTTATTAAAACCAATCTGAATTCAGAGAGGGAGACGTCACACTTACACTGCTATACCTTGGAAACCCCAGTGTGTTGTCTCCCTGGGGGCTGTGTTTCATTACATTTTATACCCCACGCTGCCATGCAGTACACATACACAATCATTCTGTCTGTGGATGTCTCCCCAGCAACAGTATCAAAGAAACAGAGATACATTTCATTATTTAATTAAAGAATTGTTTCCCACGCGTCTTTAGGAATCTTCAGGGAGAGGAGTACCATGCCTCCCTAATACACTGCCGGCTTCTCACGATACAGACAGAAAACACCTGCAAGCTTTAACCTTGAATAATAAACACTCATTGTGTAAAAACTAGACTCTATAATACTAGAGGCTACTGTTAAGGTTTTTTCTAAATATGAAAAGCATAACTCAAACTCCTAATAAAAATAATCTGCAAAGTCCCAAATATATCTTAGTTTTAGCTATTAACTAGAAAAATTTGCATTTCCTGCGAAAATGCAGTGTGAATGCTTAAAGCGGAAATTTTTTAGCTGAAAGCTGGCAGAAAGAAGCTGAAATTGACTGCAGACAATCTGCTAAAATTCAATGAATTAGAAGAAAACAGAAATGCTAAACTCCTGTTGAAAGCTGGCACAAAGTGGCTAAGGTTGCCAGCAGAATATCAGCTGATATCTGATAAATTTGTAGAAATAGCAGAAACAGCAAAGAAAAACTGTCATCTGATTTGTTTAAGCAGGAAGACTATCAGGTATAAAACAGCGTAACAAGGTGAGGTTACCTCAAAACTGCTTGAAGTGGTTGTTGAAATACAAGAACTGACAAAAACATTAAAAAAGCAGGTCAGACCTGCCCATAGATGAGCTGAAAAAGCATAGACTGAAGCAAAAATATAGACTAAGAAGTTGAAGTCAGTGCTAAAATATATAATATATATATACAAAATAGTAGAAAATTCAGAAAAAGAATGAGAAAAGGAAGCTAAAATGCTAACATTAGCATATTGGTTATCACTAGCATGAAGGCTGATGTTAATTTACCCCATCTACTATGCAAAAAGTAATGTATAAGCTAAAATTAGCTAAAATAATAATGCTTACTAGAGCCTATATTCAAAAGTCTATGAAATTGCCATTTAAAATTATTCAGTCTTGTTCAGGTAAAGGGACCTCAGTAGAAGCTGTTTAAGTAGCTGGCATCAAACGGTCGCTGTTTTGATGCTGTCCTGGGACCTATGAAGATGGTCTTATCATCATAAGTCACAGAGAAGTGGTTTCATTCTGGTTCTCAATGAGTTTCTGATTGGGGTTTTCTTCCTGATTCTGATAGAATTTGGACCCGTTTCTGATGGATGCTTGTACATGAATCTCGTGTAGATTTGTTAAAGGTTCTTCTGGAGATTTTTGGCAGGTTCTGGTGGAGTTGGGACCTGGTTTTGATTAAGGTTTATACCTAATTCTGATGAAAATTTTTAGAAGGTTCTTCAACAGATTTTTTTTTCTGGTTCTGATGGGGCTTTTTGCCAGGTTCTGATGGAGTTTGGGTCTGGTTCTAATGGAGACTTGTTCTGGGTTCGGATGGATGTTAGACCTGGCTCTGATAAAGGTTTGTAACTGGTTCTGATACTGGTTTGTACCGGATTCTGATGGAGATTCTTTGCTGGTTCTGGTGAAGAGTCCCTCACTGGTTCTGATGGAGATTTCCTCTTGGTTCTGATGGAGTTTCGGTTCGGTTCTGATAGAGATTTTCTCCAGGTTCTGATGGATTTCTGAACTGGTTCTGATAGAGGTTTCTTTCTGGTTCTGATTGAGTTTGGACCTAGTTCTGATAGTAGGTGCCTAACTGGTCCTAATGGAGAATTCTTCCTGGTTCTGATGGAGTTTCGGTCCAGTATGATGGAGATTTTCTCCAGGTTCTGATGGATTTCTGAACTGGTTCTGATGGAGATTTGTTCCTGGTTCTGATGGGGTTTGGGTCTGGTTCTGATGGAGGGTTCCTAACTGGTTCTGATGAAGAATTCCTCCTGGTTCTGATGGAGCCTGGGTCTGGTTCTGATGGAGATTTGTTCCAGGTTCTGGTGGATATTGGATGAGATTCTGATAGAGGTTCTTTTTGGTTCTGACAGAGTTTGTGTCTGGTTCTGATATAGACTTGTTCCAGGTTCTGATGCGCTAACAGCCTATATGCAAAACTCTATGAAATTGCCTTTTAAATTTAATCACTGTTGTCTTGCTGTTGAAACAGCAGTACATACTGTTTAAGTATTCGACACAAAATGGACGCCATTTAGTTGGCTCCTATGAAGATAGTCAAAGGGTTAGGGGTCGGGTCAGGTTTAGGCCATAGAAATGAATGAAAATGAATGGAAGTCAATGCAAAACTCCTCAGAAAGACAGTAAAAAACAGGAATATGCGTGTGTGTGTTTTGGGGTGTGTGTTTTGTGGTGTTGTGTGGGGTCGGGTTGGTGTGTTTTGAGTAGGAGACAGGGAGAGAAGAGACGCAGAGTCACATACAGACATATACAGTGTCAAGATACCACAGAGCTATAAAAGAAACAGTGAAGAGTGAATCAGCCAATCAGCAAAGAGCGTCAGTGTTAAATTGACACCTGCAGCATTTCTAATTGGCAGCACCTCACTATTGTCTCCCCTTCCCTGGGCTTTTAGGGGGGAAGGAGGCGCATGCTCCCCGAACTCACTGCCCATAACTCGGAAAACCGTAAGGGCTATCGACGTCATTCTTGTTAACAATTTTTTTTCAGAACGGACAGGGGAAAAAAATAATTAACACTTTTTTTCTTTGAAAATATAATATTAAAAGGCACACACACTAGGTGAAAAAAAGGGGAAAAAAAATGGAGAAAAAACACAAAAAAATCCCCCCCCCCTGAACATGCTCCCCTCGAACAATGTCTAATTAACCGGGAAACTATAAGGGCTATCGATTGATTCATGCCACCGTATGAATGGCAGGCCTTGCTGAAAAATTGTGGAGGTTCTCTAATTTTCTACAAAAAATCTGTCTGGGAGATGTGACCCTGTGAAAAAGGGCATTTATTTTGACCATTTTTTACCTGAGTGAAGGTGAATTTTTCACTCTCCAAAACAAACCTACGTCACGAGGAAACGATAAAAGGTATCCAAAGAATTTTTGGACCGTAAAAGGTTATCAGTAGAGATCGTGTGAACAATCCTGGAGATTTTTGTGTGTCTACATAAAATCCGTGTAGGAGATATGACAGTGTAGAAAAGTGGATAATTTAGAAAATTTTTCAATTTTAAGCGATTTTGGGAAGGACAGATTTGGTACTCCTAAACAAACCTTTTTTATGACAAACGATAAAAGGTATACAAAAAAATTTTCACTGTGAGCGCCAACAAGGTCTGAAGATCAATGTACAAGGCTCATGTCTCTACCCTCGAACGGGTTTTACGAGAGGCGGCGATTCGAATACATGTGATTTTATGGATTTTTGCTCAGATTTTTTTTTGAAATTCCTATAGATTTCCTATACAGGGAGGGTTGACTTTGGGTTTGCTTTGGGGCGTGTTTGCCGAAAAAACTTTTTGTCCCACATCAATGAGGGTGACATTTTCTTAATCGCGAAAGAAGGGATCCTACGTTTTGATGTATAATTTGTATAGGTAGAGTGAAAATTTGAGCGAGTCAAGAGAGTTTTGTTCGTTTCTTTTCAGGTTATTTAAAAACCTAGAGTGTACACTCTAGCGACATGAACATTCCGTCATTGGATTACATTATACAACTGAAAATCTGAAAAAATTGTAATAAAGTTTGAATCCAAATTGTAGAAAAACTGTAAAAGATATCAAAAAGTTGAATTAGACCTATAACAGCAGAAGGTTTTTTGAAAGCATTTTAAAAGTTGAATGGTGTTTTCTAAACTGAAAGTATGCGGAAGTAGTTAAATGGCAAAAAAACAGTGAAGTTTTAAGCAGAATTTTTGCTGTTTTTCCATTCATTCCAATGGGGGCAAAAAATTCATAAAAAAGCTGAATTTTTTAAAAAGTTTAAAAGATATAAATACCAAAAGGTCCATAGCCGGAATGTCCTGAAAGGGCTGAATATTGTGAAATTTGAACGGTTGAAATAGCACAAAGTATGCAGGAGGAGAAGCGGTTCAAAAAACGGGAGCAACTACAATAATAATA
The DNA here is from genome assembly GCA_036173005.1 of Crenichthys baileyi. Classification (NCBI taxonomy): domain Eukaryota; kingdom Metazoa; phylum Chordata; class Actinopteri; order Cyprinodontiformes; family Goodeidae; genus Crenichthys; species Crenichthys baileyi. Next base: position 43,368 of record JAHHUM010001081.1, on the reverse strand, counting down.
ATAATAATAATAAAGAATAAAGAAAACAGGGAACACAAGAAGTGTGAATGCCTACTGCATTCACACTAATAATAATAATAAAGAATAAAGAAAAACAGGAACACAAGAAGTGTGAAAGCCTACTGCATTCACACTAATAATAATAATAAAGAATAAAGAAAAACAGGAACACAAGAAGTGTGAATGCCTACTGCATTCACACTAATAATAAGGCAGTTATGTTTCCACAATACTAATAATAAGGCCTTTATATTTCCACAGCATATATCCAGAAAATGTTTTTATTAACACTAAAGATAAGACTCTAATTAACTTTGGCCTCCTGCAGGCCAGGAGGATGGTTGCTTTGTCTTGGAAGGAGATTGAAGTGTCCCACATTCATGGTTAAGAGAGATGGCATTGTGCGTTACATTAGAAAAACGGACTTGTGTAATACGAGGTAAGGCATCAGAGTTTGAAGAGGTGTGGGCACCATTGATTGATTTTCTTAACAAGGGCTAATAAAAGAGGAAAGAAGGGGAAGGAATAAAAAGGAAGATAAAGAAAGAGAAGAAGGGAAAGAAGTAAAAAAGGGAAAGAAAGAAAGAAAGAAGGGGGGAAAGGAAAGGAAAAAAGAGGGAAGAGAAAGGAAAAAACAGGCTTAATGGTAGGATTTACGAGTGTGAATTTAGTTGTTTGTTATGTGTGTGTCATTTTAGTTTATTATTTGTATGTATGTGGGCATTTATATGGATGTGTGTAAATGTACATATACTTGTACTGTCAGTTTTCATGATCAGTATTCTATTGTATCTTGTTTGAAAATTCAATAAAAAAGAAAAAAACATAGCACATAACATAATAAACTACCTAAAACTAAATTGTTGGTAAACATGTATTAAACATTTTAAAGGCTGGACAGAGGGACAATGAGTATGGTCGTACAGCAAACCCTAGTGTGGAATTACATTGGTTTTCACCCAGAGGTCATTGCAAGCCACCAGGATACGGTTGACCTCTAGACCTTTTTTCACCAATGAGAAAAATTAGCTGTCACTTAAATACTAATATTACTAAAATATTACTAAAATTACTAAATACTAAAATTCGTTATGCTTAAAAAGTCCACAAAGAGGACACATAACTCTAGAAAAAGCTAATTTGATTGTTAAAATGAAGAAAGACTCATACTGGGAGCTGTTTTGCAGAGGAATGAAAGCTGCAGAACAAACTCCTAACTCCCTTGTCAGGCAGCAGTGGATATTAACCTTAGCACACACAATAACTGTTGTCTTGTTGAGCTGATTCTGAAACAGACTTTTGGAAAGGACTTAGAATAAAAGTTGGGCTACCTTTAGTAAACCATCTGATATTTACATAACAGGTGGGGAGTTATTCCTGATGACATGCTCTTGACTCCCTGAAATGCAATCAACATACTCGCCTCTAAAAATCCAACAACACCGTGAATGGGAAGGGATGCAAAGCTGAGGCAGAAGTACTTACAAATCCCTACCATTTCCTCCACATTCTGTGTTTTCAGTTTTACCTCAGCTAGCTCACCTAAACACAAAGAAAAACAATTATTTTTTCCAGTTCACAAACCACACATCAGTATTGTATCACCTGGACCCAAAGATAAACTCACTGCAGACTCACTTAAACATCTATACAGCCCAAAATGCTGAAAGCAAACGTTTAGAATTTACTACATAAAATATATATTCATGTGTTTTATAAAAAAACAGACTGGTCATTAAATGAATAATTTGCCAATTGCTTTACTTCAATGGTTATGCAACTCTGAACACTTACCAGGAAATTTTTTTTGGTAACAGATCTTTAACCTTGGCTAGTAAGAAAACTCAATAGGGTTAGTTCAAAAGTAGGTGGTCTACTTTTTTCTGTCATATACAGTCTTTGTGTCAGAGCTTCTGCGGTATGTTGCTGGCTGTGCTTGATGAGGACTTTTAATTTTACATTATAGTTTTATTTCAGTAGGTTTATCACTGGTGCCTGCAATGGAAGTCAGCATACACAGCAACACAGGACATAATCAAATAATTGTAGGTTAATTTACAAGAAGCCCTACCATTAAAAGAACAAATGTCGTATGTGTGTCGTTACACCGTTTTTCGACATTTTGACGCCTATGTGAGAATTTCCACGTGTCTGACGTGTTCAGTGGGCAGAAGAAAACCATCCATAGCAGCTCTAAAAGTGCAGCAACCTGACAGAAAACTAGCCAGTTCACATGGTTCCTCTAACCCCCTCTGCCAACTGGAGTAGGTAAAAAACAGCAATTACAGCTATTACCCATCAAAAGCCTGCATAAAGATCAATACAATTTTTTTTGTCTAAAAACCAAGAAATCACTGGCCATTTAATGTTTCAGTGGAAGCAGAGCGCCACTGAGGGCAGCTGGTGATAACACATGTTCAGCGCTACTTACAATTCCGTTTACTTTTTCCCAATAAACATTGTTTTATGTGTGGTAGTATTTTAATCACCACTTCCAATAAATACATTATTCATACGTATTCATCTTAAAAACGGCAAAACACACTCATCTGGAAGACAGCACCTGTTGCAGATTGTCACCGACAGGCTGCATCGTGTGACCAGTAGAGGTCCCTATAAACATTTGTGTAATCGGTGTGTCAGCATCAGTCAAAGTGTAACATAGGCAAGCCCGGCTGATCAAACAGCTGCGTACGAGTGTCTACTGTGTGTGGTATTTCTATGGTCTGTCGGTTCGTTAGACAAGTAGATGAGCTGAATTATTTTGAACACACTTATCTAAGAGGCTCTGACAGCTTTATGTGCTGGGTTATGGTTCCTTTCCGAGGTCTTCGGTCCGAAGGAAGCAGCCTGAGATCGGCAGCTGTTTAGCAGTCAGGTGGTCGCGGGTCCTGTGAGGCAGCTGTGTGACTTTGGTTCTAACATGCCGACGTGTGGCTGACCTGAGAGACTTCATCACTGCAGGTAAACACGCTCACGTCAGAATCCGCCTTCCTGGTGGGCCTTTCACGTTGGGATTACTAGTTTTATGCTAGCGTGTTAAGAGGCTAACAGTTGAGCAAAGCTAATGCTAACAGGCTGTTTTCTGAATGTTGTTTAGCTGGCTGTGATAACTCCTGAATAAGACACAACCGAGCTGATTCACATCAGTGGAATTTCCTCTTTGTGTCATTAATGGTTCTCAAAGCAAGGCTTAGCTTCATATCTCAGATCAAACTAAAACGCATCAGTGCTACAGGTTGGGGTTGATCTAGGAAATACAGTCGAAACGTCCTTTATCGCTTTGTTTGGTTTCCATGCTCCCGTTATAAAGTTGTTTTCCGGCGGACGTTGTTGAACTGCTTTTGACACCTGACTGTTGTGTGACTAAACAGATGCAGGTTATGTGTAGGGAAGAGGTAAGAATCCAGTTTTACTCCCAGGTGCCGAGGGAAAAGAAAATAGAGGTAGCGCTACTCCGAAATGTCCATTTATCTGCCCATTCTATTGTTTCCCCGATGATTGACCCAACCCAATTAGAATAGGGGTGTCAAACTCCAGTCCTCGAGGGCCCGAGTCCCGCAACCTTTTGATGTGTTCCAAGTCCAACACACCTGAATCAAAGAACGGAATAACCTCCTCATGAACCCAGGTTCTGCAGAGTCCTGCTAATGACCTAATCATGTGATTCAGGTGTGTTGACAGAGAGACACATCCAAAAGTGAGAGACAGCGAGCTCAATTCGTGGCATTGGCAGGTAGTAATGGCACTTCCGGTGGCAGCTGCCACTGCCACAGCGTAGTAGTGGCAGCTGCCAGTGTTATGCTGGCAATCTTTTAAAAAAAGACGTATGTTATTGTGTGTCCACAATAAATGACTGTCCAGTTACAACCTGACAGGCACAAAAGGGACATGGTATCAAATCTAGACGAAATAAATATACTTAAATTAGGTTATATCCATTTATAAGCTATTGCTCTGTTTAACCTTTACCAACTGAATTACACAGCATTCACTGCCTATATTCAACATATGCAATTAATGATGTGTAAGAAGTTAAAGTCTGGCTCATGACTGAATATGAAACAAATTAAACTAAAATTAAGATATTTTTCTGTCTCTAAAGCTCCCTGTGAAACAGCTGTACAAGGTGTACCTACAAGTGTAACACATCTAATCAGTACGAAAGACCTAAACCAAGACCAATTTTTTGCAGGTAATCTGTATGCATGGGGCTTTAAGGCTGCTATCTTTAGATTACTGTGCACTTTTTTACTTTTTCATGTAAACTTGTTTAATTCTGCAATATTTGTCCCTAAACCGTCTTAGTGCTTGCCTCTTTGGGTTGAACGGTGGTTACTGCAGTTGAATTTTTTTCAAACGGTACAGCTTGGTCATTATCTACGTCACAGCTCCATGTTCTGGTATGAAACCGTCTCACTCAGACACACGGCTCCACCTGAGAAGATCTATCAGTGGTGAAACTAACAGCGTCGCTCTGCTCACCCTCCATATTTCAATATGTCAAATTAAGCTAGCTGCCACTTTCCCTCGTCCTCTTGACCACGCCCCCCCACTTAACCCCCTTCATTCATCCCCACACTTGGCACTGCCCTTCAATATCTCTTGGACCTGGCCACTTTGGTGGCATTTTTCAATATTTGTCTGGGGGCAGGGCTATGCACTTACATCGGGTTTAATTTAGTTCCACTTTATTGTAGTGAAAGTACTGTTGTCTTTAGTGCGGGAAGTGACTGGTAAATCCCAAATTATTATAACATACAGGGGTTGGATAATGAAACTGAAACACCTGGTTTTAGACCACAATCATTTATTAGTATGGTGTAGGGCCTCCTTTTGCAGCCAATACAGCGTCAATTCGTCTTGGGAATGACATATACAAGTCCTGCACAGTGGTCAGAGGGATTTTAAGCCATTCTTCTTGCAGGATAGTGGCCAGGTCACTACGTGATACTGGTGGAGGAAAACGTTTCCTGACTCGCTCCTCCAAAACACCCCAAAGTGGCTCAATAATATTTAGATCTGGTGACTGTGCAGGCCATGGGAGATGTTCAACTTCACTTTCATGTTCATCAAACCAATCTTTCACCAGTCTTGCTGTGTGTATTGGTGCATTGTCATCCTAAAACACGGCACCACCTTCAGGATACAATGTTTGAACCATTGGATGCACATGGTCCTCAAGAATGGTTCGGTAGTCCTTGGCAATGACGCGCCCATCTAGCACAAGTATTGGGCCAAGGGAATGCCATGATATGGCAGCCCAAACCATCACTGATCCACCCCCATGCTTCACTCTGGGCATGCAACATTCTGGGTAGTACGCTTCTTTGGGGCTTCTCCACACCGTAACTCTCCCGAATGTGGGGAAAACAGTAAAGGTGGACTCATCCGAGAACAATACATGTTTCACATTGTCCACAGCCCAAGATTTGCGCTCCTTGCACCATTGAAACCGACGTTTGGCATTGGCATGAGTGACCAAAGGTTTGGCTATAGCAGCCCGGCCGTGTATATTGACCCTGTGGAGCTCCCGACGGACAGTTCTGGTGGAAACAGGAGAGTTGAGGTGCACATTTAATTCTGCCGTGGTTTTATGTTTTTGGATACAATCCGGGTTAGCACCTGAACATCCCTTTCAGACAGCTTCCTCTTGCGTCCACAGTTAATCCTGTTGGATGTGGTTCATCCTTCTTGGTGGTATGCTGACATTACCCTGGATACCGTGGCTCCTGATACATCACAAAGACTTGCTGTCTTGGTCACAGATGCGCCAGCAAGACGTGCACCAACAATTTGTCCTCTTTTGAACTCTGGTATGTCACCCGTAATGTTGTGTGCATTTCAATATTTTGAGCAAAACTGTGCTCTTACCCTGCTAATTGAACCTTCACACTCTGCTCTTACTGCTGCAATGTGCAATCAATGAAGACTGGCTACCAGGCTGGTCCAATTTAGCCATGAAACCTCCCACACTAAAATGACAGGTGTTTCAGTTTCATTGTCCAACTCCTGTATATGTATGTGTGTATATATATAATATATATATATACACACACACACACACACACACACACACACACACACACACACACACACACACACACCACACACAAAAAGTCATCGGGGCAACCCTAGCTGTCAGTAGAACATTTGTGTGTCATGCACAGACCCAGACCACTTTGAAGATCATGTGATGCAGCCCACATAGTCAGCAGTCAGCAATGTAGAAGCATTGTTCAAAACTACAATTACTGTGGCTGCTATGTCACCTACAAGTGTATTGATTAAGTGAAAATTCTATTCTGCATTAATACAGCATAGAATAGAAAATCCTTTATTGTCCCACAGCAGGGACATTCAGGTGTGACAGCAACAAAGCAAAAGGCATGAAAGAATACAGGTTCATACATCACTAAAATCATAAAAAAGATTACCAGTCTAAATGCTAGAAGAGCTAAAAGAACTAGTAAGAACAAACAATTAGGCTTTATAATAAAGGAGAGTAAGACCCAGGATAAATGAAATTTACTTTTGAACATACTGTGTGGTTATCAAAAAGGCATATTCAGATTAATTAAATTTGAGGTGCAGCATAGTCGGGTAACATTAGTGACAGCATTAATGTAAAAACTGTGCAATATAATATAAAACATAAAACATAATGTACTTTATTTAGTGAAGAGGGAGTGAATGTAACTGTCATGTATGCAACCAGTTAAGCCTGGAAACCCACAAATATAAAAATAGATCTCAAAATATGACAGAGACTATATCATTGCTTAAACCGATACCTGCAATTCTATGGAATTCTTCTTTTCTTAGTCTTGTGGGTCTGTGACAGGGGAACACCACAAAACTGTACAGCAGGGGTACCCACAGTTTTTCAGATTGCAAGCTACTTATAAATGTCCAGGGGTCTCACGTACAAAAGAGTGCGCAGCTTTCATACTAAAAGTTTACAGCAGGGAGAAATTCTGAAACTTGCGGCGCACAAAAAAAAAATCAGATATATTAAACCGCGTGTAGAATTGTCACCGCACATGTTGCGTTCATACTTCCCAGTTTGCAGTGAATTGGGCACAGCTGCACGCGGTGCTTGAACCACCCGGCCCCCACCCATAAATACATATGCAAAGTACAATAAATAGCCAGAATACACCCACAACATGTCAAAATAACCTTGACAACGGTGCCGTGGCAGTCACAGAGAGACCTACACACCTCAAGGTATTTTTGTGAATTACAGCAAACCAACAACCTTTTGGATGACATCAGCGACTCAAACCTCACTGAAAATAAAAAGGTTGTCGTCTCGTACCCTTTTAGTAATGTGTACATCAAATCCAAAAGGCACTGTCTAGCTGCTGTATTGAGCCCAGTCATAGCTCAGTGCTCATCATATGATGACGTGAATATGTCAGTCAGTTAGTCATTTTCTACCGCTTATTCCATAGTGGGTCGCCGGGGAGCTGGTGCCTATCTCCAGCAGTCTGTGGGCGAGAGGCGGGGTACACCCTGGACAGGTCACCAGTCCATCGCAGGGCAACACACAAACAACCATGCACACACTCATTCATACACCTAAGGGCAATTTAGAGTGACCAATTAACCTCTTTGGACTGTGGGAGGAAGCCGGCGTACCCGGTGAGAACCCACGCATGCACGGGGAGAACATGCAAACTCCATGCAGAAAGACCCCCAGCCTGGAATCGAACCCAGGACCTTCTTGCTGCAAGGCAACAGTGCTACCCAGCGCACCACCGTGCTGCCCGACGTGAATATGTCTCCCATATAAAAAGATTCAAGGTGTCACATAAAGTAAATGAACTAGAAGTCCAGAGCCTGCTTGAGGTTTGTTTCCAACACAACTATTATAATTAGAATAATTTTAATAATTATTATGGCTTAAAGGAATTAATGAGTTGAGGAAGCCAAAGTGCCACTGCATTAGTGAGACACATTTGTGCATTACAAATAGGTTGCACATATATGAAATGGAAATGCTTTCTATTCACAAAAGCATATTCACTTCCAGATGGGGCCCTTATAGCAGTATGAGTGCAGTCCATAGCTCTGATGACATTAACAAATCGGCTCTTCGCTGCAAATGAGAGCTACAGTTTAGGGGAACTTTCTAGATCTGAGCAACATACGGATGAGGCTGTCCCATAAGGATGGCATGGCCAGCTCAGAAATGACTGTTTAATACCTGACCTGTCAGTCAGCTCCCTCTGAAAAGTTCTGGTTGAAGGGACTGCAGTGTAGTGAGAATTTGAACTGGCACCAGTGACGCACGGTTCTTCCTGGTTTCCCTCTGTACCACTGAGGCCAGTTCCGTGCAGAGCTCGTGGGCAATCTAAACCGGCTGATGAGCCATGCATCATCATGTGCCAGCAGGTCAGTATGACCTCTTGGAAAAAAAAAAAAACGCTCCCTCCTCGACATTCCTTTTGTACATGCCAAGTTGTGCGTAAAACATTGGCGGCTCCTGTCTGAAAGGTCTTTTTTAAAATAGCTTAGGTTTGTTTTAATTCTAGTTGTGTCTGATGATAACATGAAACAGAATTATACAAGTTATACAAAAAGCTGCTGTTAGCATGGAAACAAAGTGCATCCATTGTGTCATATGAAGGCTGTGCGGGCTGAGAATGTTATTGAGATAAATTGTTAACTGTGGCAAAAAAATTGTTAACCCTCGAAAATATATTACGGTAATCTAGAAAACACTAAGACATCTAATCGCCATCTGATCACCCTCTCCTGATGGAAATTTTTGGGGAGTATTTGTGCTCCAACCTCTATTGGCTCCTTCAGAAAAGGTCACGCCATTTCTGACACTTTCATTGCTCCTGGTCTCATCTAAAAAGTGGCCAAACCCAGGGTTAGTTCAATAAACCCTGCTACCGAGCAGGGCTGGTTCACTGAATATGTTTCAGGGGTAACTTGACACAGGTTAATGGCTACCTAGCTTTTTTGAAATCGAAAACCCAGGGTATGCACATAGTTTCCACTAACCCTGCTTTCTGAAACAGGGTCCTGATCTCTTCGAAACCATTCAGAGCAAATGCGTTGTTTTGGTCCCTTTGTAAAACCTTAGGAACAGCTGCTGCTGCATAATGAGCCACCAGTTATTGATTGTAATGTATTGATGGGAGTTACTGAACAATTGTATTTGTGGCTCTGCAGTGCTTAAGAAACAGGAATAATATACCATAATCAGTCTTAAAATGTACTTTTAACATGGCTTAATGTCAAATAGTGGATCAGTACGCTTTAGTTTTTATGCTGTTAGTTATGTCTGTTTAGTTAATACTATCATGGACTGATATTCATTAATAGATTGGACATCACCTATTCACTGCTATAGATAGCTATAGATAGTGATATGCACAGGCAGGTGCCATTGATATGCATTGAGTTATGTCAACAAAACCATGTTATTCTGATGCGGTATGTGCATTCATCTGTCACAAAAATGATTAGCCATATTTTAAGCAGATTTTTATAAAATTATGGTTAAAATCAAATCTGAGAAAATTGCTGATGTTATGTTACATAGAAATATGTACTCTCCCTAAACATAACAGTTTAAGCAGTGTGGGAACTGTGCAGTATAGTGTTGACAGTTATGCCTGCTGTGCTACAAATCCCCATTCTGTCAATATTAACAGCTCAAGCTTTTTATTGTACAACTTACTTTCACTTATAACATTTCATGACACACATGTAGGGCCTTAGAGGTAGGCACACTTAAAGAGGAACTAAACCCCAAATCAACTTTGTTTTTTGCAGATAAACTATAAACTCAGCCGTAAAGTGCCTGTGACATCGAGTTTGCATGGTTACATATACAGTGAGGAAAATAAGTATTTGAACACCCTGCAACTTTGTTCACCCACTTAGAAATAATGAAGGGGTCAGAAATTTTTTCGCTTAGGTGCATGTCCATTGTGAGAGACATAATCTAAAAACAAAAAAAGTGGTAAAAAGTAAAAAAGCAAGCATAGCCTATCCAGCAAAAGTAGCTTATTGAGGAGGTTGGTTCCATTTTGAAAAACCTTAGGGGGCAAAAACATGTTTCATTTTTACAAAACATATTACAAATGTTAGATTATAGTTAACGAACAAAATCTGGAAAAAAAAAAAATCTTTAATGCTAAAATATTTAGGAATTCAGATTCCGTTCACCCTTCTTAAACTTCACTAATTAATTACTTAATGTGAATATTAAAATCCTTGTAATATAATATTTTAATTAACCTTTTTTAAACTGGGTAAATTGATTTGTTCTAGTATTTTAAACGATGTTTTACTTTTCATGGCATACCTGTCTACATCACTTATTTTTTTCTAGAATTTTTGCAAATGACATTTCATGTCAATTATATCTCAATTACGTTCAAGTCAAACTGTCAAGGCAATATGTCATTCTACTCATGAAACTTTTTTGGCCTTTAAAAACAACCAGTTTTGTGTACTTCTGATGCTACTTCTGCTTCTGCAAGAGCACCGGCTCAGTGCATAGCAATGGCGCATCTGTGTCATTCCGTAGTCACATGATGTCCAATCCAGTAATCTAAATCTATGGGACTGATGACCTGTCCAGGGCCTTCCCCACCTCTTGCCCCTTCTCAGGTTTGAGGGAAAAAACAAGCATTTGGGCATTGTTTTACTAAAATATGTACACTGATCTGAAACATTTAAGTGTCACAAAAAGGCAAAAACTGAATTTTCTACTTCTCAAAGCACTGTAGAGCCTTTAATGGTTTTATTTTGAGCTATGATGCCAGATGTTTGTGGTGTTGCGGCTGAAAGTGAAAATAGTAGGCATGTAGTGAATAACTACAAGTAGCAGAATATGAAACAGAATATTTTTGCTGCAAATTTCCCACATTTTAAGTAAATGTATGCATTAATTATAAAATATTTTGCCAAAGTTCTCTAAGAAAAACATTTCAATGCATAATCAGAGCACTTTCCTTGTACACAAACAATACACATGTCCCTAATTTGATTTTTCATGTAAACCTAATTTAGTGGAGTAAGAACTCTTTATTTTTCATAGTGCATACAGCTCTGTAGGAGGAGAGACCACAGTTCCAGGTTTGAATGCAGTTTCCTAGAGATCCTCTTCATCCTTGTGTCCTGCCATCCTCCACTCCACTGTCTACACATCTTGTACTTTATATATATATATATATATATTTGCTTATGATTACACTGTAAGGGTACCAATTCCCTGTACTTCTGGACTTGTTGTGTTTTTTATTCTAAAAAATAACATTTTTACTAAAAACATTTTTCTGTTTTTGCTGTAGATTTCTGACATGAGTTTGCCTGATGACAATAAATAAGTAATTATGTTAATCAGTGTAGTTATTGTGGTTATAAAGCAACATCACTGGGTAGATGCAAAATTGTAAAAAATAAATGTAATATAATGATATAAACTTTTCCTGCTTATAGATCTAGTGCAAGTTAAGAAAAAATGTAAGGAATGATTCAGCTGTATTACTCTAAAGCTGCTTATCATCTACTGTCAGTTATCAGTTGAAAAACCCCCAAATTTATTAGCTAAGAATATATTAAAATTACTAAATGAGTAATGTCATCTGCTGTACTGAAAGTTTATTGCACTTGTCTTCACAACTTCCCCATCTGTCCTTAGACTGATTTTAAATAAATGGTTGTGGTCTTTATGAGCAATGGAAAAAAACATACACAATTCCCTGGGATTCCCTTCCCTGAGTAAAACAAATCCTGAGGCTTTCAGTGAAAAGGGGGCTATTGTCTGAGTTCATTAACATTAATCACCACTTTTGTCCTGTTGCTGTGATTATAATCAGGCTCTGGCCAAGAGAGCCACTTAAATTTCAAGTATGTAATATAATGCTTAGTGTTGAGCCCAAAGGGATGGACATTCCTCTGCATCGCTCAATGTTGTTTGCTATGAGTCCATGAGGTCACGAGGGCCACAGTGGTCATGTGAGTCAGTGCTCAGCTTTATTCCCGCTCAGCCGCCTGACAGGGGGCTGGTCATATGGGGGGAGTGTGTCTGTGCTAGTTCCCAGTTAGTCTCTGTGTTTCCTAGCTGAATGAGGATGAAACTGATCTAGGAGCAGGGTGATGAGGTAAGTCGCTGTCTTTAATAAAGCTGCAGAGACTGATCAGGTTTTGAGACAGTTCAGAGGATAATGGTAGGCCAGTTATCTGATCTCTGTCTGGATCCTTTAGAAGGCCATTTGTGTTTCCTGCCATGCTTTTACATTTTTGCCTGCTAATGGTGAGATCTTTGGGATGGGCTTTCTGTAGCAACACTTGGCTCTAAATGTTGGCACCCCTGAAATATTTCAAGAAAATGAAGTATTTCTCACAGAAAAAGATTACAGTAACACATGTTTTGCTATACACATGTTTATTCCCTTTGTGTGTATTGAAACTAAACCAAAAAAGGGAGGAAAAAAGCTAATTGGACAGAATGTCACACCAAACTCCAAAAATGGGCTGGACAAAATTATTGGCACCCTTTCAAAATTATGGGTAAATAAGATTGTTTCAAGCATGTGATGCTCCTTTAAACTCAACTGGGGCAAGTTGTGGGCAATATAAAATGCACACCTGAAAGCAGATAAAAAGGAGAGAAGGTAACTTAGTCTTTGCATTGTGTGTCTGTGTTTGCCACACCAAGCATGGACAACAGAAAGCGGAGAAGAGAACTGTCTGAGAACTTGAGAACCAAAATTGTGAAAAAATATCAACAATCTCAAGGTTACAAGTCCATCTCCAGAGATCTAGGTTTGCCTTTGTCCACAGTGCGCAACATTATCAAGAAGTTTGCAACCCATGGCACTGTAGCTAATCTCTCTGGGTGTGGACGGAAGAGACAAATTGATGAAAGGTGTCAACGCAGGATAGTCCAAATGGTGGATAAGCAGCCCCAAACAAGTTCCAAAGATATTCAAGCTGTCCTGCAGGCTCAAGACGCATCAGTGTCAGCGTGAACTATCTGTTGACATTTAAATAAAATGAAACACTATTACAGGAGACCCAGGGGGACACAACTGCTGACACAGAACCATAAAAAAGCAAGACTACATTTTGCCAAAATGAATTTGAGTAAGCCAAAATCCTTCTGGGTAAACGTCTTGTGGACAGATGAGACCAAGATAGAGCTTTTTGGTAAAGCACATCATTCTACTGTTTACCGAAAACAGAATGAGGCCTACAAAGAAAAGAACACAATACCTATAGTGAAATATGGTGGAGGTTCAATGATGTTTTGGGGTTGTTTTGTTGCCTCTGGCACTGGGTGCCTTGAATGTGTGCAAGGCATCATGAAATCTGAGGATTGCCAACGGATTTTGGGTCGCACTGTACTGCCCACTGTCAGAAAGCTGGGTTTGCTTCCGAGATCTTGGGTCTTCCAGCAGGACAATGACCCCAAACATACGTCATAAAGCACCCAGAAATGGATGGCAACCAAGAGCTGGAGAGTTCTGAAGTGGCCAGCTCTGACTCCAGATCTAAAACCCATTGAACACCTGTGGAGAGATCTTAAAATTGCTGTTGGGAAAAGGTGCCCTTCCAATAAGGGAATAAACATGTGTATAGCAAAACATGTTACTGTAATCCTTTTTTGTAAGAAATAATTCATTTTCTTTAAAAATTTCAGGGTTGCCGACATTCAATGCCATGAATGTGTGTGTGTATGTATGTGTGTATATCAAACAATAAAATGTGGCTTACTGACTTTGCTAGTTATTGACTTGATTTGTGACAATCAGATTAGTTGATTTTGCCTAACAGAAACCTGGCTGCAGCAAGAGGATTATGTTACTATAAATGAGTCAACTCCTACTAATTATTTAAATTTTCGCATACCTCGAAATACTGGGCGAGGAGGAGGAGTAGCAACCATCTTTCACTCCGATTTATTGATTAGTCCCAAACCAATTAATAGCTACAAGTCTTTTGAATATTTAATCCTTAGTTTTCCTCAACCAAATTGCAAAGCACTAAAACCACTTCTGTTTGTTGTTTTGTACCGTCCACCAGGCTCTTACTCTCAATTTTTAGATCAGTTTTCAGACCTTTTTTTTATTCAATTCAATTAAGTTTATTTATGTAGCGCAAATTCACAACACATGTTGTCTCAAGGCACTTCACAAAAGTCAGATACATACATTCCAATTAATCCTAATCATTGAACAGTACAGTCAGATTCCGTTATTTATTCAAATTGCATAAAAAGTTTTTCTGTCTAAGGAAACCCAGCAGATTGCATCAAGTCAGACACTTGTAGCATTCACTCCTCCTGGATGAGCATGTAGAGACAGTGGACAGTCACTGGCGTTGACTTTGCAGCAATCCCTTATACTGAGCATGCATGTAGCGACGGTGGAGAGGAAAAACTCCCTTTTAACAAGAAGAAACCAGCAGAACCAGGCTCAGTGTGAGCGGCCATCTGCCACGACCGACTGGGGGTTAGAGAGAACAGAGCAGAGACACAAAGAGAACAAAGAAGCACTGATCCAGGAGTACTTTCTATAGGAAGGAAAAGTAAATGTTAATGGATGTAGCTCCTTTAGTCGTTTCACCTAGAAAGAAAGAACAGAAACTCTGAGCCAGTTTTGAAGTTTAGAGTCTGACCCCCTCCTTGAACCGCCACCTTAACGTGGTGGAGGGTTTTGAGTGTTCAAATGATCCTAGAGGCTATGTTGTCTGGGGCTTAAATGCCCCTGGTAGGGTCTCCCATGGCAAACAGGCTCTAGGTGATGGGTCAGACAAAGAGCGGTTCAAGAATCCTTCATGAGGACAAATATATCGAGGCACGTGACGTCGCCCGTCGGAGAGCGCCTGGTGGCTGGGTTGCTCCTCGCGGGACCCGGCCGGGCCAAGCCCGAACGAGAGACGCGAGGCCATCCCCCAGTGGGCCCACCACCTGCAGGGGGAACTGTGAGGGACCGGTGCAAAGAGGATTGGGTGGCGGACGAAGGTGGAGACCTCAGCGGCCCGATCCCCGGATGCTTAGGCTGGTTCTAGAGACGTGGAATGTTACCTCGTTGGGGGGAGCTTGTGCGGGAGGTCGAGAGATATCGACTAGAAATAGTCGGGCTCGCCTCCACGCACAGCGTGGGCTCTGGAACCCATCTCCTTGAGAGGGGCCAGACTGTCTTCTACTCTGGAGTGGCCCACGGAGAGAGGCGGCGGGCTGGGGTGGGTTTGCTTGTTGCCCCCCGGCTCAGCCGTCTCGTGTTGGGGTTTACCCCGGTGGATGAGAGGGTCGCATCCCTGCGCCTTCGGGTCGGGGATAGGTCTCTGACTGTCATTTCGGCCTACGGGCTGAGCGGTAGTGCGGAGTACCCGGCCTTCTTGGTGTCCCTGTCGGGGGTGCTGGATAGTGCCCCTCCTGGGGACTCCATTATTCTGCTGGGGGACTTCAACGCCCACGTGGAAAACGACAGTGACACCTGGAGAGGCGTGATCGGGAGGAATGGCCTCCCCGATCTGAATCCAAGTGGTGTTTTGTTATTGGGCTTCTGTGCTAGTCACGGATTGTCCATAATGAACCATGTTCAAGCATAAGGGTGTCCATCAGTGCACTTGGCACCAGGATATCCTAGGCAGGAGGTCAATGATCGACTTTGTTGTCGTATCATCGGACCTTCGGCCGCATGTTTTGGACACTCGGGTGAAGAGAGGGGCTGAGCTGTCCACTGATCACCACCTGGTGGGGAGTTGGATCCGCTGGAGGAGGAGAAAGCCGGACAGACTTGGCAGGCCCAAGCGCATAGTGAGGGTCTGCTGGGAACGCCTGGCGGAGCCCTCGGCCAGGGATGTATTGAACTCCCACCTCCGGGAGAGCTTTGACCAGATTCCGGGGGATGTTGGAGACATAGAGTCCGAGTGGACCATGTTCTCCGCATCTATTGTCGATGCTGCTGCCCGTAGCTGCAGCCGTAAGGTCTGCGGTGCCTGTCGCGGCGGCAATCCCAGAACCCGGTGGTGGACACCGGCAGTAAGGGATGCTGTCAAGCTGAAGAAGTAGTCCTATCGGCTGTGGTTGGCTTGTGGGACTCCTAAGGCGGCTGACGGGTACCGTGAGGCCAAGCGTGCTGCGGCCCGGGCTGTGGCACAGGCAAAAACCCGGGCCTGGGAGGAGTTCGGTGAGGCCATGGAGAAGGACTACCGGTCGGCCTCGAAGCGATTCTGGCAAACCGTCCGGCGCCTCAGGAGGGGGAAGCAGTGCTTCGTCACCCAGGCTGAAGTCACCGAGGTGGTTAAAAAGCTCCGTGGTGGCAAGGCTTCGGGGGTGGATGAGATCCGCCCTGAGTACCTCAAATCTCTGGATGTTGTGAGGCTGTCATGGTTGACACGCCTCTTCAACATTGCATGGGGGTCGGGGACAGTGCCTCTGGACTGGCAGCCCGGGGTGGTGGTCCCCCTTTATAAGAACGGGGACCGGAGGGTGTGTTCCAACTACAGGGGGATCACACTCCTCAGCCTCCCTGGTAAGGCCTACGCCAGGGTATTGGAGAGGAGAGTCGGCCGATGGCCGATAGTCGAACCTCGGCTTCAGGAGGAGCAGTGTGGTTTTTGTCCCGGCCGTGGAACACTGGACCAGCTCTATACCCTCTACAGGGTACTCGAGGGCTCATGGGAGTTTGCCCAACCGGTTCACATGTGTTTTGTGGGCCTGTAGAAGGCATTCGACTGTGTCCCTTGTGATGCCTTGTGGGGGGGCTCCAGGAGTATGAATCGGGGGCCCTTTTTGGGGGATCCGGTCCCTGTACGAGCGGAGCAGGGTTTGGTCCGCATTGCCGGCACTAAGTCGGCCTGTTCCCCCCGGTGCATGTTGGACTCCCGGGGGGCTGCCCTTTTTCACCAGTCCTGTTCATAACTTTTTTGGACAGGATCTCTAGACGCACCCAAGGCCGGGGGGGGTCGGTTTGGGGGGCCTTGGATTTCGTCCTTTTTTTTTGCAGATGATATGGTCCTGCTCCCCCCCCTAGCAAGACCTACAGCATGCACTGGGGGGGTTCGCAGCCGAGTGTTAAGCGGCTGGGATGAAGATCAGCTCCTCCAAGTCAGAGGCCCTGGTACTCTATCGGAAAAGGTGGCTTTTCCTCTTCAGGTTGGAGGGGAGTTTCCGCCTCAAGTGGAGGAGTTTTAAGTATCTCGGGGTCTTGTTCACGAGTGAGGGGAAGAATGGAGCGGGAGATCGACAGAGGATCGGTGCGGGTGCCGCAGTAATGGGGGTGCTGTGCCGGTTCGTTGTGGTGAAGAGAGAGCTGAGCCGAAAAAGCGAAGCTCTCAATTTACCGGTCGGGTCTACGTTCCTACCCTCACCTATGGCCATGAACTTTGGGTCATGACTGAAAGAACGAGACCCCGGATACAAGCGGCTGAAATGAGCTTCCTCCGTAGGGTGGTCGGGCACCCTTTAGAAAGGGTGAGGAGCTCGGCTATTGGGAGGGGCCGGAGTAGACCCGCTGCCCTCCACATGAGAGGACCATTTGAGGTGGTGGGCATCATACCGGATGCCCCCTGGACCCCTTCCTCGGGGGGGTTTTCCAGGCACGTGCCACCCGGGAGGGGGCCCCGGGGGACAGCCCAGGACACGCTGGAGGGACTATGTCTCTTGGCTGGCCTTGGAACGGCTTGGGCTCCCCCCGAGGAGCTAGAGGAGGGTTTTTGGGGAGAGGGACGTCTGGGGGTTCTGCTGAGTTGGCCCCCGCGACCGGTTCCAGATAAGGGGAAGATGACGAGAACGAGAGTCTAAAAAGCACATTAATTAGTTACAGTTAAAAAATTTTATCTGATTTAATGTTAAATACAAATAAAGGGTTATTACAGTGGGGGATTTTTAAAATTTATGTTCACACATAAAATTATAGCTTAAATATAGCCTTTTAAAGCCATCTTAGACTTAACTGGGTTTTTTCAAAACATAACAAAATTACCACTTACCCCCTTTTTCTTCATTCTCTGGACCTTGTGTGAAAAAGGGATTGAGTGTAAAGACATAACATTATTTCTCATAACCCTCTCCCGTGGACCAATTTTTTTCTGAAAGAAAATTTTTTATTTAGTACATCATTAAGACAAGCGTAAAACCTTTAAAGAACTGTTCCACTTTTAATTTTATTTTTTTTATATTACAGCTTTTAACTTGCTCTTCTGAAGCTAACAAGGCCTGACTCTGGTCTACCTGACACCTTCCTGGAGGAGGGGATGTCAATCTTTGGGCAAAACTAAGCTCACCCTTTACCGAGATATGCTTTGGGCCCCGTTTTTTTAAGTTCAACCCTATTTTTTTCCCAGACATAGCTACTGACTGAGCTTTTATTGTGACTAACTATGTGTTCTTTTAAAACCTAACCTTGAAAAAAGGCCAGAGTTTTTCTGTTTTTCTTTCCTAAGAAACCACTAAAGGAAACTAATCCCCTTTAAATGTACTTTTTTCCCTTTCCCAAAAAAAGGATCCTGGGTCAGTGCTTTATGTTTTTTTTGTCTCTGCTTTTTTGTCAAACCCCCCAATGGTGTGGCGATGGCCCCCACATGAGCCGCTTCTGGAAATTTTTCCCCTCCACTGTCGCTATATGCATCTAGTAGAGGGATTTCTTCAAAGTTAACCCGCAGGACTGCCATGTCTTACATCTCATCCCGGAGGAGTGATTGCTACAGCACTGACTCGAGCAATTACTTTTTCCTTAGATA
>JAHHUM010001081.1:0-24635 GCA_036173005.1 Crenichthys baileyi | reverse complement strand
TTTCAGTAGGTTTATCACTGGTGCCTGCAATGGAAGTCAGCATACACAGCAACACAGGACATAATCAAATAATTGTAGGTTAATTTACAAGAAGCCCTACCATTAAAAGAACAAATGTCGTATGTGTGTCGTTACACCGTTTTTCGACATTTTGACGCCTATGTGAGAATTTCCACGTGTCTGACGTGTTCAGTGGGCAGAAGAAAACCATCCATAGCAGCTCTAAAAGTGCAGCAACCTGACAGAAAACTAGCCAGTTCACATGGTTCCTCTAACCCCCTCTGCCAACTGGAGTAGGTAAAAAACAGCAATTACAGCTATTACCCATCAAAAGCCTGCATAAAGATCAATACAATTTTTTTTGTCTAAAAACCAAGAAATCACTGGCCATTTAATGTTTCAGTGGAAGCAGAGCGCCACTGAGGGCAGCTGGTGATAACACATGTTCAGCGCTACTTACAATTCCGTTTACTTTTTCCCAATAAACATTGTTTTATGTGTGGTAGTATTTTAATCACCACTTCCAATAAATACATTATTCATACGTATTCATCTTAAAAACGGCAAAACACACTCATCTGGAAGACAGCACCTGTTGCAGATTGTCACCGACAGGCTGCATCGTGTGACCAGTAGAGGTCCCTATAAACATTTGTGTAATCGGTGTGTCAGCATCAGTCAAAGTGTAACATAGGCAAGCCCGGCTGATCAAACAGCTGCGTACGAGTGTCTACTGTGTGTGGTATTTCTATGGTCTGTCGGTTCGTTAGACAAGTAGATGAGCTGAATTATTTTGAACACACTTATCTAAGAGGCTCTGACAGCTTTATGTGCTGGGTTATGGTTCCTTTCCGAGGTCTTCGGTCCGAAGGAAGCAGCCTGAGATCGGCAGCTGTTTAGCAGTCAGGTGGTCGCGGGTCCTGTGAGGCAGCTGTGTGACTTTGGTTCTAACATGCCGACGTGTGGCTGACCTGAGAGACTTCATCACTGCAGGTAAACACGCTCACGTCAGAATCCGCCTTCCTGGTGGGCCTTTCACGTTGGGATTACTAGTTTTATGCTAGCGTGTTAAGAGGCTAACAGTTGAGCAAAGCTAATGCTAACAGGCTGTTTTCTGAATGTTGTTTAGCTGGCTGTGATAACTCCTGAATAAGACACAACCGAGCTGATTCACATCAGTGGAATTTCCTCTTTGTGTCATTAATGGTTCTCAAAGCAAGGCTTAGCTTCATATCTCAGATCAAACTAAAACGCATCAGTGCTACAGGTTGGGGTTGATCTAGGAAATACAGTCGAAACGTCCTTTATCGCTTTGTTTGGTTTCCATGCTCCCGTTATAAAGTTGTTTTCCGGCGGACGTTGTTGAACTGCTTTTGACACCTGACTGTTGTGTGACTAAACAGATGCAGGTTATGTGTAGGGAAGAGGTAAGAATCCAGTTTTACTCCCAGGTGCCGAGGGAAAAGAAAATAGAGGTAGCGCTACTCCGAAATGTCCATTTATCTGCCCATTCTATTGTTTCCCCGATGATTGACCCAACCCAATTAGAATAGGGGTGTCAAACTCCAGTCCTCGAGGGCCCGAGTCCCGCAACCTTTTGATGTGTTCCAAGTCCAACACACCTGAATCAAAGAACGGAATAACCTCCTCATGAACCCAGGTTCTGCAGAGTCCTGCTAATGACCTAATCATGTGATTCAGGTGTGTTGACAGAGAGACACATCCAAAAGTGAGAGACAGCGAGCTCAATTCGTGGCATTGGCAGGTAGTAATGGCACTTCCGGTGGCAGCTGCCACTGCCACAGCGTAGTAGTGGCAGCTGCCAGTGTTATGCTGGCAATCTTTTAAAAAAAGACGTATGTTATTGTGTGTCCACAATAAATGACTGTCCAGTTACAACCTGACAGGCACAAAAGGGACATGGTATCAAATCTAGACGAAATAAATATACTTAAATTAGGTTATATCCATTTATAAGCTATTGCTCTGTTTAACCTTTACCAACTGAATTACACAGCATTCACTGCCTATATTCAACATATGCAATTAATGATGTGTAAGAAGTTAAAGTCTGGCTCATGACTGAATATGAAACAAATTAAACTAAAATTAAGATATTTTTCTGTCTCTAAAGCTCCCTGTGAAACAGCTGTACAAGGTGTACCTACAAGTGTAACACATCTAATCAGTACGAAAGACCTAAACCAAGACCAATTTTTTGCAGGTAATCTGTATGCATGGGGCTTTAAGGCTGCTATCTTTAGATTACTGTGCACTTTTTTACTTTTTCATGTAAACTTGTTTAATTCTGCAATATTTGTCCCTAAACCGTCTTAGTGCTTGCCTCTTTGGGTTGAACGGTGGTTACTGCAGTTGAATTTTTTTCAAACGGTACAGCTTGGTCATTATCTACGTCACAGCTCCATGTTCTGGTATGAAACCGTCTCACTCAGACACACGGCTCCACCTGAGAAGATCTATCAGTGGTGAAACTAACAGCGTCGCTCTGCTCACCCTCCATATTTCAATATGTCAAATTAAGCTAGCTGCCACTTTCCCTCGTCCTCTTGACCACGCCCCCCCCACTTAACCCCCTTCATTCATCCCCACACTTGGCACTGCCCTTCAATATCTCTTGGACCTGGCCACTTTGGTGGCATTTTTCAATATTTGTCTGGGGGCAGGGCTATGCACTTACATCGGGTTTAATTTAGTTCCACTTTATTGTAGTGAAAGTACTGTTGTCTTTAGTGCGGGAAGTGACTGGTAAATCCCAAATTATTATAACATACAGGGGTTGGATAATGAAACTGAAACACCTGGTTTTAGACCACAATCATTTATTAGTATGGTGTAGGGCCTCCTTTTGCAGCCAATACAGCGTCAATTCGTCTTGGGAATGACATATACAAGTCCTGCACAGTGGTCAGAGGGATTTTAAGCCATTCTTCTTGCAGGATAGTGGCCAGGTCACTACGTGATACTGGTGGAGGAAAACGTTTCCTGACTCGCTCCTCCAAAACACCCCAAAGTGGCTCAATAATATTTAGATCTGGTGACTGTGCAGGCCATGGGAGATGTTCAACTTCACTTTCATGTTCATCAAACCAATCTTTCACCAGTCTTGCTGTGTGTATTGGTGCATTGTCATCCTAAAACACGGCACCACCTTCAGGATACAATGTTTGAACCATTGGATGCACATGGTCCTCAAGAATGGTTCGGTAGTCCTTGGCAATGAC
This sequence comes from Crenichthys baileyi, assembly GCA_036173005.1. Taxonomy (NCBI): domain Eukaryota; kingdom Metazoa; phylum Chordata; class Actinopteri; order Cyprinodontiformes; family Goodeidae; genus Crenichthys; species Crenichthys baileyi. The sequence goes on along the minus strand of JAHHUM010001081.1, from coordinate 21,393 downwards.
GCGCCCATCTAGCACAAGTATTGGGCCAAGGGAATGCCATGATATGGCAGCCCAAACCATCACTGATCCACCCCCATGCTTCACTCTGGGCATGCAACAGTCTGGGTGGTACGCTTCTTTGGGGCTTCTCCATACCATAACTCTCCCGAATGTGGGGAAAACAGTAAAGGTGGACTCATCAGAGAACAATACATGTTTCACATTGTCCACAGCCCAAGATTTGCGCTCCTTGCACCATTGAAACCGACGTTTGGCATTGGCATGAGTGACCAAAGGTTTGGCTATAGCAGCCCGGCCGTGTATATTGACCCTGTGGAGCTCCCGACGGACAGTTCTGGTGGAAACAGGAGAGTTGAGGTGCACATTTAATTCTGCCGTGGTTTTATGTTTTTGGATACAATCCGGGTTAGCACCTGAACATCCCTTTCAGACAGCTTCCTCTTGCGTCCACAGTTAATCCTGTTGGATGTGGTTCGTCCTTCTTGGTGGTATGCTGACATTACCCTGGATACCGTGGCTCTTGATACATCACAAAGACTTGCTGTCTTGGTCACAGATGCGCCAGCAAGACGTGCACCAACAATTTGTCCTCTTTTGAACTCTGGTATGTCACCCATAATGTTGTGTGCATTTCAATATTTTGAGCAAAACTGTGCTCTTACCCTGCTAATTGAACCTTCACACTCTGCTCTTACTGGTGCAATGTGCAATCAATGAAGACTGGCTACCAGGCTGGTCCAATATAGCCATGAAACCTCCCACACTAAAATGACAAGTGTTTCAGTTTCATTGTCCAACCCCTGTACATTGTTTGGTCCATCTATGTTCCATTCTAACCTATTTATTATGACAGAAGATCTTGGATGCAAGCAGCTGGAATTGGCTTTGTTTATATTGTGACCAGCCTCTACCTTAGAGATATGGTGAGGAGCTCTACATTAAAAGTGATCAGATTTGATCAGAATACCTCCTGAATCCTTCCTGATTACAGTTTTTCAGGCACTGGCAGTAGATCCTGGAACAGACATAGAACCTAATGGTATGGCTATTTTTTTTTTGTTTTTTTTAGCCATGAAACCTCCCACGCTAAAATGACAGGTGTTTCAGTTTCATTGTCCAACCCCTGTAAGTGCCATGAACTACTTACTCTAACACATTTAAAAAGGGAAATGTGTAAAACTAATTAGATGTGCTGCTTAAAAGGACTTAAAACTGAACCAAATTCAGTTCTATGCACATAGCTTTCAAATTACCAATCCCGAATTAGTTGGTTTTGAAGACATGTAACATGCAAATGAAATTTTCTGGTAAGATTATTAAAGCAGGAACAATCATTTAAAGCTAATGTCATGAAAATCTTACAAAACAAGTCTTTAAAATAACCAGTTATTCTCGTTTTACACTACTCTATAAAATAACAAACCTTTTTGTCCAACACGTTTATGTGAAATTCCAATATATCACAAAATCTTAACTTAGGCTGAAGACTGGGACTCAAGACAAAATACACAACTTGTATATTACTGTTAAAGCTGGTTTACAGACTATAAAACAATCATAAAGTGGAGATTTTGGCAATCGGAGGCATTTTATTGTCATATCAGATTATTATGTAGAATTACTGTGAAAACGTCTGTAAGGTAACTTGAATTTGTGGCTTTATTTTAGTCTATAAAGTGCAGCAGTCTAAGCAGACCATGGTGATCCAGGCCAGTTTTTCGGATCTCTGGATGTTTCTCTATTGCCATTTTTCCAGTTATTGGAGATACATTTGGATAGCAATTTGAATTATTTAAACCCACAACTCATACCTACAGTAATTTTTATTATTTATTTTTATTTTGTGTTTTTTTGCATCTTTTTAATGAATTGGGTTAAACAACACATATTGTATTGTATTATTCAAACAAGTATTTAAAAAAGTGTACTAAAAATACATTTGATGAAATTCTGGGATGAAATGAGGATTCTGAAACTAGAGATGGGCACTGAATATTGTCATAGTCATTCCTGAGTGTGATTTTCATTCATTCATACAATTTTTGATTCATTTCAGTTAATAATAAATAAATACATTGCTCAATTTATGTTGATTTCATGCTTTTTTTGCATTAATCGTATTTCATGTTGCACAGTATTTTCAGAAGACATCTCTGCCTGCTGTCATAACAAAATAATTCATCAATATTTGACTTTAAATGTGATCCTGTTTACATTTTAAATACTAGCATTAATAATGATTTTGCTAATATATGGGTAAAATAAACTTACTTGCTTTACTTGGACTGGATGTCAGCTTGTTTCTTTATAGGAAAAAGAGTGCATTAGAGAATCCTGAACTACAAATGTTTCTATGTTAATGAACCACTGCTTCATGTCTCACATCCCCTGAAGGAGTCCTATTGAAGCAGCAGCTTCGCTCAGCTGGTTAACAGTATACCTCTCCACACGTTGGGATCCTTTGCGTAGCCTCATCAGCGGATAACTTTGCCTGAAAGACAGTTCCATGATGGATCTTAGACAGAATAGAGGGACAGTAAAAGTAGTTTGCCAGCCTCACAGAGGAGGAAATAATGAATAAATGTCCCTGTCTCTTTTAAATATCTGCAGCTGATTTACTCTCTGAGCTGTAAATAGACACAAAGTGTTAAATTGGGAGCTGATTTAACAGAATTCCTTCCTGCAGCCTTCGACCGTCGGATAATAAAAGGTGAACGGCTCTGGGTTCCCCTGAGAGCAGTCATCAAAAGATTATACCATTGTAAGGAGATTTCTATTACAGTGCAAATACGAAGGACTGTCAGCATGGATTACCTGATGTCTCTCATAGAAACCACATCCTGAAATGGCTGATTTATCACTGAAATTTCAGTGTGAAAACATAGGACATAATTGGGTCTTTGAATTAAACCTTGCAAGAGAGGTACATTTGACAAGATGGATGGATGGATGGATGGATGGATGGATGGATGGATGGATGGATGGATGGATGTGTTAAACAGTAGAAAAGGTACTTGTGCAGCACTGCTGGTCTGTGGTGTGTCTCGCTGTTCGTCAGGTTGTGACATCTTTTACTTTGTAGAATAAATATTTTATTGTCAGTGAATTCTTCTTCTCTGCTGCAGTCCAATTCCAAAAAAAACCCCTTTTTTTGCCCCCCCACTATGGTCACCGAAAATCTAATCTACACATGAAGAAAACGTCACTTACAATTAAATTTATTTCAGTTTGCTGTGAGAGCCCAAACTCATTAAGCTCTCTTGGGCTAGAAATAAACTGCTTCAAACTGTTCAGAGGCTGAACAATGTTTCTCTCCCTCCTCCGCTCCCTAAAGTGATTATCTCAGGTGCATATGTGGGTGGACATGGAAACATCCAACCTAACACCTGGCTCATGTGGTGTAAGGTGACTCCAAGGTTCCTCTGCGGTTTCTTGTTCCCTAGACCATCCGTGTAATCAGACTGCCACTATTGATTAGCAAACGCACCTATCACAGGACCCGGATGTTGTACTGCAGAAATGCATGGTCCAATCAGGATGACTCCTCTGGGTAACAGAGGATGTGTGGGCTCTCACATAAACGGGGGAAATAAGTTCTACAATTAGATTTTACACCCATTGACAATTAGATTTTACAGTTTCAGCTGAATATGAGGACGGTGGCGTAGCTTCAGCCTACAGATCTAAAGCTGCGACTGGAAGTTCACTGTTTCAGACAGTAGGCTCTACGAGTTGTTCTGTTCTTAATCAGACAGGCAATCATTAGAAGCGCTGGCTGGGTCTGAGGGGAGTTATTCGGCTGGAAAATCTTCAGGCATTTCAAATTTGGATGGTTCTGACAGTTCATTAGGCCAAATTAGTCTGTTATTATCAGTGCAATGTATTCAGCAGAAGTCAACTCATGTTTCAACCAAAGTAAAAAAAGTGTTTGACTTACATCAGCTCAGAGTTTTAAGAACCAAATGATTTCTCATTGCTCCATCCATCTATCCGTTTCTGTTGATCTAACCCAAAGTCTCAGGGTGATTCAGCAAAAATACACAGAGCCCTCCACCTGGATCCATCCTTCAGCTCAACTAGGTAACTCTAGGTGTTCCCAGCCAGTTGTGAGAAATGGGTCTGTCCCAGGCCTTCTCCTATCGGTATATGTCCAATACACCTCCTTATGGAGGATGGCATCTTTGCTAGATGCTCACACCACCTACACTGACTCCTTAAAGGCAATGAGGCATCATGACCTCTTGAAAAGCAGAGCTCCTCACTTTATCCTTAAGGGCTACAGTTGTGCATCTCTGGTCTGTGGTTGATACATTATATATCTCGATTTGCTTTAGATACATACGGTAGAAGGAAAAAAAAAGGACACAACCTACTTAACTAACTTAATAAAACAACAACCATTTACAAACATGTCTTGTCTGCTAATTCAGGTGCAGTCTTATAGAAGCATTATAAAACCTTCAGCATTGCTGTACACTACCACTTTTACAGAATGAGGGGTGTTGAAGATGTGCATTTTTATCCCTTCACCCCCTTTTACCTCCCCCCCCCATGCTGTTTTTCTTTTTGAAAAAAACCTTACCCCATGGTTAAACCCCCTAAGTACCCCGGGGGTAGTTTTTCCCTTGCTTTCTAATAAAAGTGTATGTCAACAAGAAAAAATAACCCCCAAAAATGAAATAATTGGGTGGATCGTTTTTCGAAACCAAAGTGTAAAGTTTCTCATTATTAAATTGATCACATTTTATCAATGCAAAGATGTAAAAACCAATGCATTTGTTACCCAAAACTGTATCTTTTAACAGCTGCTCCACTGATGGACTCGCATCTTGCATGTCCCACAAGAAAATAATGTCACTGGGCAGCTCCCCTGTTTGGGATTTTCTAATAAGAAATATGTTTTGGGTAAGGGTTCCAGCTTATGTATGATACAGAAACCCAGGAACCAAATATAAACAACACAAACATGTCAGATCTTTACATACAGAGTAAAAATTGCTTTTCTCCCAGTGCCTTCAAAATCTCCTTGCTGGACTTTTGGATTCAGCCAAACAATCTCTTATCTCAAGGGTGGCATCCTGGAACCTCCAAGATATAACTATTTTTATGACATCAAAGTTTCATAAAATGTCTGCCAATACATAACCAAGTCCCCTTATATGAATCCTATAATGTAAAATTTGAAATCCAGAAAATAATTCATGATTAGGTAACTCTAGGAACCTGTCTTTTTAGTCAATAGAAAGATTGCACGTGAAAAACACTGAATGCAATAGATTTTATCTAGACGAACTGATTTTTGACTTTTTGTTCTCTGTTTTGTCCAGGTGTGAACAACTTCAGTCCTTAAGGACCAATGTCCTGTCCATAAACGTCCCCTAACAGCCTTTTAGAACTTGGTCATATAGTAGTTAATATTATTATCTTTGTTGGTTTGAGTGTTTCTTTTATCTTACTTGAAATATTGAAGAGATGTTAGTGTGATTTAGAATAAAATAGATTTTTATTTACGGTAATTGTAAGGTGGTTTCTCTTAAGAAATAATACTCCATGCTAATAATACTGTATATGTTCATATTTCCTTTAAAAAGTTATTTATTTTATTTTGTATCAAATTTATATATTTATGTTGAAATGTACATTGAAAGAAAATTGGAAGGGGGATCAAATTATTTCTTTGTGTGCACAAACTTTGCCAATAAGAAATCAAAACATGATTTCTGATAGAATATGAGATTTATTTATTGACATAATTGATCATACTTTATTAATGCAAAAGACGTTAGCTTGCCCAGATGAACACCAGGAACTTATGTTCATTTTGGGTGAAATTTCCAGATACCAGTTTCACTGAAGCTTTACCAGTTGGATGCAGCCTGGCAAATGGGACTACCAACCTGTGGACCTATCACCTGCAGGAGGTGCAGTAGAGGAAAGACGTGTATTCAGCAACAGTCCAAAGGTAAAGCTTACCTTAGGCCAAAGGTAAAGCTTACCTTAGGCCAGCAAAACAGGCTAAGGAATAGGGAACGTCACAAGAGATTTCTTAAATTCATTGCATTTTACATTTCACTCAAAGGGATTACAGCAACAGGGACTGAATCAATGTAACTTACATTAATTTAGAATATTTAGAAATCATTATGCATGAATATTTCCTTTTCTCCTATCAATATGATTTAATCTGTTAAAATTTCTCTGACTCCTGAATTTCAGGCTCCAACATCAGTTTATAAGATGGAAAAGCCATTATACAAGCCGACAGAAAGAGACCAATGGTAAGTCGCATTAAAATTGTGACCCGGGGTTTCAGCATCCCTCTCTATGAGGCAAAACCAGGTAACATGGGACTGAGGTGAACCGCCTGACCATCATAAATCAGCATCTATTCGTCTTCATCTTCAAGCTCCTCCATCTTATATGCCCTGTTTTTCTCTGGCCAACATCCAACTCTGCTGCAAAGTTAAAATGAACTGTAAACTTTATTTGATCCCGGCACAGATGTAATGGAAGCTCTGAGCGCTCCGAGGCCGAGATAGCAATCAGTCGGCTCCAAAAGGTCCCGCTGGAATACTCTGTAATCTCAGAGGAAGACTTCTATCAGCCATAAAATCTTAATAGCTTATAAAAATCATCTATGTGACCTTCACTTTTATTTCAGAGGGGAGGTTCTCGTGTTTGTTTTGCCCACTTTCAGTAAAAAGAAAAAAAAAATAACATTATGCTGATGTGTGTCAGCGGTTGTGTTTCTGTTTCAGCCTATGAGCAACAGAGACTTTATGGAACCTTAAATGTTAACAGTATTAGGCGTTATGAGAGTAGAAGTAGGTCAACATGCACTTAAAGAAACTGCAGATTGTAACGATATGTGTTAATGCATGAAGCATCAATGGATATGCTTCTTAGACTTCAAAGGAGACCTTCAGCGGACAGACTCTGTGTTGGGTAAACTTTAAAGCTTCTTTGAGATGTTAGAGCCAAGGCTGAATGTACTGATCATCCCAGAGTGATATAACTTTAATTTTAAGACGTCTGCATTTGTAAAAGATATTAAACTAGCTCTGAGCTGCAGGATTTCAGTGAGAGAAAATTTGAGGAAGAAGAAACATTGCTCACAGGTTTTTTTAGTTTAGATTTATTAAATTACCCCTCCTTGAACCGCCACCTTAACGTGGTGGAGGGGTTTGAGTGCTTGAATGATCCTAGAGGCTACGTTGTCTGGGGCTTAAATGCCCCTGACAGGGTCTCCCATGGCAAACAGGCTCTAGGTGACGGGTCAGACAAAGAGCGGTTTTTAAAGGGAAAACACCCTCATGAGGAATTTTACGATCGAGGGGATGTGACGTCGCCCGGTTTGGCGGAGGCCCGGGGGCCCCCCCCGGAGCCAGGCCTGGGGTTGGGAACCCGTCAGAGAGCAACCTGGTGGCTGGGGTTGCTCCCCGCGGGGCCCGGGCCCGGGGCCCAAACCCCCAAAGGGGAGAAAAACGAGGCCCCCCCAGTGGGCCCCCCCCTGCAGGAGGAACCGGGAGGGACCGGGGCAAAGAGGATTGGATGGCGGACGGAAAGGGGGGGAGACCTTCAGCGGCCCGATCCCCCCGGATGCTTAGGCTGGGGTTAGGGACGTGGAAAAGTCCCTCGCTGGGGGGGAAAAGGAGCCTGAGCTTGGCGGGGGGGGTTTTAAGAGATATCGACTAGAAATAGTCGGGCTCACCTCCACGCACAGCGTGGGCTCTGGGGAACCCATCTCCCCGGGGGGGGCTGGACTCTCTTCTACTCTGGACTGGGCCACAGGGGGGAGGGGGGCGCGCTGGGGGGTTTGGGTTGTGGGGCCCCCCAGCTCAGCCGTCTTGTGTTGGGGTTTTTCCCCATTGAAAAGAGAGGGCGCATCCCGCGCCTTTTGGGTTTGGGGACAGGGTCTGACTGTTGTTTCCGGGGGGGCGGGGGGGCCGAAGCGGGGGGTGGGAGGTTTACCCGGCCTTCTTTTTGGTGTTTTCCCCGCGGGGGTGCTGGGATTTGCCCCTCCCGGAACTCCAAATTATTCTGCTGGGGGGGATACTTCAACCCCCTGGGGGAAAAAGCAGTGACATCTGGAGAGGCGTGATCAGGAGGAATGGCTCCCCGATCTGAATTCGAGTGGTAAATTTGTTTTTCGGACTTTTGTGCTAGTCATGGGGTGCCATAATGAACACCATGTTTTAAACATAAGGGTGTACATCAGTGGACTTGGCACCAGGACACCCTAGGCAGGAGGTCAATGGTCGACTTTTTTTGTCGTATCATCAACCTTCGGCCCCATGTTTTTTGGACACTCGGGTGAAGAGAGGGGTAAGCTGTCCACTGATCACCACCTCGTGGTGGGGTTGGATCTGCTGGAGGAGGAGGAAGCCGGACAGACTTGGCAGGTCCAAGCGCATAGTGAGGGTCTGCTGGGAACGTCTGGCAGAGCCCTCAGCCAACTCCAACCTTGAGGCAAAAACTCGGGCCTGGGAGGAGTTCGATGAGGCCATGGAGAAGGATTACCGGTTGGCCCCGAAGCGATTCTGGCAAACCATCCCCCCGCCTCAGGAGAGGTGAAGACAGTGCTTTTTTTCAACACTGGTTTTATAGTGGGGGTGGGAGCTGTTGACCTTGACTGAGGACATTTTCGGGCCCGGTGGAAGGAGTACCTTTTTTAGGGTTTTCCTCAATCCGCCCCCCAATTTCCTGGTGGAAAAAGGGCCGGGGAAATCCCGGGGGGGGCCTCTTTCCTTCAAAACCCGGTTTAAATCCCAGGGGGTTAAAAAGCCCCAGCGGGGGGGCCCCCCTGGGCCTTCCCCCGGGGGGTGGGGTGGATCCGCCCTGGTACCCTCCCAAATCTCTGGAAAGTTGTTTTGGGGCGTCCCCGGTTTTACACGCCTCTTTAAAAATTGCGTGGTGGTCTGGACAGTGCCCTTTGAAATGGCCCCCATGGTTATGGGGGTCCCCCCTTTTATAAGAAGGGTTGACCCCCCGGGGGGTTTTGTTTCCCCCCAAATAAAGGGGGACCCCCTTCCCCCCCCTGGTAATTCCCCCAAAGCCCAGGGTATTGGAGGGGGGGGAAGGTCCCCCCGGGGAATTCCCCCAACCCCTTCGGCTTCCCTTAGGGCGTTTGGTTTTTCGGTTCCCCAGCCGTGGAAAACCAAATGAACCCCTTTGTGCCCCCTAAAAGGGTACTCTGGGGGGTTTATGGGGTTTTCCCCACCCGGGTTCCCCACAATTTTGGGTTTTTTGGGGATTTTTTGGAAAGAAGCATTCCCAAATGTTTTCCCTCAATGAATGCCCTGGGGGGGTTTTTTTCCCCAGGAGTTTTTGGGTTTGGGGGCCCTTTTTATTTTTTGGGGCCCTTCCCCCGGTTTCCCCGGGGAACCCCCTAGCAGGAGTTTGGTTTTTTTCCCCCCATGTTTTGGGCCTTCCCCCGGCACGAAGGGGCAAGACCCCCCTTTTCCCCCAAAATGAACCCTTAGGGGCTTCCCGGCAAGGGCCCCCCTTTTCCCCCGGCCCTGTTTCACCCGCCCCTTTTACCCCGGGGCCCCCCCTTTCCTTTTTAAACCCCCAAAATGAAGGGGGGAGGGGGTCTGGATTTGGGGGGCCCGTGATTTTTCTTTTCCTTAATCGTTTTGCAGGTGACGTGGTTGGTCCTTCCCCCCCCCCCGTCCTACCCAAACCCACCGCATTGCGCCCGGGGGGGTTTTGCAAGCCGAGGGGGGTGGAAAGGGGGGCTTGAAGGAAAGATCCGCCCCTTTCCCCAAGGGGGGGGGGGGGGTTCCGGGGGGTTTTCCCCATGGTTCAACCCCCAGGGGCCCCGGGGGTTTTTTTCCCTTGGCCCCCCCCTTCCCCCTTTAGTTTTTTGGGGGTTTTGGGTTTTCCCCCCGCCTTTCCCAGTTTTGGGGGAAGGTTTGGTTTTGGTTTCCCCCGGGGGGCTTTTTTTGCGTCCCCCCTTGGGGTTTTCAACCGAAAGGGGGGAAAAGGGAAAGGGGAAAAAGGGGCGGGAAATCCCCCCACCCAAAAGAAACCCCGGGGAAAAACCCCGTGTGGCGGCGCAGTAAATGGGGGGCACTGTGCCGGGGTTCCCCTTTGGGAAGGGGAGGCCTGAGCCCCAAAAGCGAACTCTCGATTTTACCCTCTTCCCAAAGTTCCTACCCCAAAACCCATTTGGGCCGAACTTTTGGGTTCCCTAGGGCCGGAAAAGAACCAAGATCCCAAATCAAAGCCCGGCTGAAATGAGCTTTCTCCCGGTAGGGGGGGACGGGCACTCCCTTAGAGATATGGGGTGAGGGTCTCGGCCATCCGGGAGGGGGGGTTTTGGAGTAGAGCCCTGCTCCTCCACATTGAGAGGAGCCAGTTGAGGGTTGGTCGGGCCAATCTTTACCCGGTGCCCCCTGGAACCCCCTCCCTCGGGAGGTGTGTTACAGGCAAAGTCCCACCACGGAGGAGGGGCCGGAGGAAAGGCCCGGGGCACGCTGGAAGGGCTATGTCCCCTCGGCTGGCCTGGGAACGCCTTGGGGTCCCCACGGAGGAGCTGGGGGAGGGGTCTGGGGGAAGGGGGCTGGGTGTCTCTGCTGAGTCTGCTGCCCACGCGACCCGGTCCCGGATAAGCGGAAGACGACGACTTCGATATTTATTTTTTTAAAAAATGTCTATGTGTAGTTCTTCTTTCCCCTTTTTTCCACTGCTTGTCTCAAGTTATTTCCCCTGAATTTATAATTGGGTGGTAGATGAAGGGTTCAGAAAGGATTTTAGGCAGTAGATAAATTTTTTAAAAATTAAACTAAAACAGAATTGAAAGTACATAACAAGAACAAACAGCCTGAACCAAAAGCTAAGCACCAATCAGGATTGGAAATAAGGGATTCATCACACCAGTAAGTGGAAATTGGGGAGTGTGATTACTGACTGGGGACAACTGTACAGACTTGAAGATGGGGGGCATGTTGAGATCAAGGTATTTGAAGGTAATTGACCCGCCTGCACCAGATGGGTTCAATAAAGATGGGCCTTCTGAGCAACCTGGATTATGAGGGCCACACAGGTATACTTCAGAAAATGACCAAACTGTGAGAAGCTTTTGTCCATCTTTGATAGAAACACCTGCTGGAACATCTAAACTTATGTCTTCACTTGTTCCAAATCAAACAACAATATAACAGCTATGTACCTAGGTGTTAATAAGGAAGGAATATTCTGATCCAAGTAGATTTAGATCCTGAACAAGACTTTCTTAAATCCTTCGTATCAGCAGTTTCTGAATTAAGTCAAGCTCTGGGACCCATTGTTGGTCTAGTGAACGTGATTTTTTACCAGAAGAACAACCAGCCAGCCGCCAGGCCACAATGTTCAAAGCCAACTTTTTAAAAGTCTTATTTTATCTAACAAATTTTTGGACTGGAGTATTTTTCACTCTTTACAATAAAGCAAAGAAACAGAGACAGTTTTGGCTGCTGCAGCTATCTAACTGTCTGCATCATGTAACCTGCGTCATGTAATCTGCACTTTATTCTCCAAGCAGCTGGTTGTGTTATTATTAAATTGTTTTTATGTTGAAAGAAAAATGCTTTGAGTTCATGAAGCAGTTAACATGAAACGCATTTAACTATGTCACAAGCAAAGCATCAACAAGCCACAACAAAACAGAGTGAACATGCAAATGTAAGCCTAGCACTTCAGGAAACTGGAGATCTTTTCCTCACTAGTTTTTTTCAAACTCAGAAGTTTAAATACACTAAGATACACTAAGCATTTTATCAGTTTGCCGTATGCTGTTATAACTTGGAGGACTGTGACAGCAACACATCAAACTCACTGCTTTCTTGCGTGATCTCCACAATCTGGTCCATCTTGGGTGCAGCTTCCAGAAACCAGGTTCATCTCCTTGTACAATTAAATCTATTTCAAAGCAAAGCAACAGACCTTGGGAAGATGCTGGCTGAAGCTGGTATTAGAGTGTTATTATCCACTTTGAACAGAATCCGATACCAACATGGGCTAAATGGTCACTTAGCAGAGAAGAAGCCATTACTCCAAAACAACTTTAAAAGCCAGATTATAGTTTGCAACTAACTCAGGGACAAAGAGCTACAAAAGTGTTTTGCTAAATTGATCATTGTTACATTAGGAGGAAAATGGGAGAAGTTAGGAAGACCCTCCACACTGGGGATGGCAGTATCGTGTTGTCTGGGTGTTTGGCTGCAGGACTGATTTTTTGTACTTCACAAAACACATAGAATCTTGTGGAAAGAGCATTATGTGGAAACATAATGCAAAACCTTGTACCCCAAGTATGTAAACTTCTGGTTTTGAAGAAAGACAACTCCCTACAAGATTCTCTCTCTCATTATTTTAGATATTGAACTAAAAAAATTTAATCCAAGCTGACTTGAATCAGTTAAAGGTTTTTTCAAAATAATGTCAGAGGAAAAAGATAAGTTTAATATCTGGTTTATACTGTTTATCTTTAGAAACCAAAGGTTTACACACAGGAACACACATACACAGACGTTTGGCGTATTGTGTATGGTTCCCATTATAACACCAGTGTTCCCAGTATAACAGCCTGCCTCCTACCTCCTTGTGTCAGGTTACAGCATCACAGTTCATTTAAATACAGAACCCTTCATCACCAGAGTTCCCTGTCATCAATACCCTGATTAATATCCTGACACGCCTCATTACTTTCATAATACTTCTGTATGAGACACATTTACACGCATTACTGGTTTATTCTTTGTGTTGCCTCAGAGCTTACATCTTATAATGTAACTAATCCATCTGCAGGCTAACACAAACATCTATTTGATCTATTTGGGCTGCTTTACGTGCTTATCGCCTAGAAAGCTGGAAAAGGCAGACCTGTAACCATTCTCACAAGGGGAAAAAGCTTTTATCGTTTTCATACCAAAGTTTCACTCAGACATGAGAGTTCAGAAACCAGCATGATCATTTCAGAAAAGGATAAATACCTCGACTGTTGGACCTAATAGGACTCAAAATGCCTAACTTTTAACCTTTTCACCTGATTTCCATGTCTTAGATAAATGTTAGCAGTCCTACGGGATGTGGATTTTTGCGTAGAGGTGAAAAACTAATGACAGAGATTGAAGAGCACAAAGTGAAAGAAAATGGGACAGAAAAGCTGTTACGCTTATAAAAACGGCCTTTTTACATCCGGTGGGAAATTAGTGAGCTGTTTGATGGATGACACCCACACTTTTTATGCAGCATAAAGCAGCCACTGTTCTAAGTTGGCTTCATATGTGATGGCCTCAATCAAACAGATGTTGTGATTCAGGATTAATGCCTCGGTTACGACCTGCAAAAGCAAACTAATCTAAACAGTTAACACAATCGCTCATGAAGAAGGCCTTTCACAACAGAGCGTTGAGGAGGTTTAAGCCAACTGTGACCCACGGCGCTCTGTTGTGAAGGGCCTTCTTCATGACAGAGCGCCGAGGAGGTTCAAGCCAACTGTGACCCACCGATAGGTTCATTTCTCACTGCACATTACAGCATCAGATGAGGGCCACCTCTATCAAAAGGACATGAATTATTAATGGTGCCATATGGCTCTCCTTTCCCTTTTCAACCTTCTAATTATGTGAAAGTCAAGAAAAATCCAATTTGCTGTTCTACATTATTAAGGAACACTGAGCTGGCACGTGCGTTCTAAATTAAGACGTTTATTCCAACACTTCGAGTTTTTCTGCTTCCGTGGATTCACTTTAATCTGTTTGTGAATATCAAACAAAACTTTTACACAGCTGTACCTTCTTTACCTAAAAATGATCACAATCTCTCTGAAAAAGTTGAAAAAAAGTCGTGAAATAATCAATTACAAATACTTTAAACATCAGGCATGACCCACAGTCCAACACAAACATTTCGTTTTTAGCTTTAGGTTGAGAAGACCAGTTGTTCCAACCTTAAGGAAATTGGTGGAAACATTTCAGAATCATTGGGCAACAAGCTTCACAATTAAATCTTAGCAGTTAAAGCTGGAGAAAAAAAACGCTCTATGTCTACACAGAAACTTAATTATTTTGTAAATCATGATAAGCCACATGAAGTCTGGGCCATATTTGTTGTTCTTTGTTTATTTGACCATTCTTCCAGCTTTTTATTATTCTCTGTACTGTACAGGTTTATCCACAGGTTTTTCTTATAATTGTAGATGGCCATGGAAGAAAGTTGAATTTGTGTCTGATGAACCATGTCTGAGATGATTTGGTCATATATGTTCCATCATTATTCTGCTGAAAGACCCAATAATGGTCTGTTTTTATTTTCCTGGCAGAAGACAGCAGATTTCATAGAATGTATGTCCTCGGAGAAGGTCTCCAGAGTCTTTAGGAGAGAAACAGGCCCACAGCATCACAGATGGTCCACCATACCTAACAGTGGGTATGAGATTTCCCTTCACATATTCATCCTAGTTTTACTTAAAAGCCTCTGAGTGTTTGCTGCAGAAAAATTCAGTCTTAGACTCACCTGATCAAAGTTCACAGTTAAAGTAAAAGTTACAGTAGACTTTAGCAAACTCAACATGTTTAAGTGTGTTGGTAGGAAAGAGAAGGTTTTTTTTCCTGGTATCAACGTTTGGATTTTTGTAATAACTAAGAGTGAGATGATGCTGCAAGATGTGAAATTATTTTAAGTCTTTTTAAACATCTTTACCAGGATGCCAACAAGTGTGGTGTGGAGATCATTAATCTATCCCAGTGGTTGCTCCCTCCTAAAGATTTCAGATTTCAGAGCTCTTCATCCCTCATCAGCTGCTATAATTAACATCCGTCATCAGATGGAGGAAGATTTGACAGAAGCCTTTTAGGAGATATCAGCAGAAAAAACCCATCTCATCATTAGTCATAGCTTTGCATTCCCACACACGGTTTTTAAAAGAAAAAAATAAATAAGAAGGATATGTTTAGGAAGCTAGACACTTAAACTAATCTGCTTGAGGTGAAAACTGATCCATGGCCTCAAACTTAAAGGACCTGACTTTCATCCCAGCCTCTTCACTCTCAGCCTTGAACCTCGTCAGTGCATGGCAGAGGTCATGGCCTAAAGAAGCCAGCAGAACCACATCATTCATAAAAAATAAAAATGAGACCCTGAGGTTCCCAAACCAGATCATCCTCTCCACGACTATGCTTTGAGGTCATGTCCATTAACACTACAAACATTCTTAGTGACAAGGGGCAGCCCTGGCAGAGCCTGACCTGCACTACGAACAAGTTTGACTGTGTGCCGAGAATGTTGCCACTGCTCTTACTTTGGGCAGACAAGGATTTGACAGTCCTTTAAAGCCACACAGATATCGAATACTCCCACAAAACCATTACCACCACTTAGCAGCTCTGCCAGGGTAATGATATGGTCCACTGGTGCATGGCCAGGACAAACACCACACTTCTCCTGCTGAATCTGAGGTTCAACATAAATCAGAGCCTCCGTTCCACACTCAACATCCTAGAGTAACCCTTTATTAGGGAGGCTGAGAAGTGTGATCCCTCCATAATTGGAATAATCTCTGCTTTTACCCATTCTTAAAATTGGGACACCCACCCCAGTCTGCCTCTTCAAAGGTGTTCACCCAGACTGATTGGGGCCAGGTCTGCAGCAATACAGGCGCTGGTCTGGGTTGTTATGATGAAGAAAGAGCTGAGCTATCAATTTACTAAACTGTCTACATTAATGCTATCACATATCGTCAGGAGATGTAAATCATGACCGAGGGAACAAGATCCTAGACATGAGCTGCTGAAATGAGCTTCCTCAGTAGGGTGGCCGAATGTAGCCTTAGAGGTAGGTGGATTCAGTAATAGGGCATTGCTGTGGTCTGTCATGGTGAAGAAGTTTGCTAGTTCAACTACATGCCAAACCTTCACCTAAGGTCATAAGATATGGCTCATGTCCAGGATACAAGTAGCTGAAATGAAAAGATAAATAGATGATCATGCATGGATGGATGGATGGTATGATGTGATCTTGTTTCATTTTAGATTGCATAAAAGCTAATATAGAAGACAATTAAAATATTTATGATGTAGTATTTTAGTTATATTAGACTAAACTGCTTTCAGCCAAAATATATTCACTAATCAACTCAGCGGCGTAAACTTAAATCCTTCACAAAGTGAAGATGTTGTTACTCTGGACAGGTTTGCCCCTCTGACAAAAACATAATAACTGATATCCAACATCAAACGGGTTTTAGTGAATACTTTTTATCACTGCCTTTTTAACAAACATTCACAATTAAATTACCATAAATGTTACTTACAGAAAATAATTAACAAAGCTTAATCCATCAAAAAATCATTTTTCCATCCACCAAATCATTTGATGCACCTTTATCACTTCATATTGTCGTCCAATGGAGCTGTAACCACAGTAGCAACCAGCTTCACCAGTACTTTAACGTCATGCTGTTCTTTAAAACATATTAACAATAACAATTATAGAGAAAACACCAGAGCATAGAGAGCAATTTTATATTACACACATGCACATCCGCTGCATTCTCTTTGCTCTTGGAAATCTTGGCTGGAAAATAGCAAGAACTATTAGGAATCCAGTATGGCTGCCATATACACAGAATGTAGTAACAGTTTTCAGTATAAACTATACACAACACATTTCTGACCATTTGTATCTCAATATATCCTTTGCAAACATAGTGCTGTATAATATCAATTTGTTAGATATGTTTCTTTCTATTTTAAACACATAACTAGAGAAAAATATATTATCAGCTTGTACTGAGAAAGTAGTAAGCAGTAAAACAAATTACACATCCCACTGTTTTCTGACTCACAACCTGAAGGCTTTTAACATGGGTGTGAGCTCATTAACAACTCCAGCTTCAGAGACACATTGAATGAACCAGTAGCATACAATTAGTTGTTAGTGGACCTCTGCTGAAGTAGTCAAAATTCAGAAAAGCCTTTTAATACTCAAGGTCAGACTTATTTGTGTTTATTTGGTGGCCTCCATGTGCCACAGTAACTAAAAGATTGTATGTGTAGAACTGTTGATAAATAACTAAGAAGAGCGAGTGCTAATTTCAATTATGTGCTCTTTTTATATAGAAATAATAGAATAATTTCTGACTGTCATCAGTAGCATAGAAATTCAAATAGAATAGTTAAAAAACGTGTTTTTTTTTTCCAAATCAAATGTTATGAGAGAATTGCTAATAAATGTATATGCTGGATCATGCCTTTATTGCCTGTAAGGTCAGAGCTGCTGTTTGGAATAATATTGTCCTCTTTGCTATATTGAGGTTTAGTAGATCTGGTCTTGTCTATTCAGGGTCTGTTTTTCATGCCGTTTGGCTCAAGAATAGCTCATAAAGCAGGACTGCATATAATTCATTGTAATCAATATTAATGGCAGATACGCTAAAACAAGAAAACCTCAGGAAGATTTCAAGACCTCTGTTTAGTGAATTGCAAATGTGTCCAACTCAGACCCACTCAGTTTATATTTCATCCATGAGATAATTCCAAATGTCTGTTAGAGTTGGCTCTGTCATAGACAGTGAATGCACAGCTAATATTACAATTCCCAGAGTGCTCTGTTGGTTCACTGGCATGTCAATCACAACCCACAAGCCTCCCTCATCTCTTGACATTATTGGCGACCTCATGTTACTAGCATTCACATCAGGCCACCCCTTCTAGAAATGGCCTAATGTCAGGTGGAAAACTAACACTTTTCTGACAGGTGGGAAGCAGAAAATTTGTTCCCAAAGTAAATGACACGTTTGTCTTGTGTAACTGAGTATGCCATTTTTTTTCAATGTGGTCGGCGCACAGCTTTGTCCAGTCCAGAAAGGGTATGACTGTTTTCTTTTTTCCTTATCCAGGTGTTCATCAGGTAAACTCCCATTAACCCTGATTGTGTCAGAAGTTTAGCCTCTCTCATGTCCAGTTTCTCTAATATTTGTAGCTGCGTTGACTTTGTTGGATTTCTTGCCCTTTCTGTGTGGTGGTTCTCCTTATGCATCTTCTGTCTTTGTTTCTTTTTATAGCCACAGAACAGGAAAAACCAGAAAAGCTATAACCTACTTTCCATGAGTATTTTTCATCAATAATTCACTTGACGTGCGGTTAGTTTACTTTGTATTCCTTTAAGGATCATGTGGAGGTAGCTGTAAATATTTCTATAAATCAGACAATAATTAGCTTGTGATGCAGCAATGAGGTCACAGCTCTGCAGACCTGCATGTCTCCAGTCAGCAGATGCTTTGATAACCACAAAATGTACCTCACTCCCAAAAAAATGGAAACATAATAATGACAAATTGCAGAGAGACCACAAGGCAATATACAAAGATGGAGCCCAAACACTTGTTCCCAATTGCGGAATAATGAGCAGGAAGTGCAGCTCCATTGATGCTACGCCTCCACGAGCCTCTTGGAAGCTGCTGCCAAACATGTTTCCAAGACCACAGCTATTAGCACTGTTCAGTGGCATCCAATTTATATGGTGCTCCCCGGGGAAATTAGCTATGTAGTGACAACACACAAGATCAACAGTTCTGAGAGGAATTCAGGCCATTGCTCTGCAGAAAGGAAGAGTGTATTTACAGACACAGCAGCATTTTTTCTCTCTCTAGAATATTTACATGATTTTATTTGTACAACTCTGATTTCCTCATGAGAGCAAATTACAAGCATTCCGGTTTATATGTCAGATGGGAATATTTTCATGGAGAACTTACTGTAAAAAGCATTTAGACATACTACATTTGTAATACTTTGTGGTAGTGATAAATCTAGTCTTTTAGAACACGGCAAAACAGAACATTACAGAACCAACACAGACGCAAATCGAGCAGTTAGCAGTCAACTCTGCAGTCCCCTCACAGCTCTGAGCTGAGTTGGTTCTGTCACAGAACCAGCTCAGGTCAGAGCTTGAACAAGAGCTTGGCTTGTTCTAGCTTTCCAGACTCAGTCAGAGCAAATGCAGGTTTCTGACCCAAGTCGGTTTCTTCTAGAGAAAAGGTGGATTCACGGCTCACTTAGAGGCCATCAGGAGAAGCTGGAACTCCCTTTTTCAGGACAAAGATTGCATGTTTAAAAAGATGTTTACATGGTTTATTTTATTTTCTAAAAGTGTTTGAAATTATTATTTCACTAACTTCAATTAGGTTTAGAACTTGGAAGATAATTATTTTCTTTTTGCCTTTCGCATTTTAAAATTATTTTGTATTATCTGATGGTTTTAATACTTTTGGAAGCTTTCGAGGAAAAAACCATGTATCTTTTAAATACCCAGCTCTCCCATCTTTGTGTGCATGGAGCTGTTCTCAGATTCCCCCACAAGTTCCTGTGGATAGCACTGAAGGTTCTGTGTGCAAATCCCACGCCTGTTTCCTGTTACCTTGCCCCTGCCTCATGCTCCTTGCCCCTTTTATTTGCATGGGGCTCCTCAGCCAATGATAGTAAAACCATTGTGAAAGTATAGAAGGTATTTCAAAAATTTCACCTTTTGTAAGTGCAGAGTTGGGGCAATAATGTATAAAAGTGAACAAAGTTCTCATTTATGTTCACAAAGTAGGCCAAGAGAGCTGCTGGTTTTTTGAAACGGACATCCATTTCAAGCTGGACAAAAAAAAGGGGAAACTAGTTATAATGATTCTGAATGAGTTTTTATGGAAACCATTCAGAGGGATTCATGAAATTAAAAAGAATCTGATCCCGATCCATTAATTGTATCAACTTGTGTTTTTTAATCCCTGATTTTTTAAAAAGAACAAGTCATCACTTGGCACAGACAGCCAGCGGATTTTAAAATGAACTGTTCCTCCATCACTTTGGCTGCTGACAGTCTGTCACTTGTCAGAGTCAACATTATGCCCCTTAATAGATCAGAGTCTGTCACAGATTTTATTTTGACTCATAGTAGCAATGATCGTCCTGCAGCCTGAAAAAATCCCCAGGATGACAGGAAGACAGCGGTTAGCAGAGAGGATGATTGACAGCACAGGACTAACGCCCCCCTGACAACAGGGACGCTGCCCGAAGGACCAAACAAAAATTACCCAACAAGGCGCCTTGGGTTTAATCCCTTCCAAAGTTTCACCCTCAGACAGAGTTGGGCAGCTCAGTGACGCTAAACATGTTTTCAGGAGCAGAGAAAAAGTGCTGCCTGCTGTGTGTCACTTCCTGGGTGTGTTCAGGTCCAAAAACCAACTGCTGCACAGTTTTCTCTGTTAAAAAAACAGACACAGATAAATAGGCAAGGCAGGAGGATAACTTTTTAAAAACATATGTGAAAAAACAGACAAAGAAGAAATCCCTGCGCAATTTAGGCTTCAGTTCAATGCAGCCGGAGTTTTAATAAAAGTGGTTTTTCGTGCCTTTTTGTCTCCTGATAAAATAAGGGGCTTTTGATTAATCCATGAAATATTACCTTATAAAATTTTCGTCTGGTAAAAATTTAATAAAAAAAGAAGGACATTTCCCAAAAATAATCTTTTAAAGGCAGGCGTCAGGTTTCGGGATGTTAAATTTTTTACTGTATTTATTTATGGGTCATTTTTCCAAGAGGCCCCAAAAAAAAAACAGAGGCAATCCATCCCACTGAGAGATATAAAAGAGGGGGACAATGGAGACCTGTCCTACCTTTTTTTGTCATGAAGCAGAGCTGGGGGACAGCTGAAACAAAACCCGGACAAAGCTGCTAGTTAAAAGTGTAAAAAGAGCACTACTGTACTGTACGGGGGCCTACGAATGCAAAGCATATCAGGGAAAAAAAAGTAGCAAATGGTGTCTTTATTTTCTCCAAAAAAAAATCAACCAGTACCTCAAAACACAGACTGCAAATCATTCCATTCTTAGTGTGAAGGAGCTAAATTCAAAGCTGACTGAGAAATAGCTCCAGATAACTGGAAGTCTTAATCTTACTCGTAGTGAGTCAAAAACCCTTTTAAAAGGCTTGGTGGTTTGGGTTTCGTTCTTTTTTGAATGCAAAAAAGTTTGGGACTTTTTTTGCGACTGACTAGTATTCTTTATTTAAGGCACGATCATTTGGGAAACAAACATAAGGTTGTTAAAAAAAACATGATAACGTTAAAAATAAATAGAGTTCTGCAGGGGCCCCCCTTTACCCACTTCCAGTTTCCCGTTTGCTCAGATGACTTCGGATCAGTGTGTCAGCCGTCTCTTATTAGATGGTCTTTCAGAGAGTCTGGGGCCATCTCATCAGGGGGGAGGAAACTGCTGACCCTGGAATGAACCCCAGATCCATTTCACCGAGCTTTTAATATTCATCAGTTATTGCCTCGCTGGAGAAGAGCCCCCGAGCAAACAGGTTTGCAGTGGAAAACCTCCACATATCTGTGTGATAATCAGAAAATTAAACAGGGAAAGG